>JAGSMR010000032.1:1982500-2395000 GCA_029286605.1 Sericinus montela | reverse complement strand
TCTCTCTGAAGTTTAATAATATAAATTATCAATTCAGTATTATGGAAAGTGCTGATTTTTTCTTTCAGTTGGATTATAAAGCAGATCGAGCCAAAATTAAGGAAGTTTTCAAAATGGCTGGAAAAGTGCATAATATAGATTTGGCAGTAGATAAAGATGGAAATAGTAGGGGATTTGCAGTGGTTGAGTATGACCACCCTGTTGAAGCTGTACAGGTATTTATATAGTCAACATTATTTTTATTTGGATTTTAAGTGCTATTTTATTTTAATATTTTGCTTGGATTGTAAGTGAACTGAGGAAGGACAGTTGTGAAATTACTTTCTTATTCATTTAGTCTAAAATAATTTAAAATGAATTTTTCTCTACACTAAAGAAATTTAATCAGGTACATGATACAAATATATGCTTACATTATTATATAATACAAATATTGCTTTTACTATTACAATTGTATGTTAGGTCCACCATTTGATACTATATGTTTTGTAATTTTAAATGCTGTCAATTTGTGGCAATAAAAAGTTATTTATCTCTCTCTGAGTTGTAATTGTTACCATTAGAAAGTAAAAAAAAGGAAGTCACGATAGCTGGGTGGGTAGGGTGATTAGAATTTGAGACCCAGAGTTCAATCCCCATGGCTCCATTAACCAATGAGTTTTTTCAAAAAACTCATTTATCATTGACTTGACCATAAAGTGAGCAATGGGTTTGCCACCTGTTGCATTGTACTAAAAAAAGTCTTAGGTTGTAGGTGGGTTGAAAAGAATTTTTAAACCTCTATGTACCCCAGTATTGGAAATGGCGTGAATTTATTTTATTTTAATAAAATATTTGTATGATGATTCCTCAAATATGTAGAAATCTTAATTGAATACTGAGCTGTCTACCAACATTTTATTATTGAAACTTTGTTTTGCTTTAATTTTTTGCACTTATTTATAACTGATTGTTAAATATTGAAGAGATCTCCTGATGAAGTAGCTTTTAAGCAATATTTGAAATGTTTGATTAATAAATATAGGTTAATAAAAAAGCTTTGATAAAAAGGCATACCATAGAAAGAAAGTGATTTGTTAGCTTTTATTAAATAATAGATTTAAACCTAAAGAAGCCTGTCGGAATTTCTAGACGAGAGACTCTAGTTGGATCCCCAGGTGGCAGGCTCATACCAATGGGTTTTTATAAAAACTTATGCACGAATTATATATATCCTTGGCTTGGACATTGAGATGTTGACGGGCTCAACACCTGTTACGTTGTCACGAAAATATCTTCTGTGGAAGGTGGGTTGAAACAACTTAATTGTGTAGACCTCTGTCGACCCCTATGGGAATTGTGGACTGGCGTACCATAAAATTATATGATAAATTTGTTTTTTTTTGGCCCGTTCTTCTTTTGAGATTTTCTTTTTGAAAAGAGAGCCTATTGAATTGAATTGAAATCTATTGACTTTAAAACAAAATTGCAGACATGAAATTCATAATTAAAAATAAAAATAATTTTAATTTTAAAAATACTACTTTTAAGTGCAACAGATGGTGATATTATTTCCTTCTGTTACAGGCAATATCAATGTTTGACAAACAGATGCTCTATGATCGTCGAATGACTGTGCGCATGGACAGGGGAGTGTCTGATAAATCAGAATTAAGGTTACCTGAAGGACTAAAGGGTATTGGTTTAGGTTTGGGTCCTAATGGTGAGCCATTGAGAGATGTAGCCAGAAATTTGCCACAGACACCCAGCACCTCTAACTTGAATATAGCTGGGACGGGCACAGCCATTGGTGCAGCGGGAGTATTGGGCGCAGTGCCGACTACAGGTGTGGCTTTGAATGGCCTTGGTGCTGGTTTATCGGCCAATACCCTTGGTACAAATACTGCGCTGGGCAATAGTTTGGGTTTACAGGTATTTATTTTTTTATAACATTACTCCTATTTGTTTTCATACATTATATACTAAAAAGTGGTATAACATAATGTAATAATTATGTATTAGTATTTCTGAAATAACTTTGGTGATTATTTCTCCTTTGATAAACAAGTTTTGCTTTTCAAGCCCTGTCTATAAAAAAAATGCTACATAACATATTTTTTTTTTTATTTTCTTTTAAAGCTGTCACCAAAAGTAGTATTAAAAACATAAATTTTATATTTTTCATGTGAAATAACTTATAATGTAATTTTTCAGGCCCTAGGCTTAACAGGCTTAGGTGCTTTGCAGAATCAGTTACTTCAACAAGGTCTCACAGCAAATGACTTGGCGACGATGCTCTCAGCTCAAGCTAATGTAAACACAAATAATTTAGGATTAAACACTACTGATTTGGGATCTAATGTTATGGGTACTTCTAATTTGGGTGGAAATGTCTTGGGTGGCAATCCCAGTTTGAGCAGTGGACAAATGTCAGGTATGAGTTGAATAATTTAATAATTTACTTCTTAATTTTGGCAAGAGAATGACGTGATGTTATGACGTAAGAATATATAATCACACCCTTCCTGTGGATATTTGATATTGTCAGAGGCTAACTAAATATGCAACTGGCTTGTGACTGATTATTGAAGAAGTTATCTTGATATATGTTTCTTCTTTACAGCCTATCAAAAGTCTACCCCCAAAGTTTTCCACCAAGAATAGTTCTCAGCTACCTGCGATTCTCGCAACGATATGATACGATTTCTCGCAACATTAAGCAAGTTGTCACTCCATCTTGTGGGGGCTTGTCCTACCTTGCATTGGCCCAAATCAGGTTGCCACTGAAGAACCTTGTTTCCCTAACAGTTATTAGTTGGTACAGCTATACTCGATGTCTACTGGACCTAATTTCAGCAGACTGGGGACGTGCAGCAGCGTTTTAGAAGCGAGTTGTCTAGTTCTGCGAATGCCCAATCCACCTGCCAAGCGCATAGATTATTGCAAACCCTCATCTCAGAGCAGCCTATGTACTGCAGTGGACTTTAACAAGCCGTTATGTATCCTACATTGTAAAAAACCTTTTCCAGGACCAAACCGACAGATGTCTAATGTTTCTGTTCCTGGACAAGGTTATGGTCGCGAAAATGCAGTGCAACAAAGTGGAAGGGAAAAAGTATCGGATATGGTTATAATTACAAATGTAAGTATGTCAGATTTTAATTAAATAATGTTTCATTATTGCATAGGGACAATGCTGTTTTGTGTGATTGAACAGATTTATACCTTAATTAAAGATTTGTATTTATAATTTGTGGCATGAATTACACAGTTAATATTTTGTCAGATCTTCTTAACGTGCCACAAAAAAGCCCATTCAAATACTGATTAACTTTTGCATAAGGATTTCATTCATTTTCAGTTTTCAAAGATATATTACTTTGAACATAACTCATGCATGCTGACAATTAACACATTCCATTTTTTAGCTTCCACCTACTGTAACATGGCAGTTGATTCGAGAAAAGTTCAGTGAGTGCGGCGACGTAAAATTTGCCGAAATGACAGCGCCTGATACAGCCGTTGTTCGTTTCCACAAAGAGTGGGATGCAGAGAGAGCTATAAGTATCCTTTGAAATAAGTGTGCATTTATATCATTATTGCATGTACTAACTGAAGTATCCACCACTGTATTAGAAGATAAGTGGTAGAAGTGGTCTATTATTTTCACAAGGCATAAAAATTGTCGGTTTTTTTTTTGCTTTACATTTTACATCACATTCATACATAGATACATATGTAAGAACAACATCACAAACATTTGATCAGATCAGTAAAACTGAAACGAGGAAGGTACCACAGATAGCCAGACTCTAGAAATTGTAAAAAAGTACTTTTTACTTTGACCAGACCGGGAATCGAACCCGGTACTTCAGAGCTGGCGACAAAATAAAAACCGGTATGCCACTCGACCACAGAAGTCGTCTCACGATCACAGTCACAATCATTCACGCAAAAATTGTTGAGACAGTATTCAATTCCAAGTTTTCAATGCAAAACTACAAATGTGATAAAATTTTGTTTCTGACCAGATCTGAATTTTTGTGCAAATTCTACCAAAATTAAAAAAAAAAACGAGTTAAAACCAATTTCCTTTTTGGATATAGCTGGTAATACAAGACGTGTGTGAAAAACAATTATATGAAGACTGAGTTAGTTATTAACAGAAAATTGTTTGGAAAAATTTAGTTTAAATTGGTTATTTTTAATCTGTTACCATTATTCAGTTAGGGCGAACGCAAAACTTGACAGTTAATTAACTAAGTATGACCCACTTCGACTATGATATGTTAATGTATATGGACTATAATTTCCTATAAAAAAATCCAGAAATGTTTGACAGGACACGCATCGACGGCAGGACAATTGATGTTCGATTCTTCTAAAATTAATTTCAACAGCTACAGGTTTGTTTTAAATTTTAATGTTAATAACTATTCTTCATTGCATATTTTGACCACCTGAATTCATTTTTGTAATTGCTTGATGAATTTGATTATTTTTATAAACTGCTCAAAAAGCTGTAGGTATACTGGGAGGATGATAAGAAAATGATTGTTAAGGAAAGGATTTATGTCTAATTTTGTTAGTTGTTTTGAAAATAATCTGATGCATCAGCATGTTTGTTTCATATTCAAATTTTTCTACATTAAAGGTAATTTATTAAAAATACAGTCATTTGTATGGTTGTGATGCATATAAAGTATTCCCTAGTGTTGTAGCCGCTTCCTGTTATCAACTTATGTTCATCATCGCCTTATAAAGGCTGAGGAAGTCCCGTGTAGTATAAAATTGTTTGGCATCTGTCACTGCGTTAGGCTGGTGTTTCTTATAATTAACATAAAAATGTTTCTGTTTGATCATAACTTAAATAAAAACTGAACAATATGATAGAAAAAGGGGTCACTATGATTTAACTATTTTTTAACTAATAGTATGAGATTGTGGATGCAACATTTGTCTGAGCAAGAAGAAAATATCTAGTTCTGTTTGCCAGGTAGATAGGATTGTGGGACGAAAGGTCCTACAATATCTTGCCTAATTGGTTCCAAATTATAATTCTTCTGTGATTTGTTCTTCAATTGAAGCTCCTCAATTATTCGTTATTTACATAAATTTGTATCGAATAATTTTGCTCGATTGTGGCCTACTTTGCGCGAATTTGCTCTGTTTCTGTCACGTGCCTTTTGCTCACGACTCCTGAAGTAAATGACAAAACTACTATGAAAGATATATACATAGGTGATTGTCAAACTTACGCTATAATGCGTATGTTGAGGAAGAATGTCACTGGGATTCTTTTGCAGGCTTGCTTCTATGTCAGCTATATCTCTAAGGTGTACTCAAGTCATATTCTGTTATCAGTTTACACGTAAATGTTTATAAAAATCCCTTTCCTGTACTTTTAGGGAGTTTTTTTTTACTGGTGATTGCCTACGCAAACGTGCTTTGCTTATGAATAATTTATGTTTAGTATTTCTATATATCATTCGAAATAAGCTTTACGGTTAAAGATTTTATTTAGAGAAATACAGAATGTTTTATGAAGGTGGTCTAAATATAAACTTTTGAAATATTTGTCTCCATAACTTTTACTAGACTATGTATTAATGATACCGTAATTTATTACTAAACCCTTATTGTTTCCTATATTACTCTATTCTATCCTACGGAATAGTGCGTTTTAGTCTATGGAAGCAATAAATTTTTCTTTATTGCTTTTTATGATTTTTACAATTTAGTTTCGATATCGAAATCCATTGATACAAAATGATTTTTACCGAGATTCATTAGTACTCCAATGTTTTTATGAATTTCGGTAAAAGTAGAAGAGTCCTTTGTCCCTCCATTTTGGAAATAAGCTTAATTTTTTCCCTCTGATAATTTCGTACTACAAAAGATCACTATCTCTAACAATAAATGAATCAAAACACCATATGTGATTGGAGACGTGGCGAAACAATCAACAATGAAAACGGTTGTTTTTGATTACGTGTTTTTTTAGTGCTGTAGGCACTTAAGTGTAAGCTCGGAGTGTTTTGGAACTGTAGGGAATAATTTAATATTGGTATTAGGTCACTGTTTCTTGCATTTGTTTATATATAACACAGCTACTATTGTATTTTTGGATTTAATACTGGATGTTCGGATCCTAATGTTTGTTATTGGATACCGGCGGGGTTAATGAATCATTTGTAATTTTTGTGCTTTCAGGACGTATGGTATCGAGGTCGGTCTGTTGGTCTGAAAACTGCTTGTCATCGTCGTCTTAACTCATCTGCTGCTAAAGTGTTCCAACTGCTCGGTTTTTGGTAGACTTTGATCCATTGACAAATAATTGTACCTTAGTTTAGTTTAGCGTAAGTGTCTTAATGTTTGCTGTATCCGAAAAGGTTTTATTGAATTAACTCATTAAACTGGTAAAGGACGATTATCGTGATCTTATTTATTATTCACTCTGTTGTGGAGATCCTATGAAGAAAGATTTGAGTAATGCGTGCAATGTTGGCAAAGGCAAGTATTTTTGTTTCATACAATTCTTCTGTAGAAAATAAACGGGAAACTTTAATTATTAGTATATTATTTGGCGTGTGCCGCAAATTCGGAAACGATATAACAATAATTATGTGACCATGAATGATATATATATGTATATATATTTATATTTGTATGAGAAATTCAAGCGATGGTAACACTCTTAATTTTTATTTACGAGCGTGTTTGCAGTTCGTCCAAAACTAACTCGATAAACAACCCAACTACAAGAAGTGCTTGAATTCAAAATATTGTTTAAAGGAGTTTTTGTGATTTGTACTTTGATTGCAGCTTGATAAGAGGATTAAATTTTATAAAATGGCACACATTTCATGTGGTTTCATTAAAACCAATTGAATTTATTTTACGATGGTTATTGTAAGGTCTTTAATATGACCTTCACATTGGTATATCTGAGTCTTGAGAGTTTTATTGTTTACGTCAGTTGAAAAATAATATAGTACCGTACCATAAAGACGTCAAGTGTAGCAAGTGATACTGATAATTTGTACAAATTAGGGACACAAGTCTTTGCATTCGTCAACATAATATTATTTGTGTTATATGCTCGGAATGGTATAATTTGGGTTATGTTTCTGAATTCTGTGTGTCCTCAAACCAGGCCATCATTTCGGATGTGTTAAACTTATATAAAAATTACGTAACATTGTGATGAGGGTTTGAAGAGAAATTATTAAGGGAGAGTATCACTTTATGATTTGTTGAAATTTATTGGCAAAAATACTTTTTCAAAGGATGTATAACATTTTATATGGACTTGATTGGTTTTTTGAAGAGAATACTATAACACACGTGCACATGGTAAGTGTTCAAGTAATCGCATATTCTTCTCTCTGATGGGTTTGCATGGATCAGAAATATATTAGTTATCTGCGAATAATCTTGTGAATTGCAATATCGCATCGTCACTTTGCATTGTATAAATTTTATAATACTTGATTTACCGTTTCCTTATAAAGATACTGGATGGATTGGTCTTTTTCTGTGAATTTTGCTGCACTGGTGGACTAGTCCTGAAGAAAACTAAATTCATTATTTACATATCATTGTAGTGTTTTGATACTCATTATTTATTATAAATGTAATAGTTAACTATTGATTTATTTACATAAAACAATTTTATTATAATGTTTTGTTGAATATTTTCCAGATGATGTTCTTTTATAGATGGCATTGATTCATTTGATAAAAGATCCTTTCATTCATTGAGATGATCATTTCGAAGTAATAAGTAGAAAGTTGAAGTCGAAGGAGATTTTCAGGTAAATTGCATTTTTTGTACAACTCCTAATTCCATTAATATATAAACAAGTTAATATAGTCATTACAATTAAGTTTTTCACCATTTCAGGACGACTAAAAGGAATGTTATACCATACTCACTTGCAATTGTATTAATTAAGCAAAATATGGTAAGAACTCTGTAATTATCTTCAAATGGTATTAATATTTTGGTACAGAAGTAGTACAATAAATAAGCCACGTCTAAGAAAGATCGCCAATTCATACCACACAGCTTATATTGCTATATTTATGTTCCTTTAGTAAGGTTTGCCTGTACAATATAGGATCAAGTTATACTATTATTGCATACTGTTATCGGAAATACATCTGGAATGTTAACCACATCTCTAATGATCGCAGGCACTTGGTAATAAATGCCTCAGTATAATTACTGCAGTTTGCAAGAGTCGTGTCTTTTGCTCTTTTCTACATCTTTCAAAGGAGGATTCTTGTGAACAAACATCGTTGATAATTTATAGACGGATCTGACACAGTTGCGGGTTAGACATTACTAATCCGTATAAACCTCTCGATAATAACCTCGCGAAAGCGGAACAAACGAATAATCAAAATATTACTTGCTACGTGATTGACAAAGTGACCCACATGTGTGGCGTGCTGACCGAAATCGTCCCAGACACGATGGAGTGGAAATTTAATTCAGGAAATGCTATTGGAGGCCTGATTTTTTTTTTGTAAAAGAGGAAGAGTGAGATATTGTGTGGGTTTCCGAGATTAATCGGGACACCAATGATATTCCTGGTGGCGGATTAGCTCTGTGGTAGGCAAATGCATTGGTTTGAAATGTTTCACGTTAAAAAAATAAAAAAAAGAAATAAAACAAAAAGCAAAAATACTTTTTCAAAGGATGTATAACATTTTATATGGACTTGATTGGTTTTTGAAGAGAATACTATAAAACACGTGCACATGGTAAGTGTTCAAGTAATCGCATATTCTTCTCTCTGATGGGTTTGCATGGATCAGAAATATATTAGTTATCTGCGAATAATCTTGTGAATTGCAATATCGCATCGTCACTTTGCATTGTATAAATTTTATAAAATGGCACACATTTCATGTGGTTTCATTAAAACCAATTGAATTTATTTTACGATGGTTATTGTAAGGTCTTTAATATGACCTTCACATTGGTATATCTGAGTCTTGAGAGTTTTATTGTTTACGTCAGTTGAAAAATAATATAGTACCGTACTATAAAGACGTTAAGTGTAGCAAGTGATACTGATAATTTGTACAAATTAGGGACACAAGTCTTTGCATTCGTCAACATAATATTATTTGTGTTATATGCTCGGAATGGTATAATTTGGGTTATGTTTCTGAATTCTGTGTGTCCTCAAACCAGGCCATCATTTCGGATGTGTTAAACTTATATAAAAATTACGTAACATTGTGATGAGGGTTTGAAGAGAAATTATTAAGGGAGAGTATCACTTTATGATTTGTTGAAATTTATTGGCAAAAATACTTTTTCAAAGGATGTATAACATTTTATATGGACTTGATTGGTTTTTTGAAGAGAATACTATAAAACACGTGCACATGGTAAGTGTTCAAGTAATCGCATATTCTTCTCTGATGGGTTTGCATGGATCAGAAATATATTAGTTATCTGCGAATAATCTTGTGAATTGCAATATCGCATCGTCACTTTGCATTGTATAAATTTTATAAAATGGCACACATTTCATGTGGTTTCATTAAAACCAATTGAATTTATTTTACGATGGTTATTGTAAGGTCTTTAATATGACCTTCACATTGGTATATCTGAGTCTTGAGAGTTTTATTGTTTACGTCAGTTGAAAATAATATAGTACCGTACTATAAAGACGTCATGTAGCAAGTGATACTGATAATTTGTACAAATTAGGGACACAAGTCTTTGCATTCGTCAACATAATATTATTTGTGTTATATGCTCGGAATGGTATAATTTGGGTTATGTTTCTGAATTCTGTGTGTCCTCAAACCAGGCGTAACATTGTGATGAGGGTTTGAAGAGAAATTATTAAGGGAGAGTATCACTTTATGATTTGTTGAAATTTATTGGCAAAAATACTTTTTCAAAGGATGTATAACATTTTATATGGACTTGATTGGTTTTTTGAAGAGAATACTATAAAACACGTGCACATGGTAAGTGTTCAAGTAATCGCATATTCTTCTCTGATGGGTTTGCATGGATCAGAAATATATTAGTTATCTGCGAATAATCTTGTGAATTGCAATATCGCATCGTCACTTTGCATTGTATAAATTTTATAATACTTGATTTACCGTTTCCTTATAAAGATACTGGATGGATTGGTCTTTTCTGTGAATTTTGCTGCACTGGTGGACTAGTCCTGAAGAAAACTAAATTCATTATTTACATATCATTGTAGTGTTTTTATACTCATTATTTATTATAAATGTAATATATTTGTACATTGTACAATAAATGAATATTTAAATAAATTTCTTTTATTTTTTTAAGTTGATACACTTTCCCGGTTTTGCTGCCTAGGTTTGACTTCTCAGAGGCGCGACGCCGCACATTATAATTTTTCTAAAGCTATTTACAAATGTCTCGAAATACTTCTTTTTCCCCTTTATTACCCCCAAGGAGTAAGGTGGAATCCCTGGGAAAGCTGTGATTGTACTGACTTTTGTTGCCACAGAAACGAAACAAAAAATTCTAACACATTTTTAATGACTGTCTTGCTTTCAAACCATATGTACAGTTTTTTTATATACCCGTATGAAAGACGTTTTCAAATCTATTTATATTTGCCCAATGTTCAACTCACGTAAAATAGGTGTTGCGGAAACCAGCCCGTCTAAACATCGCTATTGTTTTTCTCGCAGTTTGTTCGAACTTCCAAAACCAATGTCTAATTTAAATTTTGCTACCTATATACTTTACTTATAAGAGTAAGTAGGTCGTACAAAATAAATGGGTACGTACAAAATATCTGACTTTAAGGGTGCATCCCAATCTGTCGAATTTGGCGTCGCGATTGGCTTCAATTTCGGCAATTTCTAACTATACTTGAAGTTTTCTAACGAACCCAAGAAGGAGGAAAGAATTACCAAGAGTCGCATCTACAAAAAAGTGTGAGAATACTGCCACTGCTTTAGGTATATCTCGCCGACTGCCTGGTATATGATGAATATATGTTTACACTTATGTGGATAGTTGACAGTTAAATGCTTAGGTGTATTCAGTCTGAATATAAAGTACTTGTTACTACAATGGAATAAATGTTTTTATTTTTTAAGTTGATACACTTTCCCGGTTTTGCTGCCTAGGTTTGACTTCTCAGGGGCGCGACGCCGCACATTATAATTTTTCTAAAGCTATTTACAAATGTCTCGAAATACTTTTTCCCTTTATTACCCCCAAGGAGTAAGGTGGAATCCCTGGGAAAGCTGTGATTGTACTGACTTTTGTTGCCACAGAAATGAAACAAAAAATTCTAATACATTTCTAATGACTGTCTTGCTTTCAAACCATATGTACAGTTTTTTTATATACCCGTATGAAAGACGTTTTCAAATCTATTTATATTTGCCCAATGTTCAACTCACGTAAAATAGGTGTTGCGGAAACCAGCCCGTCTAAACATCGCTATTGTTTTTCTCGCAGTTTGTTCGAACTTCCAAAACCAATGTCTAATTTAAATTTTGCTACCTATATACTTTACTTATAAGAGTAAGTAGGTCGTACAAAATAAATGGGTACGTACAAAATATCTGACTTTAAGGGTGCATCCCAATCTCGTCGAATTTGGCGTCGCGATTGGCTTCAATTTCGGCAATTTCTAACTATACTTGAAGTTTTCTAACGAACCCAAGAAGGAGGAAAGAATTACCAAGAGTCGCATCTACAAAAAAAAGTGTGAGAATACTGCCACTGCTTTAGGTATATCTCGCCGACTGCCTGGTATATGATGAATATATGTTTACACTTATGTGGATAGTTGACAGTTAAATGCTTAGGTGTATTCAGTCTGATTATAAAGTACTTGTTACTACAATGGAATAAATGTTTTTATTTTTTAAGTTGATACACTTTCCCGGTTTTGCTGCCTAGGTTTGACTTCTCAGGGGCGCGACGCCGCACATTATAATTTTTCTAAAGCTATTTACAAATGTCTCGAAATACTTCTTTTTCCTCTTTATTACCCCCAAGGAGTAAGGTGGAATCCCTGGGAAAGCTGTGATTGTACTGACTTTTGTTGCCACAGAAATGAAACAAAAATTCTAATACATTTCTAATGACTGTCTTGCTTTCAAACCATATGTACAGTTTTTTTATATACCCGTATGAAAGACGTTTTCAAATCTATTTATATTTGCCCAATGTTCAACTCACGTAAAATAGGTGTTGCGGAAACCAGCCCGTCTAAACATCGCTATTGTTTTTCTCGCAGTTTGTTCGAACTTCCAAAACCAATGTCTAATTTAAATTTTGCTACCTATATACTTTACTTATAAGAGTAAGTAGGTCGTACAAAATAAATGGGTACGTACAAAATATCTGACTTTAAGGGTGCATCCCAATCTCGTCGAATTTGGCGTCGCGATTGGCTTCAATTTCGGCAATTTCTAACTATACTTGAAGTTTTCTAACGAACCCAAGAAGGAGGAAAGAATTACCAAGAGTCGCATCTACAAAAAAAAGTGTGAGAATACTGCCACTGCTTTAGGTATATCTCGCCGACTGCCTGGTATATGATGAATATATGTTTACACTTATGTGGATAGTTGACAGTTAAATGCTTAGGTGTATTCAGTCTGATTATAAAGTACTTGTTACTACAATGGAATAAATGTTTTTATTTTTTATATTTGTTTATAATACTAAAAATTACAATGAATGAGAGAAGTTGTTACAAGTTGTACGCACAGATTCTAACTATATCTCAAATATTCAAACTTGTTCAGGCATTAAAAATTTATGGTGAAATAAAGAAACCAGAAGGTGTTGTAAAGTCGTTTAAAAAGAAACAAATACAGCATCCCAATGTATATTTATGCTGTTATTCATTTCAACAAAAAAGTAGTGGTGGTAGGTCGAGACTTTTTTGAACTTCATTTCAGCAAATTGCTCCTACAAGGAAATAAGAAAGCTCTAGAATATCTAGACACGCGAGTCTAGAAAGTTATACATATAGACTAGCTTCCACTTCTTACGGGTAGGAAATAAATTCCTGTATACTTTTCTTTAATAGCATGTGCGAAGAACCTGTCTGCTGAACAGACGACGTTCTGTTGATATCTTAATAATAAATAATAATATAAATAATATCTTCACGCAATTCCCAATACAGGGGTAGACAGAGGTCAAGTCTAGACAATTAAGTCCCTTTGACCCACCTTCCATCGAAGATATTTTCGGGACAACGTGACAGGTGGTGAGCCTGTCCATGTCCAAGCCAACGATGAAATTCGTACATAACTTTTTGAAAAACTCATTGGTACTGCCACCTGGGGATCGAACTCGGGTCTCTCGACTCGAAATTCCGACCACCCAACAACTCGGCTATCGTGACTTTTATATCTTAGGTCATGAAAAACATCATAAACATGTCTGAGGATTTTTAATTTAAGAAACTAAATACTCTTCGCCTCGTACAGGAGTAGCGTGGCGGGACATTGTGCTCTAATGTTTATCAAACATTTGAAAGAGGGCTGTTGGCATTTTAAGACTGCTATTTCTACTACTAGTATAGAAATTGTGAATAATTTCGTCTTCTCCGTATAGAAATGAGTCAGCCTTTATTCGCTTAATAAAAACTACTACAAAATTTAAAAGCATAATCTGAACAGTGTTTTGAAAACAGCTAGTCCACACTGCGGCACTGAAGTTCCCGCTTGACCTAATTAGTAAGCGTTGCTGTCACTCTAAGCCAACTCTTTGTTTTATGGTTTAATGAATTTTATAATATAAAATAGCACATGCGGTAAGTAAATTACAAAGTAAAAATTTTGTAAGTAAATAAACGAATCAATGTGAAAAGTAAAAAAAAAGTTTACTGTGTTAAAACACCAAACTTGTTTAAAACACCTGTCGATACATGAACAAACTAAATGTTTCAATTAGCTGAAAATATGAAAAGTTTGACAAATAATTCTGGTGGTCGGTAATGCGATAAACGGCGAATAAAAGGTATTTAGTTCATAATTTTGATAATTTTGAATTGTTTGGTTATTAAGGCCAATCTTACGGGGGTGTTAAATCCTCTTTTCGAGACAGGCCTTTGGATCGGGAGTAGCCTTTTTAGACTAAAATGTGTTGATTAAAGATTAAGAGAGAGGCAACTCATTTAACGGAATTTAACATGCTTAAAAAAAACCTTTACGCCAAACCATTCGTGCATCAAAAAGAGAGATTCGTGCATCACCTTACTTAGTAGGTTAGTCTATTTATTTACGCAAAAGAGCCAAACAGCGACTCTGATGCACGAATGGGTTGGCTCGCTGGATAATTTCCATGACCTTGCATAATAACAGTGTTAAGAGAAAGTATCTTGTGCTTCAGCGTCTGGTGAATTAGGGAACCGAAGAACCCCATAGCCATCTCTCTCTTTTTGCGTTTTTAATCTGTCCGTCACAAATAACTTTGTACATGTACTATTCTCTTGTATGTACCCTCTTATATGTGTTCTCATATATGTGCTCTCTTGTATGTGCTTTCTACATATTTTCTCTTTGGATGTTGCGCATGCACTTGGAGGTCGGTGATCACTATAAAGTCAGGCGATTAGTACTCAGTCTCAGTACTCAGAGTATGACCATTGTCAATAACGTTTATCTGCATTTTTTATGTAAGTGTAGTTACACTTACAGATTGATCCTTAAAAATACTTTTCAGTAATAAACACTTAACCTACTTTACGATGTCTGATCACAACAGTGCGAAGTATTCGACCGCGTCAGCTTGTCGTAGATTATTTCTTTATGAAGTTTTACTGAATGATACTCATATACTTATGTGTGCGGCATCTCAACAACTGTGCTGCCCCTTTCTATAAGCTACTCAGCTTCTATATTGCTAGTCAGTAATGTACGAGCTTGAACAATAAGCGTAGCGAGTATTATGAAAATCCGTGCAGCGGTGCAAGTTTATCATAGTTATAATTGATATGAAAATCGGAAGCGCATATTTAGTGTGCTTGTTTTTTCCGATTACAAAATTAATTTATATTTGATTATTATTTTTATTATTATTATTATATAGATTTCAAGTATATAAATAAAACGTGATTATTGATGAATAATAATTTCGTAAGACCATATAAAATTCTAACTATACCTCTTAAATACTTCTACTACAAGCTGACCAAGAGTCCATTATTGAAGATAGTCCTTCCCTGATGACGGTGACGGGACTTCGAGTTAAGAGACCAGAGTTTGATCCCTAGGTGGTCATACTAATGAGTTTATTCAAAACTTATGTACGATTTATATCGTTGGCTTGGATATAAGCACGGCGACAGGCACACCACTTATCACGTAGTCCAAAAAAATATCAGTGAAAGGTGGGTACATGGGACTTAATTTGTCTATCCTCTGTCTAACTCATTTTGGAAAGAGCGTGAAGATATTTTTTTTTTTTCAATATCTTTTTAAAATTGTGTTCCCATGAACGTATGAATGATTTTTATTTGCGGAAATATTGTACTCTTATGTTTAATTACAGTCAAAATCGCCAAAAGTACATGAAAATTACATAAAAATAAAAAATAACATAACGATAATGAATAAATAATAAAATGTAGTCGCCATTATTATAATAATAGCTAGGTACAAGGAGCTAGTTTTATAATAGCTAGGTTTTATAATAGCTAGGTAATAGGTAGGTAGATAGGCCTTTCACATAAGGGATGGTTTAACGTAATCGCCAACGTAATGTCTGATATTTTTGGAGATACGCGGGCGACACTGTTAGGTTTTAGAACTGGCCACTTTTAAAGAATATAATAAAAAATAAGTTTTTAAAATAGAACTCTACTAATATTATTGAGTACTAATTTCATTCATATGTATTTTTTTACGATTTGGCGGCAAATTGAAATTTGTCTGTATCACGCCAGTATGAATTTAACGCGAGAAAATGTTTGTACTATAATTTTTTATGACTTTCGGTGTCATTTAAAACAACAAGAATGTTATGACAGACTTCGATTGGCCTTTCACGACCCTTCTCGGGCATTGTTTACAATTGGTTTAATCAGTGGTTAAATCAAACTTGGTCACACGAATCTCAATGATGCTCTGCGTGAAGGACGGCCTTCTACGGCGACGACTGAAGATAACATCAGTATTGTGCTGTGCATGATAGAGACTGATCCGAGAGTCCTATCACCTATCAGATTCGGACAAGCTTAGGCATCGGTATGAGTCAAGTGCACAAAATCCTCCACAAACATTTAGCCGTTAGGGCGCTTGATGCCCGGTGGATACCCCATTATTTGACCGAGGCCACTCCATCATGTTAATTGGTGCCGTGAAACAATACAAAGATTTAAGGGAGGTGACTTAAAAGCTGTATTTGACATACAGTGACGAAAGCAGGATTTATTGTTATGATCCGGAAACCAATCTGCTCAGTGGGTATTTCCTTCCGAGGAGTTGCCAACTAAATTGAAGAGAGGTCGAAGTGTAGGAAAAAAGATGGTGGCCTCATTCTTCGGAAGGACCGGTCATTATGCGACAATTGTTTTAGAAGTCAGTTATTGCAGAGTGGTGTACTAACAAATGTTTGCCACTTGTCTTTGAAAAAGTTCGAGAGAAGTGACCTCGCAGTACGATCCTTCTTCACCACGACAACGCCTCCTCCGACACTGCCGGGCGAACCATCGACTATTTGGCGTCGTCAGACGTGGAATTGCTAGGTCACCCGCCATATAGCCTCGACCTCGCACCTTGTGGTTTTTTTGTTATTCCCGAAAATAAAAGAAAAACTTCGAGGAAAATATTTTATGGACGCCAAGGAAGTAGTGGCTGCGATCCAGAAGGCCATCGAAGAGAACCTAAGGACGAGTGGGCAAAGTGCATTTCTCGGTGGTTCTATCGCATGCAGCGATGTATTGATGTGAATGGAAACTATTTTGAAAAGATATAATAAAATTTTCTTACAACTTTCAGTGTCACCCTCGTTATTATCCCGCTATCTGTATCGGTAGCCAAAAGTCTATTTATTCTCTATCGATCTAGTCTATTCGATGCCACTTACGACATCCACGGGAAGAAAAGAGGTGGTATAAGCGAATGTCATGTAACTGCGCGGTAATAATAGTTACAGCCTGTTCAAATGTAAATTATTCAACTTACAATATCTTTCTTTATCAAAAAACATGATTCAATACTTAAATATACTTTAGTCATAAACTAAGTAGTGCAGCTTCGTCTACTCTACACAATCTGTAAACTATGACAGCACACGTGCATTTTCCGATTCCGTTAACGAGTATTTCATAAGTGCAAATCATACAATGCAGATGCCTTGTTTCGCCTCGTCGGGAGGGCACAAAATAACTAACGGACATTTTAACGGATTTCATAAATAAGGTTTAGCACAATATTGAAACGTGCGACTGTTGACGTTGCTGTTTCTGGAACTCTGCTGAAACAGACCATTGTCTAAATGGCACAAGGGTAAGCTTGACGTACCACACGTTGAATATAAATTTTCTACGATAGGTCAGGATAGCCATCATAGAAAATTTATATGAGAAAATTAATTTCGTAGAAAACTTAGTAGCCATTTCATAGAAAACGTAGCCACATCCGTGCGTAAGTAGTAAGCAGGTTCTTCAACCCAGTGCCGTTAGTCGTCACTTACTGCGCTGTGGGAAAAATGTTCATTTGTCTTCCGTCGCAAGACACTTCTTTGTGGCAATGAATGCATATCGGACGTGGTAATATTTAATTACTATAAGAAATGGTACCCGAGGTTTCTGCAAGAAATAATATTAAGAGGAAAGGTAGTAAAAAGATGGATATATTATAGATATTTGTAGATGTTGTAGCCGAGTGGATGGGTGGTCGGAATTTCGAGTCAAGAGACGCGAGTTCGATCCCCAAGTGGTAAACTCGTACCAAAGGGTTTTCCAAAACCTTATGTACGAATCATATCGTTGGTTTGGACATAAAGACGGCGGCGGGCTCACCAACTGTAACGTTGTCCCGAAAATGTCTTCGGTGGAAGGTGGGTCAAAGGGACTTAATTGTCTAGACTAGACCTCTGTCTACCCCTGTATAGGCAATTGCGTGAAGATATTTATTTTTTTATTGTTTTATTTTTATATATGTAAAATTAATAAATACGCGTAGTTTTTTTGTAAATGTAAATGATTACAGGTGTGCCGTTTTTACGCATTTTAATTCTTTGTGTTAATCATGACATTCTTTTTCTTTAAATAAAACAATAACAGAGTATAATTTTATATTCTTGACTTTCTTCGTTTAGTTGTGAAAGTTAACATACTAAGATAACTTTTCCTTGAATTCCCTTTTCAAATTCAAAGCTATTGGTATAACATTAATTAAAGCACAAATTCCTACGAAGACAAAGGGCTTGCTTAGAGTGCTAACAAGTCTAACTAATTAGGTTAAGCACTAACTTCGGTGCCGCAATAAGGCCTGGCTACTTTGTCCTTTACTACTGTTTAGATTACACATCTAAAAACTCTACTATTTTTTCCTGTTCTACAAATTTTATCCTGTTCTATTATTCCGTGAAAAAGCATTTAAAATTTTAGAAACTTTGTTGTACCTATGTATAGATAAGAATAAGGGTAATTTATGAAGCAGCCCAAACTCTAATTGTTGTTTTCATAAATCTGATAGGTATTCGTGAATCATCATTATCATCTCCTCTGTCTCTGGTCTCCTCAAAATATTGCCACATAGAACTATCCTGTGCCGTCTGCATCCATCGACTCCCCGCAACATTGTGCAGGTTGTTGCTTCATCTTGTAGGGGGTCGTCTTACACTGCATTTGCCTTTACGAGGTTACCACTCGGGAACCTTTCTTTCCCAACGGTTGGGTTGTCAGTTGTCAGTTGTACGAGCTATGTGGCTGACCTATTGCCACTTCAAAGTGTTGATCCTTACGGCCATGTCGGTTAACCTAGCATGTCGGTCACAGCGGATGTAGCATAGCCCGCTGAGCAAATTTGAGCTTCTTTATACTTCCTGCAGTGAAGGACCACATCTCAGATACATATATCATGGCAACACGCACTGGTTGTAAACTTTCGTCTTAAGGCTTTGAGGAATACAGAAAATGTGGCGTATTGTCTCGAACCCTGCCCAGCCAAGTTGAATTCGTCGATTGACCTCTGGGTCGAAGTTGACAACTTCAAGCGTAGTGTTCTCATCCACAACCGGTTTTCTGGTTACCTGTAACCGGTCTTACATGGACATTAGACTTATACCGTCGGCAAATTGAAGGTGAGTTATGTTTTTTTATTATTGATGTTCATACCGTTCCTTTTCAGTTCTGCAGCCTGAAGACATCTTCCAACGCAGCCGTGATAAGTTTCTTTCTCCTATTTGCAGTGGCAGATAGGTTTCGAGCTCAGGTTCTGTACTCGGATACATATCTTAACACTTTGATATACCGGGAGTGGCATAGCTGAAGAGACTGTAACACGACCAAATTCGACCGAATCGAAGACTTTCTCATAGTCCACATACGCCAGACACAATGGTAAATTGTAATTTTCCGTCTTCTGTAAAATCTGGTGAAGAGCATGTATGTGTAGTCTGTGGTACTAAAGCCTTTTATCGGGAGGCTGGAAGTCGTCAAGTCTGTTTATTACACTATTCGTGATGACTCTCAAAAACAGTACGTGGACGCGGCTTAGAAGCGCCATTGGTCTATAATTCTTCAATAGGTAGTTATCCCTTTCTTCCTGTTTGCGAAACATTTGTTCAATATTACGCCCATACTTATTTGTGTTAGATTGAGGTTAAATAGCCTGTTCCTTCCTGATAAACGCAAAAATGAATGAAAAAGCGAATTATAATTAAAAAATTCAACAATTATTATTGGTACTTACAAAAAAATCGACACAGACCAAACAACTAAAACTCTTAAAACTAACAGTAATCTAGTTAAAAACACGTCGAAAAATTAACCTAGACGTTAAATCGATAATACCTACATATGAAAAATCACCCAAGTTGTATGGGTTGCCAAAAATATTCAAGGTAAATGCTCCAATGTGCCCTACCGAGTTACCGACTTAGCAATTTACAGATTGGACCAACTTACTAGGATGTTGCGAAAATACTGTCACCGCTAAGAGGACACACTAGAGCACACACAAAAGATTCCCACAATTTTGTTAATGAGATAAAAGGCAACATATATAATAGGCAGTAGGCACATACGTAATAAATAAAATTTCTCGATCATACCTTGCGTTTGCGTTGACGGCATACCGTTTACCTATGCTGATACTGTCACAAATGTAGGTGTTACATTTCATTATCATTAACCTTGAGTCGCATGCATTGCTGAAGTCAGCAGGAAAGTACGTACACTTCACTTTGCATTCGCTGAAGTGCCTCCAAAATGTCTTACCATTTAAAACTATAATCTTTCTCTCCCTTTGTCTTGTTCAGCCTTTGCTCGATTATGTTGACCCTTGATATCTCGATGCTACTGAGGGGTTGCTAAATAAATTCGAGTGCTTACAAAATCTGTTTCTCCGTTTTATATGCGGTCTAAGAAAATTTGATCGAATATCTCAATATCACAAGAATCTCGAGTGGCTCCCAATTCGACTTCGTAGGAACACTCGAGTACTATGCCTAGTTTTATAAAATTCTACATAATTCATCTTCTCCTTCGTACTTCATAAAATAAGTAAGGAATAAGTAGGGCCCTTGTAAAAATATATTACTTTAATTATTCTATGATTTTGTTGTGTGTAAAAAAGTAATCAAACAAAAACCAAACAAATTAGTAGGTATGTTGGTCCAAAACAAATATTTTGTTTTGCTTTTCTCTGTACATTTTTTAAGTACTACAAAGATGCATGTACATACATCCTATTATAAGTTCGTAGTTTTTATTTGACCAATTACTTTTAGTAGCTTGTATCAAGATTAATTCAGAGGAGCGTTATCACCATTGAACACGCAAGAATAAAAGGTTATAAATAAAAATAAATGTGTATCGGTATTTAAGTTTCGTATTTAAATATGAATCCTGTTGATGAAATGTAATGAGTCCTACATAATAGGTTGGGGAAAAGGTCTTTTCGCATTATAGTATGTATGAACTTGTAATATAATCTCTTTGCCTATACTTTTTGTATCTGGCTGGTTTTGCCCTATTACGGATTACGGCTCTCTTCGCCCTATTACGGATAAAATGGATGGCATTTGAAAAAGTGGAGCAAGATCGGCATATCAGTAGTTACGACGTAGCTGAAGAACTGGGAATTGACCACAACAGTTTCGGCGCATTTGAAAGAAACTGGGTACACAAAATAACGAGATATTTGGGTACCTCACGAGCTCACTGAAAGAAACCTAATGAACCGTGTACTCATTTGTGATTCTTTATATGACGTAATGAAACCGAATCATTTTTGAAGAAGCTGATAACTGGTGATGAAAAATGGATCACGTACGACATGAACGTGCGAAAAAGGGTATTGGTCAAAGGCCAGTCAGGCTTCACAGATTGTGGCGTGGGTGTGGTTAACCCGGGTTAACTTAAAACAAGGTGATGCTGTGTGTGTGGTGGGATTGGAAGGGCATTATTCATTATGAGCTGTTACCATCAGGCAGAACCATCGATTCTAAACTTTACTGCGACCAACTGATGAGATTAAAGCAAGAAGTTGAGAGAAAGCGGGCGAAATTAATCACCAGAAGGGGTGTGGTTTTTTATCATGATAACGCTAGAAGTCACACATCTTTAGCCACTCAGCAAAAATTAAGAGCTTGGCTGGGAGGTGTTAATGCATCTGCCGTAGAGTCCTGACCTTGCACCTTCAGATTTCCACCTGTTTCGGTCTCTTCCGAATTCTTTAGGCAGTGTCTGGTTAATATCACGAGGGACTGACAAAACCAATTGTCGCGGTATTTTGATCAGAAGCCCCAAATTTTCTATAGCAATGGGATCATGTTCCTACCTACAAGATGGCAAAAAGTTATCGGAAAAATGGTACCTATATACTTTAGTTAAATGAAAATAATCTATATAAAACATGTTGTGAATTTTCTTAAAAATAGAAAGAAACCTTTTCCGCAACCTAATATGAGCGTTAAAGTTTAAAACGAATAACATTATTCTTGTGATTTGCCGAATCATTGTTAACTCGCATATTGATGATATTAAATATTGTTAAAGAAACTTTAATATTTAAAATGTTGTATAAAATGTATTTTATCTATTTTTGAAGGGTGTTAAATAAAAATAAGATTGCGTGTTCGTTAGCAATTCAAGGCTGTGATTTGCGTTGCTGCTAATTAATAGTAGACTACGTGAAAACTACTCATTTATCTCTCCGGGAAATGTCTATTGATAAGCGATTGTAAGCAACATGAATAACTTTAATGCTTTTCATTGCTGTTTTATGATTTATTCAAGTATATTTATTTTTCACAATGATTTCGAAATTCGCAGAATGAAGTCACGGTAGCCGAGTTGGGTGGTCGGAACATCGAGTCAAAAGATCCGAGTTCGATCCCCAGATGGCAGGCTCATGCCAAATGGGTATTTCAAAAACTTATGTACGAATTACATCGTTGGCTTGGACATAAAGGCGGCGAACGACTCACCACCTGTCACGTTGTCCCGTAAATATCTTCGGTGGAAGGTGGGTCGAAAGGACTTAATTGTCTAGACTAGACCTCTGTCTACCCCTGTATTGGGAATTGCGTGAAGATATTTATTTTATTTATTTCATAAGAAAGTTTATTTGGGTAATGCTTCCGTGTGATTAGGGTGTCCCTAATATATATTATTTATATTTTTTACTAAAAGTTTGATGTGTTTGATTTTAAGTTCGATGTGTAAATGGAACCTCTTTCACCTCACCGATCAAAGGTCCTCTCAGTTTGATGAAATGGGCACAGTACCGTACAGAGGGCTTAAAGACATGGTAAGAAAATGGAAATGATTTCAGTTTTAGTATAAAATTTCATTTAATACAAGATTATCAAGGACATATATTGCCTTTTAGCTTGAAGGAAATAAACGCCACCGATGATATATACATATTTTTAAAACAGGTATTTTCGAGATGGTTATTCTACTACCATATGTCGGCAGCCAATGACATTTTGAAGTCTTTTCTTTGGTTTAAGCGCTACTTGGAGAGCACAGGGAAAAAAGGGAGTGGTATATCCTTTTGCAGCAACCACACGGCGAAGAAACTATGTAAGTTTTAAATGTCGATCTTTAACTTTTATTTCTATCGAACTTACCTTCCTCCAAAACCTTCAACGAAGTAGCCGATTTAAGAGATTTTTGTATTATTTTAAAATGGTATAATTTATCTAAGTATATTCTTATTCTGTACCCTTTGATTACAAAATGCATATAAATGGAAAGGATGCACGAGTCAGAAAGCGTGATTATAAAATAATACATTTAAATGTATATACTTAAGGAGACTTAATAATTTTTACTTTTGAATAATACACAGAGATATTTTACACATATTACATTTAATTACATATAATCGAAAAGATATTTATATTCCAATTAAATAGACATTCTAGCAATAAATATTATAACACGAATGAAAATTAAGAAAAGTTCCATCAATGATATCACAGATGTACCAATGCAAGTATTTATAACTCCACCGCTCCTCACTATAAACACAAATCAATTTAAAATACGTGACAGAAATTAGTAGTAATTGAGTCAATATTTTGTAATGTAACAATTTAAAAAAATAAATTTTCTATTTAGGAACGAAAAAAGGAATAATTATTTTTTTTAAACATGCGATGTTGGTTGTAAGCTTGAAAGATTGTTACCGTTGGGGATGGATTGATGGCGCACGTCTTATAGTATATAATACGCTACTACGGTTCCTATAGCAGAGGCCTTTGTCCGGTAGCGAACTATTTATAATAGACGATTAAGGTAAGCCTTTGTAATGCGTTTCGTTGGATCTTTAACGCAATAGGGTTATTAAAAGTAGTTTTTATTTGATTCAATTAAGGAGCAGGTAAGTTAGTAGATTTTTACATTTAAATAAAAAAAAAGTGCATTTACCTGCTACTTAAATAATGGAACTTACCACATACATATATTTTATCTATTTTAATAAATTTTAACTTAGCTGTAAGCTACAGCTTAATTAATTATAACTAAGAAACTCGGTAAAAGTCACACATTGACCAAACCTCCTTGCTAGTTTCAATTCCTAAGAAAGACATAAATATAAAATAATATGAACTAGTGTTAGTAGAAGCTAACTCATATAACACTCTGTTGACCCATTTTCACAAAAGATCTTTCAAATTTATCACATAAGTTGATTAAATTTAAAATGTAAATAAATAGGTTATTTAAATACCACCAAAATAACCAGCCGGATTTTTATAGAAAAACCTTTCAAACTATTTTGCTTGGTGACGGTTTGTAGGAGATGTCTTAGTTCAGCAAAGGAATTACATATGGTTATGATAGGAGTCTAGTAAAAGGTAGAAAAGGAGTAATCCGCCCATTTGCTGATAACTAATATCCGTAATACTATAGGAGTGACAAATAGCTTTAAGAAAGGAAAGGGACAGAAGCATAGGGATGGGAGGCGAAAAGACGCGAGAGTTTTTCAGTTACGCCACTCAATAAATGAAACTCAGGGTGGTCGTAATTTCCAGTCAAGAGACCAGAGTGCTGATCTTTACGGCTATGTCGGTTAACCTAGTTCTGCTGTGGGAGTCTTCGTTACGAATTCTTTTACGTTAATGCCAAGCTTAGTCCTTTCCATATTCACGCTGTTTGCTTGCAAATTTGAGCTTCCTCATACGGAAATAATTGCCGCTTGGTTATTAAAATTTTAAAATATTATTATGATAAAAATAGGCGTCATAAATATATAACAAACGTACACAAATTTAATGTAAACAAATATTATAAATACTTACGGAAAATATCTGAAAAGCTAAAGATTACATCTCTGACAATCCTGGATTTAGGGAATGAAGATATAATAATTCTCAATCGGCTTTCAGATGTTTGGGATGTGAAATCTTCTCTGTCTTTCCGGTAGATGTCAGTTTCACAGCTACTTAAGCATCCACAATCCTTTGATGATTTGGGTAGCTTATCGCTATTACTAAATTTTTTTATTGTTTCAGCAGTCACTGATAGCGACATGATTTCTCTTTTATACCGAACAAAACAATGAAGTTCCGACAGCTTGCACGTACGTTCATTAACTGCAAAAAGATAACAAAAACGCTTCATTAATTATGTAATTTAATAGCATATAGACGCCTAATGTACACACCGGCACAAGTAGACGAACATTACAGAAGACAAAGTAGATTAGATTAAGAAGTTTTTAATGAAATTTTATTAAAAATGATCAAAATGAGTAAGCACAATCTTCTCTCTATTTTGTTGAAACACAAACGACGATGTCTATAAAAGATTACTAAGATTTTAACATTAAATCAATGATATTCTTATGTGTGTTTTCCCCGCTTTCTCTAACGTTTCCATCTATCTGGGCATGCTGCGAATTATGTTATCTATTGTATCTTTGGACCGGCTTGTTGAGGAATAAGCTCTTATGCGTTTAGCAGTTCTCTCGTTGTTGGAGGGTGGTATTCTGGATTTAACACTTTTATTTAACAAGTTTCGAAGATGCCCTATAGGATTTATATCCGGGGATCTGGCTACAGGATCACAGTTAAACCTACATGGTTTAGATATACTTGATAACTGAGCGAACCTTATTCCTGATGTTCTATCAGGAGTCATATTTCCTCCATCGATCATCACAGATTCCATCTGATACGCCCCACATGACACCGTATTTTCAAAATTTCCTCACCGTATTTTCCAATTCTCCTTTGCGTCGCAAATTTTTTTGCTTTCCATGGATCGGGTTTAAGAATAAGACGCTCATCAATGAAAAATATCAGCCCCGTTGGTTTATGTCCCAAAAGTGTTGTCTGGAGGCATCTGTGCAATACTAAACTGTGAATACTAAACGTGCATCTCTTTAATTAACAATTGTGATGTTCCATTCATTTCTTTCGACAAGTGTAATTTTTTTCTTGACCATGACCGAAATGAGCAAACAGTTTTTCTTGAACACAGACCTCAGCTCATTTACTGAATACTTTGTAAATACTAGTATTAGGTGTCTACAAGGAACATGTTCTTCGTTTCTTGTTTGGTTAGAAGTTTAGGTTTAGTGACCAGTGTCTCGAGAGAGTGAATAATTTTTTAAGCACTTAATTTTTTTTAACATTTTGTTATTATGTCCCCATTTTTAAAGTAAGTAAATAAGTAATGATTTATTTGGTACTATCACAAATGATCACGGAAAAAACAGTCCAGATAAAAAAACCACAGTTATCAGAAATGTTACAAAAAAATACAGAAAATTAGACATTATATTAAAAATACCATAAAGGCAATCACTCAGCATATGCCGTGATGGAATTAGTAAAACCATGACCCTGATTTTTAGCGTTTATCAAATAATAGGAATGCTGGATCACCAAATTGCATTAGATAAGCTTAGTAATGCAATTTGGTGATCCAGCATTCCTATTATTTGATAACCGGTTGTGGACACGTTGTGGAGTGAAGTAAACACAATTTATAAACAATTCGAAAATTTTTAAAACAAATAGATTCGTTTGATTATTTAATATGAGATAAGTATATATTAGTGATTATATATATAGTGATAGCAAAAAATCATTCTCAATAAACGGACGCAAATTATGCGGCATAAAAGGCATGATAGTCTCATATAGAACAAATATGCTAGCTATAACTTTGATGATGTAGATTAAAAAATAATATGTTTTCTTTTTCTACGTTTGTAGGCGATCATGCTATTACTTTCATGTCTACGAGTATGTCAAAGCCCCGACATTAGACGTCTCAACGCTTTATGACGCAACAGCAAAGGCCTATCTACTGTTTGCAAAAGTTAGAATAATTAATTGTATAACAGAAAGGGTGGCAAATGTACATTTTTACGCCATTCCCTATAGTGGGTTAGACAGAAGTCTAGAAAATTAAGTCCTTTGGACCGAAGAATTTTTTTAGAACAACGTGACAGGTGGCGAGCCGGTCGCCATTTATACGTCTAAGCCAACGATGTAAGTCGTAGTTGACTTTTTGAAAAAACCCCTTGGTACGGGCTTACCACCTGGGAATCGAACTCGGGTCTCTTGACTAAAATTCCGATCACCTAACCACTCGGCAATCGTGACGTTAATGAAATGTTCAAGTAAAATTTTAAGTATTTTATAAAGTCTTTGTTAAGAGTACTACCTACTACCAGAATACAACTAGGTTAGTTAAAGTCCACTGCTGAACACAATCCTTCACGAAGGATTGACACAAATATCTTTCAGAGTCACTTATATCCATCATTGAGGCTAATAAATGAGAGTGTCGCCAAGCGTATCGCCAAGCTTTTTTGTGAAGTGATTCTGCCATCAGAGCTAGTATTGGGCAAATGGGAGGCCAATATTTTATTCGTCATGGATGTTAATACCATATCTCTTCCAGTTTAGAGGTTTCAAAACAAGTTCCGGGGCAGCGGTGACGTATTTCGGGGATATCACAGCCACGTTTCAGTAGCTGGTTGGTTTTGGTACTCTAGTTTTGTACTAGAATATTTATTGTACCTTTATTGTATAGATGTCTAAACACGTCGATATACCGAAAGTCTATTTGGTACCGCTGGTGAGACGGTAACACTACCCACTCGTAAACTTAAAGTTTTCTCTTGGGCACATACGCCGGACAGTAGTAGATTGTACTCTTTCTTTTATGTACAATCTGGCAAAGAGTTTGTATCTGGTCTATGGAAGAAGTATTTCAACTTTTTTTTTTAATTTCGAAGTATTTCGAGTAGCCTTTTCGAAATCCGGCTTCTTTGAGCCGACCCGACAAGTTTGTATTTGTGTTCGAGGTATTCCGTGATGAATCTTGAAACCTATACTTAGTCTATAATTTTCAATAGGCATTTATCTCCTTGTTATGTACACATTTTTTCTTAGTTAAATATTAAATATTATTATTAAACTAAGAATTTGTTTTAGTAAAAATGTGTACATGATAATTTATTAAATTAAATCACTTGTATAGTTAAACAATTTTTTGCTTACCAGTAGCCTTATAAAAATGCGGAACGCAACCACATAGTTTTAGAATCAATTTTATCCGGCATTCCAATAAACAGTTGTTGTAAGAGTAAACAGGATATCTGCTGCTCATAGGTTCGTTCAGAAATCTGTAAATGTAAACATAATTATTCAATCGTGTTGACTCTATATACGTTCTAATTTAAATTGCACTAATGTGGCGAGTGACATTGTTGAGTGACGTGAAAACTTATCATATGAACATAATAAAAAAGTCATGATAGCCCAGTGGTTGGGTGATCCGAATTTGAGTCAAGAGACCCATGTTTGATCCCCAAGACAAGGTACCAATGGGTTTTTTCAAAAACTTACGTACGATTTATATCGTTGGCTTGGACATAAGGACGGTGACGGACTCACCATCTGACACGCTGTCCCAAAAAATGTTTTCGGTGGAAGGTGGGTGAAAGGACTTATTTGTCTCTGTCTACCCCTATATTGGGAATGGCGTGAAATTATACTTTCATTTATTTACACTAAAATTAGACAATATAATAGTACTACTTTAAGTGCTATATTTATTGAATTTTAAAGCATATAATCAAGCTAGTCTTTTTGTTATTAAATTCATGAGAAATATGAAAAATCAAGTGACATGGGCGCGATTCGAAAATGCGATTTCTGCCGTACTGTGGTAATGTTCCAACCTCCGAGCCACCGCGTCCTACACGCATCAGTGAAAATTTTAAAGTTAAAAGAAGTATTTTTGAATTCTTTTTACTTACGCTACATAGGAGTTAGAAGTTATTCTGACTTCTGGCTCAAACTCCATAACTTTGCATATCCATGAATAATACGATATATTATTTGTTAATATGAAAATAAATTATAACATTTTAGAGATTTGCAATTTCATTCGGACTAAAAACTAAGAGCGAGTAAAAGCTAATTGAAAATAAATAATAATAATAATAATGTAATAATTTATAAAAAAAATTCTTTATTGAAAAAAAACATATGATACATATCAAATTTCGGTCATGGCTCCCGCACTTGCGTTAGCTATTTGTCCGGACATAGTTCCTTTCCATTTTACATTGTTTACACATTTATCCTCAGTTCTATTGTGTATTTAAACTAATACCTACATCTATTATGTGAGCGGGTGTGTATATATATATGTGTGTACATGTGTGGGCGTGTAATCGTGGGTGTACGTTGGTTTTTCTGTGTCAGTTTATATATAAATACCTGCATTTCCGTATTTGTAGTGACTTCGCTTGGAGTTCTTTTGAAATTTTTGTGCTCCAAATTTGAAATCCATACGTCATAAAACCATCCGAATCAATGGTGTAGGACGGAGTAGTACTGAGTATGGGTTCGTCGGGACTATGAATGTAAACCTATTAAAATAAATCGCCGATCATATTAATATTTTACGACTACCAATTTTTAAAATCGAGTTAGCTAATTGTTGTTGTTAGTAATTCCGGTTTAAAATAGGTTCCACACTTTCAATTTTAATTTTAGTTTAATTTAGATGTCCATGTAAAAACGAAGGATTTAGAGCTTACTTTTAAAAAATATACTGTATTATTTAATATATTGTCTTATTTTTAGCTTTAAAAATTTCGCAATACGAGTAAATACGTACGTAAGAGTAAGTTTACACTTTTTTACTCATGTTTTACTGGTGCTTTTTCGTACAAAGTGACAGGTTTTGAGGTGTCGAATTATTCGCAGGTAATTGTAATATCTGCTTACGCAAAACCTTTTTAGCTCATTTAATCCCTACATGTGTATATATACATAAACATGTTTTGTGTGCTGTTTTGTCTCTTTAGTATGTGTATCGATTTGTGTGTTTTTTTATTATCTTCACGCAATTTCCTATACTTGGGAAGGCAGAGGTCTATTTAATGTTCTTCAATCCTCTTTTCACCGAAGCTTACCAAATATAAAATAATACAGTACTGTGGTCATCTATTGTCTTTAGAAAAACATTAAGTATTTCGTTACTAACCTCAGAAACGATGCCGTCATTAAGAATTTCAGAATAGAAAGAAGAATCGAACACCGATAATTCCACATTATTTTTAACGTATGGTATTGTGTGATTGTTCCAGTTGCTGAAAATATTTGTGTTTTAATTGATGTATATAGTGTACGTATTATATAACGTTTTTTTATAATTTTGTTTTAGTACGAATAATAGCCGTGTTATTAGGCGTAAGGATATACTAACCTCCTTTCTTCACGTGGATATCGTAAGACAGATAAAGGCAAATGCCTTAAAATATATACGAACTATATATAACTAAACTGTATTTGTATTATGTACTATTATGTATTATTATGTACGAGTGTAATCTACCTTCTAGCAGTACCTATGTACAAACTTTATTTTGTAATAATTTTTCTTATGGTTTATTTGTGTACATAAACTATTAAATATAATAGATAAACGTAAACCAACTATACGTAACTAAATATATACCAACAGATAGCGGAACAACTATCTCGAAATCCTGACTAATACCTGACTAAAATTGTGCAGACTAATGCCGGGCAGTAGCGTGTCTGGTACTGTGATCGTCATTCCGCTTACCAAGCGTGAGAGTAATCAAGTGCAAACCCTCACGTACGGGAGAGGTCTCCATTGGATTTTTATAGGCTATTATGATGAAATGCTATTAATTATATTAAGACTAAAATGTAAATATAGTGAAAAGGAAAGAACAAACGGAAATCTTACGAAGGCAATATTTTCTTGCAAATAGTTTAAGACAGGTAAAGTAAAAATGCACTAGAAATATAAGTAGCATTATGCTAAAATATTTTTTTTCATTTTATTTATAACTGGCAAAAAGTGACCAGCGACTTTCAAAACTGAAGACTGAAATAAGTGTTTAATTAATAACACGGAAAGTCTAAATAAATTTTACGTCATATTTAATGTTTTTGTGTCACCTGTTGAAAAACGGGTATCTGTATCTTTGTTGAAAAACGGGTCAGTAGTAATAAATATATTATTAGAAAAGTTAATTATACAAGTGTTTTGACTTTGTATGTATGGCAGCGAAACCAATGTAATGGAAATGTAATCTCTTCGTAAATTGTGCGGAATTACCTTGGCCGACCGAAAAAGAAAAGAAGAGATTTGCAATATGGTAGTTTAAAAGATGTTCTTATGACTAAAATGAAAAAGCTTTGGGCACGTTGAGCGAGTGAGTAAAATGAAAAGAAAAAAAAGGTCCAACTCTGACTGAGTAAGACTAACTTTCGAAGACCATGTAAGTAAATTGCTTAAATAGAAATTTACGCAATGGGGTCATGAGTATTCAGATACCTAGATGTGCATATATGAAGAAAGCAATGAATTGAAAGAGATGTGCAGGGGTCGCCACTTTGTGATCTGTAATTTTTTTTCATCTATAGATAGTTTTTTATGTTCTCTTTCTCGAAGTAAATAGATTTAAGTAACGGGTGATAGAAATTTAATCTATTATATCCTCAATCTTTAAAGTCACGATAGCCGAGTGATTGGGTGGTCGCAATTTCGAGTCAAGGGACCCGAGTTCGATCCCAGGCTGGCAGGTCTTACGTATTATGTACGAATTATTATGTACGAATTATATCGATGGCTTGGACATAAAGACGGCGACGGGCTCACCACCTATCACATTGTCCCAAAAATATCTTCGATGAAGGTGGGTCAGTGGGACTTAATTGTCTAGACTAGATCTCTGTCTACCCCTGTGTTGGGAACAGCTTGAAGATATTTATTCATTTATTATTTATTTGTTTCTTCAAGATATTTATTTATTTATTTATTTATTTATTTATATCCTCAAACATTTCTCAATGCTGGGGTAGACTGGCAGTTAGTCTAATTTCACATTTTTATAGGAGTTTTTGGGATTTCGGGACGGGAGGTGAACCCGTGACTGTAGCCAATGATACAAATCATTAATTAGTTTCAAACCAAGTCATTGGTACAAATCTTCAACATTAGGATCGAACGTGAAACTCTTAAATCGAAATCCCATCACCATTCGACTTCCGTAACAATAATTAAATAGAAATAAAAAATAAATATAACAAGAGTTACACTTATATTTAGCAAAATAAACAGCTCTGTATTCTGTATTTGTATTAGTATGTACACATACACGGCGACTTACGGTGCCGTTTGTTTGTCTAGTTTTGTCAACAGAATCTTAATCATTAAAAGAAAACATTGTAACGATATTTAATTAAATTTAGGAACGTAAATTTAATGTCGAGTTTCGTTTAATTAAAAGCTGTTTTAAGAAATATCAGATAAAAGTTATCCATCAACTAAAATATAAATAATTACTAAACACTCTTGCTCTTTTACATAACAAAATATAAATTAATAATTAGATAGGGAAAATATCACATACATTGTTCTGATTTTGGGATCTTGCAAGCGCCTGAATAGTGTTATGCAATCGAAAACTAACGAAGGTATCACAAACACTCAGAGTTTGGGATTGAGAATGTGGAAAAGGGCGTTTTATATTATGACCTGTCCGGAAATCAAACCCGGTCAGATCTGGCGGTCAGATATCCCAGTTTCCTTGATGGCAACATCAAGGAAACTGGGATATACGTAAATCGCTCATAAAGGTCTTTAAACTGTAAATAAATTAAAAATAAATATAGTCCCAACTGTCACGATCCTTACATACCTGATTCGCTACTTACAAATTCATCATTTTCGTATTCGAAAATTAGTCTCGGTCTACCTCGCCCCTTTTTATGCCCATTTAACATTCGCGCTATATATTTTTTTCACTACACGGTCTTCGCTCGTTCGCTCAACGTACCCAAACCATCGAAGCACGTTCTTATAAATTTTAATGATAAGATCATCTATACCGAAAACGAAACGAATAGATTCGCACTATTCATTTCGTTTTACAGCAAAGGTCCCGCCGAACATGTTACGAAGAAATCGCTTTGCCACTGCATTTAACTTTATGCTTCTTCAGGCAGACCCTGGTTTCGCTGTCATGTAAAAAAATTGGTACTAGCACTGCGTTATATATCGCAAGGCGTGCACTTTTTACAACACCCTGCCTAAAAGCATCATATTTATATGTTTTTGAAAATAATAAAATATTTGAAGTTGTTTATACTATTCAAATGCATTTCCTCATTCAATACGTTGTCGAAACTTTATATAACATACTATATCAACTTACAGAGGGTTGTCAAATACGGCAACATTGGAATTGATGACATGACACATTCCCATTTCAGTCATAGCTGATTGAATGGTGAAGGTATAGTTGAAGTTGATTGTGAGGGCACTTTTATCAAACTCCGAAAACATCAATGCAGCTGTTTTTGCGTAGTCCTCTGGATTTATAGGCTTAAATATTTAAGAATAATAGGTTAGATAAAATAAAAATTGTTATTGTGCAAAACATATATTAATATTACTCACATTGGAATTGTTCACAGTTGGATCATTTAGAGCCAGGGTATCTAAATTGTATATTGCAGCTGTACTTATTGCCCAGACATATGTCTCAAGATACATACCAGATTTCTTAGAAATATCACTAAAATAATAAATATATGGGATATGCATAAATACATAATGAAAGTGAAATTTATGACATTTACAAATGTATATTTCTTGAGATAAAACTTTTTTTATAAGATAAAAATCACATTGTACGTAGCTACTGCAAACTGCAAATGTTGAGGATTTGTATACCACACAGCCATGAAAATCATAACGACCTATAAAAGTTGTAGAACTTAGGTCTCTCTTGTATGGAAGGGTTTGCCACAATCGCTGGGCAAGCGTATTGGCGATCGCCGTATCAAATATTTTGCACCTTAGACGCTGCAGTCCGTCACCGGTCTGCTGAATTTTGGTTTGAATGGTTATCTTACAACACCCGCGGAAAGAGAAAAAAGACTAAAACAAAAATATTTTCACGCCATTCTCAATACTGGGGTATTTCACGCCATTCACGCCATTCTAGTAAAATTTAAGTTCTTCCGACCCACCTTCCACAGAACATATTTTGGGACCACATGACAGGCGGTGAGCCCGTCGCTGTCTTTATGTGCAAGCCAACGATATGAATCGTACATAGGTTTTGAAAAAACCCATTGGTACGAGCCTGCCACCTGGGGATCGAACTCGGGTCGCTCGACTCGACTTCCAATCATCGAACTCCTCGGCTATCGTGACTTTTTAGACTAATAGAAGAGACTGAAATATTTAAAAAACTGACTTACTCCACAAAAGTCTTGAATGTTGTAAAATTTGACTTAATGATCGGACACAATGTAAGTGCTGGGTATGAAATATTCCATTCTAAGTAATCCATTTCTACGCTCATGACAGTAGGAGAATTCTATTAACAACGAAAAGATTTTTTTAAAGATCAGTAATATTACAATGACTAATAATAAAATCAAAAGAAAAATTCACACTAATAGTGGTTGGTACTTACAATAAACCTGATGAACTGTGATGATAACAATGTATAAACAATTACTAATGAGAAAAGAAAACTCACTAGCCAAAATAATCTGAAAAGTCAGAAATATTGGTGAAATCATTTATATTTGCATTCACTTTTTCTTCAGTATGAAACTACTTAAAATTGCAATCGTCGTGGATTGTATGCAAAGTTATAACGTAATTTATAATATTGCATACAATCCACGATGTTTGTCGAAGTTAGAAAATCCTCCAGTAATAACAGGTATCCTTTATCTGCGAAGTTTCTACCAGTTTCTTCTCCGTTAGAGGAACCTCATTACGAAAAGGTGGAATATTAAAAAATGACTATCGATAATCGAATAATATATATACATGTAAATGTAATTTATATTGTATATGTACATTAAAACGATATGATAAAATATCGTATAACAAGTATATTATGAAGATAAATGTAATTTTAAGTTACCCTGGTATTTCATTAAATATATTTCGCACATCGAAAGCATTCTTAATCTCTATAGTCAGCGGTAGGCATTATTCCTTGGTTAATCGAAGTTACCGATACGAATACTGAGCTTATTGAATCTGAAATCTAGATGCCTTCACTTTTCTTGAAATAGTAACTTACTTGAAGTAATAACAACAAATTATTATATATTTTTCGTGAATTAGTAACAGACATACAAACCAAATGTTCAAAAATTACATTATAATCCAAGCTCTTGAAACAATTTCGCCTACGTGATAAGTTTTTATTTGGGAAAAAGAAGCTTTGCCTGCACCAATATCGCAATACAAAACTTTCCTTCAATTAAGATTTCTCTTTTTGTTCTGTAATTATTTCTTTTGTGGCATAAAATTTTTCTTATAAAACAAAAAAAAACTTGGCTCCAACTTTCATTATATTGAGCTGTTTTCTTCAGAAAAAAAGAAATAACCTACGGAGTTTCTTTCGCCTGTTTCTTCTCCGTTAGAAGAACCACATTACAAAACGATGGTAGATTAAAAAATTACTATCGATAAACGAATAACATTCTTATTTTGATAAATAAATAATTTGATTTGATTAGATTACAATTAGATACTTAAACTAGTTCTAAATTTCATCAATGAAAGCACTAACCTTTCTAGCCAATTAATGTTGCGATCAAATATATATGACAAACCGTGTGTAGTTGAATTCTCTAACTCTCTACGAAGATTGTTAAGCATTTCTTTTTTCACCGTGGCTTTCATTTGACGTTTTAGTCTTTGTTTGACTATATTCTTTTTTAATTTCAGTTTTACAACACTTAATGATCGTACCATAGTGAACACTACTACACTTTACCAAACCTCAATCGACATTCATCACACGAAGTCAAATGTAGTTAATATCAATGGCTCGTTTACTGTTTGTTAATAATAACTTTATAGAACACGACGTCATTTGAGTAGTTGTTTATTCAATCTTTGTTTATTCGTTTCGATTAATTTTTACTTCTATAAATAATTGTGATGTAGAGTCCAAGCAATGTGTATGATAAGTACTTGTTATTCACAATTGAATTTTACGAGCTGAATTTGATGCCCAAGAAAAAAAACAACTGAGTTTTTCCGAAATTTATGTATCAGTTAACACGATAGCCGAGTGGTTGGGTGGTCGGAATTTTAAGTCGAGAGACCCGAGTTCGATTCCCAGGTGGCAGGCTCGTACCAATGGGTTTTTCAAAAACTTACGTACAACTTATATCGTTGGACATAAAGACGGCGACGGGCTCACCACCTGTCACGTTGTCCCGAAAATATCTTCGGTGGAAGGTGGGTCGAAGGGACTTAATTGTCTAGACTAGACCTCTACCCCTGTATTGGGAAATGCGTGAAGATATTTATTTTATTTTTAATATAAATTTTATTTACTATATATGTGAAGTGGAAACATGAGAACGATAATATGTAAATGCTTTTTTTACTGTAATCAGCAGGTTTGCCTACCTTTTTATGGTATTGAAATAAAACGTCAAATCAAATTTACTAGACATGACATGATCATAAAGCTTAAAGTACCCCAACAGTACTCAAGCATAAATTTTTCGTTTCTAAACTTAAACACCGCCTACCAGTCTCCTTAATTTAGAACTTGAGGTGGCTCACGTGATGGTAAGTGATTACCGCAGCCCATGAACAGACCCGAGTTCGATCCCCAAGTGGCAGGCTCGTACCAATGAGTTTTCCAAAAACTTATGTACGAATTATATCGTTGGCTTGGACATAAAGACGGAGACGGGCTCACCACCTGTCACCTTGTCCCGAAAATATCTTCGGTGGAAGGTGGGTCGAAGGGACTTAATTGTCTAGACTGGACCTCTGTCTACCCCTGGATTGGGAATTGCGTGAAGATATTTATTTATTTATTTATGTATCAGTTGCAATCTTGTTATGTCCATCTTGTCTTATGTGTATCTTAATATAGTTATGTCCAACTATAAGACAAATCTTTGTCCTAAATAAAGCCCGGGGAACAGTGATTGGAAAGGACTGAATATCTAAACCTCTGAGCATTGAGAATACAGTTGTAGCCTGGTTGTTGTAGCACTTTTTAAGAACTAAGGTAATAAAATTGGTGATGTGATATGATGTTCAGACCCAGCTTGATGAAAGTTTTTTTTTCGATATTGCATAATATCGTAGTGCAAAAACGGATTACTGTAATTACAAAGTAATTTTTCCCTAAGATCTGGGCGTAGGGATTACCCTAGGTGCCATTACAGTTTGCCAAACATGAAGCAGTAATCGATACTGGTGGTGATGCATGGTGTTTTATTTAATTAAAATTGTCTTTTCACTGGAGTGACGATGGTGATGAGGACTGATAAATTAAAGGTGTTAAGGTTTTTCTTAGGATCATTATTTTCAGGAATTAATATTTTAGTCCTAATTTCCTTAAAATTGTGCTGTATTTGATTACCCGTACAGTCATGCTTACCTTTTTTTTTATTAAACTTTGAGTATTTATTTCTCTTCAGTTTATTTTTAATATACTTCGTATTGAATAATGAATACATTTTGATTATTCTGTTATATTATAACTACGCTTAATGGAAAATCAATCACATATTCGTGAATTATATACATGCCAATGAAACAGCGTATCGTCATGCGCATAGTTAGTTCAATTAAACTTACACAATATAATTTGTTATTCATTTGTTAGTTAGATGCTGAAATAGATGTACACGATGTCCAATATAAACTTAATATAAAGGAAAAATAACGTATAATATACAGTGGAGATAAGAACAGCTGTTACTAATTATTCGAACGTTTAATTATTTTCTTCAATCCTTCGACTACAATTCTGAATGACGGTCGGAGGGTAATAGAAAAAGGAAATAAAGTGTTATGCGTAAATGATTAGGGAAGCAGTACTCATCGAATTCGTTATAATATACAAATAATTAAACAACATTTCTGAAGGTATATGAGCCGTTGTAGTATTTCTGTACATTAATGTATTTTTTTAGGTTAACTTTTTATTACCTCAAATTAAAAAACACTTTTTAGGCAAACGATACCTAAAAATTAGATGAATTGTTTGAACACCCAAATGTAAAGAATAAAATGTTATGTGATTTTCGGGGTTAACGAGCATGGGCCTTACAGGAAGGTAAAAATTATCGATTTCTTTGTATATTTATATCCCTAAGCTCTGTATTGTATATAGTAAAATTCTTTTAAAGAGAACTGCTGCGGGTACTACGCCTCGCGTAGAGCTACGGGCGTAATAGTTCAGTTTTCGTAGCGATCATACAAAACATCGCACGTAACTCTTGTTTTCACTATTATCTCATCATATATCATAGATCATAGTCGCACCTCTTGGTTGCGGAGAAGGCTTTTTGTGGCACATGGAACTTTCCTAAAACTAGAATGAACTCTACTATCCCGTATATACAATACAAAATATGTTGCGAAGACTTAGTACGAAGTTGATGTAGCCGTACCTCTAGTACAACTTTTCCACACCTGTGCCTCTACAGCCTACAAAAATGACATCTTCGTGCTGCATCTAAGGGTCGGATCAAAATGCGAAAAGATGTAATATTTGTGTTTCACGCGGCTAACAGCACACCAACGTTGTTCAGTCGGGCGATACAGCTGCATGGAGAATAAAGCTTTAATTCTGCTTTGACGTTACCAAACACCATGGTGCCAACTACAAGACTATGTCTAATTACGCCTTATTGACACAGCTTTCGCGTGGACATCATCTTTTATTTAGTCTATTAATCTTTCCCAATTTAAAAAAGTGATTTTTGATAATAGAAATATATTTATATTCGTACGTCCACAAATAAAGATTTTGAGTTAGTCCCTTCTAGATATCGTTGGGTGCGGATGGTGAAAAACAAACAAATAAATGATTTTTTTATTTATTTCCTTGTCGTCTAAATTTATAATATTATTTTAGTTTACATATTACGCTTTATATTTTAACATTAATATTTTCTCATTAATTTTCAATAATAATAGTTATTATTATTTTATAAAATTATGCGAAATTCGTAAAGTAACACTCCGATTTGCGCATCGCTGATACCACTTTTATACAAAACTTTTACTTTACGAGTATTTTATTGCATCGGGCACACTCTAATTTTTTGCACGAGCTCCGATCGAACAAATTAACTTAGAGTTGCTGGTTATCGTTGAAGCGTAAAATAACTAATTTATTTCTGTCACACAACCTGTAGAGCATTATCTTATCGATTTTTCATTGGGCAAAAACGTCACCTGTGTTCTCATTCTTCTATTGTTATGTTCTGTGTCTAAGCTGATAAGACATGGTGATCTACAAAGTTACTGAAGAATATCTTCAACTTAAAGGTTTTTGTGAGTTTTTTTTAAATCATCTACAAAAAGAGGTTCTCAATTCGGTTGCATGTTTCGTTTTACGTTTATTATATTTGTGTTTTTTTTATGTTAACATTTTCCCGATACACATTAATGTACTTCTTATAAAATATACACTAAGGGTTCTAAGATAATGCCTTTTGGCATTCTTTATCAATCAACTCTGGTTGATGGAGAAAAGTAAGTGGTTGGTGTGAACTATTTTGTAATATATTAGTAAAATAAATAATAATAAATAAATAAATATCTTCACGCAATTCCCTATACAGGGGTAGACAGAGGTCTAGTCTAGACAATTAAGTCTCTTTGACCCACCTTCCACCGAAGATATTTTCGGGACAACGTGACAGGTGGTGAGCCTGTCGCCGTCTTTATGTCCAAGCCAACGATGTAATTCGTACATTAGTTTTTGAAAAACTCATTGGTACTGCCGCCGGGGATCGAACTCGGGTCTCTTGACTCGAAATTCCGACCACCCAACCACTCGGCTATCGTGACTTTTTATAATATATAAATAAAATAATATGTTAGTAGATATATAATTATGTGACTCTTCTTCAGATCCCTATCTAAAACAAAAAAATTCGCACTCTCTTAATCTACGTTCTTCACATAATTTATTGCTGTCTCTATCATCCAATCACTCAGGTTTTATGTCTTATTCTTTTACTGTCACTTCTAATACTTTTGGAATTGGTTACCTTTCTGCGTCACTGCAACTGCGTCAATCGCTTAAGAAGAATGTTGTTAAAAGAAAAGTGTATGAACATATTCTTGCTGATAAAGTTTCGGTCAAATCTACAACATAGTGATTATTTTGGATAAAAATTAGCTTATATTACTACATGTAATGTATGCCAAAGTATATATTATAAATGTATCTAAGTACATATGTAGTTTATGTATATATTTTTATATATAAGCGTATAAAAAAATCTTCACGCCATTCCCAATGCACAGGTAAACAGAGCTCTAGACAATTGAGTCCTATCGACCTTCCACCGACGATAGTATTGGACAACGTGACAGGTGGTGCGCTCGTCGCCATCCTTATGTCTAAGCCAACGATATGAATCGTTCATAAGTTTTTGAAAAACCCATTGGTACGAGCCCCACCTGGGGATCAAACTCGAGTCTCTTGACTAAAATTCTGATCACCCAACCACTCGGCTATCGTGACTTATATGTGTATGTATGTGTGTATACCTACTTCCGCCATAAGTTCATGCATTCATTTTTCACATGCATTTTTTAATGAAGTAATGTAGGATTATTTAAAATTTTACCTACATTTTTATTAGTTTCAGCAATAAAGTAAAAAAATATTCTATTAAAAATGGCCACTTTTATAAAAATTTAATCTGTTTGGCCACGAATCGATGGAGTTACGCACTGTTTCCAACGGAAATTTCACCATTGCTTGCTCCAAAGATTTTTTTATTTGTTTAACAATGTCGCCATGTCGTTTAGGGTAGGTCATGTCCTCTAAAACTGATGGTCAGTTAAGAGCTTATTTATTCTGCCTAGAGAAAGAGCAAGTCTATTTTTGTGTGGTTTGTTTAAGTTATGGATATCATTTACGTCTATGGAAATGTTTGTTAAATACAAGTGCACATATACCCTATTTACATTGCAGGCAAAGTCAAAAGATATTTCTTTTTGATGAAGGTTCTCCGATTATAACTATTATAAATTTAAGTTACAATAACCACATATATTATAAAAATATTTTATTCATTTACACTATCTTTTTTAGCCAGTAAGCGTATACGTACTGTAGGCTGACTATACTGTTTCAGTGTTAGAGTTGTGTTTTAACTGGCAAAATGCATACGTATGTATTATGACAATTTACCTTTTTATACTTTCAATATAGGACTTCTATAGGAATTTTAGAATTTTTATAAAATTTCTTAGTAAATTCTCGTTAATAGGTATCTTGTTTCCAAAGTCACGATAGCCGAGTGGATGGGTGGTCGGAATTTCGAGTCACGAGACCCGGTGGCCGGCTCGTTCCTATGGGTTTTTCTAAAAACTTATGTACGAATTACATCATTGGCTTGGACAAAAAAACGGCGACGGGCTCACCACCTGTCACGTTGTCCCGAAAATATTTTCACTGGATGGTGGGTGGATTGTCTAGACTAGACCTCTTTCTACCCCTGTATTGGGAATTGTGTGAAGATATTTATTTTATTATTTATTGTTTACAATCGCAAATGCTCCTTTAGAAAAACCTGTTCTGAAACCTTTAATAAACTTTTATAGGTCTTTATGAACGAGTAAGTGATATACTCGTATTTAATATAAAATCATAAACGCGCCAATTAGCACCGGTTTGTACAGAATTTCTTTGTTGCCACTTATGTGGTTTACCTTTCATATTGTTTCCTATTTCCTGCTTTCCTGAGCTTGTACGGTATCGTGATTTCATGTTATATAATAGTACAAATTCCATTTCTCAATATTTTCTCCGTATTTATTTAAAGACAGATAGTATCATAACGCTGTAAGTTTCGATATCAAGTATTTTATTAATTCAGTAAAAGCTTAAGCTTCCTGCTAAAGCTAACCTGGAGTATATATGTTCAATGTACTACTTTTAGATAGGTAGCTTGGGCCGGTCACATAGCTCGAAAAAATGATAACCGTTGAATAAAAAAGGTTATCGAGTGGCAACGTCGTATAGGCAAACGCAGTGAAGGAAATCCCCCCACAAGATGGAGTGACGACTTGCAGAATTTTGCGAGAAGTCGATGGATGCAGGTGGCTGAGGACTGTTCTTTGTGGGGAGGCCTATGTTCAGCAGTGGACGATATGCAGTAAAGAAGAAGATGATGAAGATAGGGAGCTGGGAAGCATTATGGTAGATGATTTGTACATGTTTCATCGAGGTGGCATGTAGTTTATATTACTACTAATTGGTTTTGTTTAGTCAATTAAGGTCCTAGGTCGCTGCGTTTTCGCGTTAGAGCGGATTGAAGTTGCTTAAAAAAATAGAATAATAAATCATTTGCACACGTCTGCCTCTGGAGTTGACGGTCAGAGTCGTTATGAAAACGAAGAAAATCGAAGAGACAGACATTTTGGGCTCTGCATTCTCACGGGATGGTGTGATATAAATGTTTAAAAAAAGCTCTACTAAGTCATTTGCACACCGTTCTCATTGCGCCCGTTGGATTCATTATGACTCCTGAACACGGAAAAACATTAGGTAGACATTTCCATTACTGCAATTTTTTGATACAAAACAAATGGTTTGTCTTTGATTAGAGGCCGGTTCGTAATGTCTGCCTCATCGATTTCCTTTGTTATTATGTCAAAACTAAACATTAGTCTAAAATATATAAACAAAACAAGCGGCAAACAAGTTCGCATAATATAGAACTCATGTTTTTAAACATTTTTGAAATGATGCCTATAAATATTCGCCATTCACAATACTGGGTTAGACAGAGGTCTAGGTAATTAAGTCCTTTCAACCCACCTTTCACCGAAGATATTTTTTACGTGACACTATGTTTAAGCCAACGATATGAATCATACATAAGTTTTGAAAAAAAAGTTATTGGTACGAGCCTAGCACTTGGTGATCGAATTCGGGTCTCTTGACTCGATTTCCGATTACCCAATCACTCGGTTATCGCTGAAGCCCTGTCAATTAACAACGCAGCGCTACCATGGTAGCAGACGTGGTAAGTACCGCCACTTAGTTAGTACTTGCGGTATCATTATCGATATTAATAACGTGGCAGACGTGCGCTGACTTTATCGAAATGTGGTTCGCCAGCTCCCGATTTATTAAATTAATAGACTAAGTTTGGTTATTCCAAAGGTATAAATATATCTTCACGCCTTTCCCATTACAAGCCACCTTCCACCGAAGATATTATGGGACAACGTGACAGGTGGTGAGCCCGTCGCCGTTTCAATGTCCAAGCCAACGATAAAATTCGTACATAAGTTTATGAAAAAGCACATTGACACGAGCCTGCCACCTGGGGATCGAACTCTTGTTTCTCGGCACGAAATTCCGACCACGCTACCACTCGGCTATCGTGACTATTCTAAAGGTACGCAAGTTATTGTTTAATGTCTAATACAAATTTTTAGTTTAGTTAGTTGATATGATTGTCGATAAGAGTTTATTCACAGATTGGGATGCTCACTTGCAATTGTCTATATATTACTTACTAGCTTTAATTCGCGGATTACCACGCTTTGACTTAAAGTTAAGGCATTTACGGTTACATTAAATGTTACCGTAAATGCCGGAATTTTGGCGTTGCTAGTAGTGTCCTCCAAAAATGTCACATATTTCAAGCTTAAAAGAAATTAGTAGAATAATTATAAAAAGCAATAAACAACATAGTTCTATGTTTGCGTTCCTTTAATGAAGGTATATGAGCCCGAGGAGACAGCCCAAACTGTCATAGGGATGTTTCACTTGTTAAAAGGTTTATTTTAAACAAACGAAACGCAACCAGCATTATTTATAAGTGTTATAATCAGGTCAGACCTTTGTTTAAGAGATTAAGCGTTAAATATTTTGATTTGAGAAATATGTGATATATTAGAAATTATATATAAGAAATTTCTTAGGAAATGGTATTATGTGTAGTTTTGTTTTATATTGGCTAGTAGATAATTAGTACATTGAGAGGTAATAGTACATTTTTAACGATATTTTTGAATACCCTATACACGTCAGTGTGCTTAACACTCTATTACAGTAATAAATATATTTTAAATAGGTGAATGGTAAAAGTGAAACCATGTATATTTTTCCCAATTCTCAATAAAAGGTCACGATAGCCGAGTTGTTGGGTGGACGGAATTTCGAGTCGAGAGACCCGAGTTCGATCTCCAGGTGGCAGTACCAATGAGTTTTTCAAAAACTTATGTACGAATTTCATCGTTGGCTTGGACATAAAGACGGCGACGGGCTCACCACCAGTCACGGTGTCCCGAAAATATCTTCGGTGGAAGGTGGGTCAAAGGGACTTATTTGCCTAGACTTGACCTCTGTCTACCCCTGTATTGGGAATTGCGTGAAGATATTTTTTTTTATTTTTCCAATAAAAGGGTAGAAAGAAGTCTCGACAATTAAGTCTTTTCGACAAACCTTCCACCGAAGATATTTTTTGGGACAACGTGTCAGGTGCTGAGCTCGTCGGCGGCTTTTTTCCAAGCCAACGGTACAAATCATATACAAGTTTAAAAAAAAAACCATTGGTACGAGCCTTGAGGATCGTACTCGAGTTTCTCGGTATCTGTCTCGAATTCCGATCACCCAACCACTCTGATATTTTAAGATTGTTTTTGATTTTTTGATCTTTGAGATTTTCTCTGATTTTTTGACTCGTAATATTTTAAGATTGTGATAATAATGTATGCATATACACATTGTCATAGATAGATACATAGCACTATCAATCTATCATTTCTATAAATCTAAAGTAAGCACTTATTATATGGAAATCAGAAACAAAGAAGGTACCACAAAAAATCAGACTCTGGAAAAAGTATTTTGTATTGTATTATCACTTGTTGGGAAAAATCGAATACTTCGCAATGGTTTAACCTAGGAGAACCAGCCAAATCCTGTGAGGTTCTAGCCAGGAGGGAGGGAGAGAAGATGGGTTCTACCGTGGAGGAACCCCTCCTCGCTAGTAGTCCTAGGAAACCTCCTAGGACTACTAGCGAGTGTGGATCAAGGATGTGTAAGAAAGCCTTCCCGTCCCCTGCTAATATGCGATAGGGCAACTTGAATTACTTGAATTACAGAAGTATAAAAAATATGAAAAGAGGTACGAAAATAAAAATAATAAAAATTTATTTTATTCTTTATTTATTATTCTTTTTGTACAAATTATTTCTTATCAAACTCTAGACACAAGTTAATCAGACTGGTGATGGACACTGGTAGTATATGGTGCAAGTTTTCTAGTACTGCGATCGTCGCTCCTCTTACCAAGTGTGGCAATTGTGGCAAACCTTCCCATATAAAAGAGAACTTTGGTCTGCAGTGGGCTTTTATACGCCGTTATGCTGAACGTCGACCCATTTATATGTAAATGGATAGAAATACAATCAAATAATGTTTTAATATAGTAATTATAATTGTTTCTGTAAGAATATTCACAATATTCGAATGACATACAAACTGGTTATTAAGGTATCGCATGTTTTGAGACCCCGAGTTTAATTTTAAGATGGCGATGGCGAAATCCATCCTTAATACAAATGGCATGTAAAATAAGATATATTTATAATAATTTACAATTTATAACAATAAAATAAAATTTAAAAGTTAAAATAACTAGTATTAATTAATATTTTTACGGCAAGCATGTTATAAATCTTATAAACATCTTGGTATTTATAGTTGGAAGTACCGGTACACAATTGTCTTCCATTGGGCGAATGATTAATTATTGCGATCGTTAAACCATTAAGATCAAAGACAATGCAGCGCGACAAACACGATTTCTAGTTGATTTATGCGACTCCATTGTTGAGCTGGAGTATTCAAGCAAAATAATAATCAAGGTAATATGTTACAGCGATTGCTGTACATTACACACTTACCAATAATACTATGTGTTCTCTATTCTATTTTTTCACCTTGTAGGAGCTGTATAATATTTTTCCCTAGGTAACACACGAATTATTATTAATAATTATGTCGTTCTATACGAACAAGTGCGACGAAGAATACCCTTCCCGTTTTATAGAACATCATGCCTAAAGACCAACGGTTTTTTCAAATTACTCTTAATTTGCTTGTTAACCCGCTATTGATTTGTTTGAGGGCAATGTACATTTAACCTGTAACTAAATACAGATACTTATAGACGAATTCATATTGACATTATGAATCTATTGTTTTAAATGAGAGGGGTTAGTGCTTAGCATCAATATTATCAACGTAGACATCATAATGTTAGAGGTATATTATAAATCCGTAGGTAGAATGAACGCAATAGTATACTAACGAACAACTGAATAATCTAAAAGAATAAAATATGAAACTTCATAAAGGTAAAGAGGGGTGAGGGCGTGATTCCTCGGTTACATCACTCACCGAACGAAGCACATGTGGCCGATACGCCGGTACTGCGAGACCGTGACCAGTCAAGCCGGCTCAGTTATGCAAACAAAGCAAAACGTGATGGAGCCAAGCCATCCCTTGGCTGTATCACGTTTGGCTTTGTTTGCATGCTATCTACCGTGTGTATTCCATACGACGTGTTCATGGAGAGGAAATTTGTCCATTCAGTCCGGTTTTTCTGGTTATCCGAAATTTAAATCTTAATCGTCTACATAGTAGTTAAAATGTAACATAATAATTTTTTAACTGAATGAGTAATTAACAGCATATGTTTTTAACGCAAGATAACACAATCAGAGCCTGTTAATTTCAGGAAGGCTTCATTACAATAATGGAAGAGCAACAAGATTCGTTTACGCAGATCCGCGTGTAATTTTAAAACGTTGTAAATTAATGTGATGTGATGTCTTACATCCTAAATGTTGTGTGTAATGTTTTCGTTGCAAAAAAATTTATGACTGTTTTTTCGTAATTAAAATTTTTTTGCTAAATGTTCAAATTTTTTTTCGTATATTTACATCAAACATGTATGATTTCCTTCTCTCTTAGATCTCCTTTCTTTTTGTAATAAGTTTTCTACGTTTTTATTATAATCAGTAAGCAGTAATCAGTAGACTTCAACAAGCTGTCATGCATTGAGAAATTATAATTGGGGCATGCAGCTTGTAAAAGAAGTAAATAAATAAATATAAATATCTTCACACAATAGTCACGATAGTCGAGAGGTTGGGTGGTCGGAATTTCGAGTCGAGAGACCTGAGTTCGATCCCCAGGTGGTAGGCTCGTACCAATGGGTCCAAGGCTACGATATAATTCGTACATAAGTTTTTGAAAAACCCATTGGTACGAGCCTGCCACCTGGGGATAGAACACGGGTAATCACTCGGCTATCGTGACTTGTGAGAGTAGTACATAAACGATAATTTAAAACAAAAAGGGCTGTTAATATTTAAATAATTTCTTAGACGGTACACAAAGAGAACTCGTAAAAAAGTCTACATTTTATAAAGCGAAATAACCAAGCTCTAAAAGAAGCTTCATAATCTATCAAGAACGACTTATCAGAACACATTTGGCTGTGTCATAATTTCTTATTTCATCAGCTGTAGACTGTTATAAGTATCGCTTAGTCTCGATCTTAATTCGCTTGTTTATGATTTATAATACCTTTTATAGTATAGTATATTACGCATCCTAATAACTAGCTACATTGTTTGAAGATCGGTTAATGAATAAAATGTATTTAAGATAAAAATGTTTTGCATTTATAATGTGTGGCGATGTTTAGATGGTTTTCTTTTTTATAATTTCGGATTTTAGGAATTTCGAGTCGAGAAAGTATATATGTATGTATATATACTTTAATAAGATCGTTTTGTAATTAAATCACATACAGATTGAAAACCCTGGTACAAGACGCTCACCATACTCATTATACCTTAAACGTACGTGCCAGTCGACGTTTACCAGCCAGTATTTTGAATGTGTGAATATAAAAAGAAGCATTTTTTAAAGTTGTTAACATGTAAATGAGCCATATAATCCGGACTGTGATAAAACAGCTTGTACTAAGACCTACAATTGTAACTGCGTCCGGCCTTAAGCTTTCTTAATTGTCAGAGGGTAACAGAGATTTGCTGGAAACTGAACCTAAAATTAAACGAAAGTAAGAAAGATCCTAGGCAAAAAGCACTATCACATCAGCACCGGTAAATTGGTCACTTTTAATCTGGTGCCGTCATATAATAGAGGCGAGCTTAAAACTTGACGGTAAGATAACTGAATGTTTTTTTGCCATAATCCTCACTCTAAATCCGCTTAGGACTGGTGATCGTGATGGTGACCAGGTCCATTGCAACTTAACCGTTAACAACCAACTCAAATTGGAAAGAACTGTATTATTTAAACCCTGTATACATATATTATTACTAAACAACTTAGAAACAAATTGGAATATTGCCAAAGATCCATGGAACGTAGTATGTTAGGAATATGCAAAGCGGATAGAATAACAAATGAACAACTGAGAGCAAAAAGAAGAGTGACAGACATTATAACCCAAATTGAACAACAAAAGTGGAGGTGTTGAGAGAATCCCTAGAAAAGTGGAGTAAAATAATTACTGACGGTACCTGAGAAATGGCAAGCGAAGCAGGGCAAAACAGCAAAAAAGATGGGAAGACGAACTCAAGCTGACTGCAGCACAGGTTGCTATGGAAACAGCAGGAGCTGGCCTTTGCCATGAGGCATCCTGAATTGAGGGACGTACACAAAACAAAAAAAGAAACAATTCAGAATAAAGGGTATAGATATATAGATAGATACGCATATTATATGTACAACTTCACGCATTTTCTAAAATTGAGGTGGACAGAGGTCACCCAATCAAGTCTCTTCGACCCACTTTTTACCAAAGCTTATTTGGGGAAAACATGACAGGTAGGGATCTATTGTCGTCTTAAATTAACTGTCTAAATAATTTAGTTAATTATTTAATTTTTAATTAAGTATAAATATATAATAATTAAGTTAATTATTTAATATTAATTATGTATATCTGCATTACGTCAAAAGATAAAAGAAAACCCTTTCATATATTGCCGAATATGATTAATAACCAAAACGTTTAAAACAACTATTAAACGTTGTTTGTACATTAGTATGCCTTGTTTTAACAGATAATTACTGAGCTATTATAATTATCATAATTGCTTTTGGTGTTATTTAAGGCAAAGTTCATATATATATATGTTCTAGGTAAATGTTCCGATTATTAATATAACTATTAATTTACCTCTCCGTTGAAAGGTTATTCACTCGTCTTTTGGAAGCCACAAAATTGCTAAAATGATCTTTTCATTTCCCAGGGATAAATTTGTGCCACAAACGACCTATACTACTGATGAGTGTGGTAATTTTACCGGCATATTATTTAACCATAATAAAATGAGATCCACCTCGCCCGTGTGATATGTCCCATAAAACATTTGTTTAATATTGCCATTAGTTTATTTAAAATTAATACTTTTTACGATCTTATTTTGTATCTTCTTTTTTACTTTCTATGAATTGAACAAATTATTTCAGGCTACTAAATTTCGCTATCGAACATAGGCCTCTCTCAAAGATTGGCATAAAGAATGGGCCCGTGGTAACTACGAGTACGTACATCGGTTACCCACAATATTGTGCAGTTTATCACATAAATGCAACTAATGAGGGGTCGTCTGTCAAAATTCTACAGCAGGACATATAAAATGTCTCCCCAAGGAAGATTCGCCGTAATCGTGTTGCTTGACAGGCGGTTTGGCGATTGCGGTTCCAAACCCTACTTTTCGATATGTTTATCTCTCCACTTCATTGCAATTTAATTAGTTATATATAATAGGATGATCGAACAAACTGTGTACCTGTAGTGAAGTTCGATCATTATTGTATGAATGCGTTGTTCGAATTTGTATATACTGCTCACTCAGTATCTAATGTAACTATCTACACTCGGTTTGAAGCTGTGAGCTTAGAACCTGTGCTTCGTTTAGTTATGAAAAGTGTAAAAAGAAAGCTGATGTACAATACCAATTATTAAACGAAATTCAGTAACATATTTAAAGTCACGATAGCCGAGTTGTTGGGTGGTCGGAATTTCGAGTCGAGACACCCGAGTTCGATCCCCAGGTGGCAGTACCAATGAGTTTTTCAAAAAACTTATGTACGAATTTCATCGTTGGCTTGGACATAAAGGCGGCGATGGGCTCACTACCTGTCACGTTGTCCCGAAAATATCTTCGGTGGAAGGTGGGTCAAAGGGACTTAATTGTCTAGACTTGACCTCTGTCTACCCCTGTATTGGGAATTGCGTGAAGATATTTATTTATTTATATTTATAGTAACATATTTATCGGGACAACCTGATGTCTTAGATGGTAGTGACCCTGCTACCGTAGCTCTTATGCCAATGGTCCCGGGTCCGATTTCCGCAAGGGGCAAACATTTGTGTGATGAATATGAATGTTACAAACATTCATGGGTCATGGATGTTTATATATATGTATGTATATTTACAGAAACACACAGATGTTTAGTGTGTATTGTGCGTTGATCTTAAGATTGTATAATGTCCACCTGTCAAGTTATCCCAAATGAGTTTCGGTGAAAAGTGGTTCGAAAGAGTGTGAATAGTTCTTGTACTTAATTGAAGTGAGAGCTTTTGTTTTTAAAAAAAATCCGCTAGAAAGTTGTTTGTTGAAAGCACTGAGCCTTAACATCGTAGCTATTAGGAAAGTGTATTATAGATCCAGCCTGTACTACTTTGCATTTTGCCAAGAAATCAGGCAGTATTTACTATTTCTTTACTTATCAACTAAATATTATTTTATCATAACATATCCTTATGAAATGAAAGGTTTTTCAAGCGGGTATTTTGATTTTATTTCGAAATTTCTTCCTTATGGCGTGGTTGAGTCATGGGACGATCTAAATCCAAAACTTTATCATAGTGTTCATATTTATTGGCTTAAGTTTTACGGAATGTGGTATAACAACCATTCATGGAAAACTAAAAAATTTTGGGTTCAGATTTTGTACACGTTTACCGTATTTTGTCTGGTATGTATATTACCAGGTTATGGAGAAATTGTTTATTTACTACGGCGCCGAGAAAACGTCGGTCATATCGCAGAAGGGTAATTGCATTGGGGTTTATAACTGTATTTTATTATTTTATTGATCTGTAAGATTTTAATTATTTTACTTTACATAATAGTCAGTTTATATTTTGCAAAGTTTTATATTATTTTCCTTTTTTTTTACTTATTATTCGAACGCTTCGGGTGTGCATAGCATCCATTGTTACGAACGTTAATTGTTGTGTCAGGTTATCGATGGTCTTTCTACGATCTCTATAGATATATTTAGGAGCTTGAAGCGCTTTTTTATTTTATTTTAACAACCTAGTAGCTAAGTTTTATAAATAGCTTTGTTTGTCGGTTGGTTGGTTGGTGGGATAGACACTGCCATTTTTGAAATTTTAGGATCTCGATCGCGCCAGTTGCTAATATTCTTGTAAAATTAATATTTGTATTTATGTAGATATGTACACATTGACTACATTAGCATCTAGTATAAAATCATTAGCATCATATATGGTCCTAATCTGAATATAGAGACTTATTTATAGGAAATTATTATTACTGCGATTATGGATCGCAAGCAAGAACCTTTTCGTTTTGAAGTTTTTTTATGTAATATTCCTGTGTGTACATAACAATACTTTTTAATTAAAAGAACGATGGGTCAGTCAGAAACAACAAAAAGCTAAATGGTACAATCCTTAATTACTTAAAATAAGTAAATAAATATCTTCACGCAATTCCCAATACAGGGGTAGACAGAGGTTTAGTCTAGATAATTAAGTCCCTGCGACCCACCTTCCACCGAAGATATTTTCGGGGAGGGGGAAGACATTCTCCTTAATTACTTGTCCTGTATAATAAATATAATTTAAAACATATGTCCTATCGTGAGTAATCTTTGCATTTTAATAATCACATGTTTCATTGATTTCAGATTATACTTATTTCTTAGTGAAATGTACACTTACTTTAAAATTATGGTTTTTTGGTATAACAAAGAAAAGATTCTGAACCTACTAAATTTTATGCATTGTGATGAATTCAAACCGATGGAATTGGAACATGAACTGATAATAAGGAAAAGAATTAAAACAGCCCGATTTGTAATGAATGCGTATACCACAATGTGTGTCGGCGCAGTTTCGGGTATGTAACAGATTAAAAATTATCAATGTCAAAATATTTCAATCTATTGATGAATTTTATTACTACAAGTTTTAATCACAAATTTTTCGTAGTGGGCATTTTAATTCCGGTAACGGAGAATTTTGAAATTCTGCCGACAAATGTGGAATATCCATACGTGGATGTATATAAATCACCGGCATATAATTTACTCTACCTACACCACGTGAGTATAGTTAAAGTAATTAGTAATCAAGCTGTATAATAACAGTTTTTGGTCCAGATGTACTGCACCAGCGACAATGCTGAACAAATTTATTGTATACGTATAGATCCGTATGGATACAAGATACAGTACTAAAAGAATTAAGCAACTATTAGGTAGCAGTTTTCAAGTAAGTTAAAGAAGTAAAAGACTGAAAAAATATTTGAAATATACGATTTTACTTATGATACATGTTTCTTTCCAACCAATATAAATATGCCTTAGAGTCACCTATTCATAGATTTATCACATGTCAATTTTATTCATATATATGTTCCTTATCTCGCTTAGCCTACACACCCTTACCTACGATCTATCCAACGTTTTAGCCCAGAATTATCCATATCAAACAAAAAAGTACAAATATCCAAAGTATTAGTGTCTACATGCGTAAATCGCAGTGAAATTTGTTCTAGTATTTGCAGCGCTAAATATATAAGATAAAAGACTATAATGAGAACTGAACTAAAGATGGTTTAATCTAAGTTTTATCGATGCAGACTAAGATTGCTAAAAATACCGGCGTCACACCGAAATAATATAAAATGCGTATAAAAAATAAAATTTGTTATAAAATAAACATCGGTCACGATAGCCGAGCAGTTGGGTGTTCGAAACTCGAGACCCGAGTAAACCCCCAGGAGGTAGGCTTGTACCAATGAGTTTTTCAAATCTTATTTACGGGTTATATCGTTGGCTTGGCTCACCGCCTGTTTCACGTGGTTCCAAAATAAGCGGCGGTTAAATGTGAGTTGAAAGGACTAAATGATCTAGACTTCTGCCTACCCCTGTGTTGGGAAATGCGTAAAATAAAAAATATTAATATAAAAATACCACACTTTTATGTAAAATACTTTAGTTATTCCGTCTCTTTAGTATATATTATTATTTCAATTCTACATATCTATGTAAATGAAAATTAACTGCCGAAATGTATGCACACGCATATCTTCCTAACAACTGCCTTAAATTGGATAATATTTTTTTTTCGTGTTCGTTATTGTCAGGACAAGCTTTGCATAAAAAATCCAAGTATATATGCTGTGTATATATTTGTATAAATGTGTATAATATCTGTTAGCGTTACATATACACACATTCGCTAGTAATTACCCTAACTGCCCTATCCATATTTTCTGTTTTACCTCGGGTTAGCTGGCAGAGAAAGCATTAAGCTCGCCTTTGGTCCAATTTTTTGGTAAAATAAAGATTAACAAAAATAAATAAAAAAAATGAAGAAATCGCAAAACGAAATCTTTATTTTTAAATTCCAGAGTAGTTATGTTAAGTGAGTGAGGTTGCATTATTTTGATAAGTGAGGCGTCAAAATATCAGACGGATCAGATCAGCGTACGCGTAACGCAGATAGACTTCACAATCTTCAATACAATGACACGCCAGTTAAATTGGTCGATTTTGGAATAATGTGTAGTATTTATTAATATTAAATTGCGGCGAGGTTTAGAAACGAATCAGCAGGATTAAGTTGTGCGAATTTTAATTTATTTTTCATATTTAAACAACATCTTAGATAATTCTTACTTCTTCGTTCTTACTGTGAATTTTTCCGTGATAAAAGGCTATGTTCAATCGTTCTTCATTGAGTAACAAACATCCAAAAATACAAGCAATTTATATAATTATAATGAATACATTTTGTATAATGATAAGATTCTCTTCACAGTTAATTCTTAAGAAAAAGCCGTTGGACATTACATCATAGAATAAAGGAACAATGGGAAGAAAGGATGCTACGGGCCAGAATAATTCTGCACAAATTGTTAAGATTCATAAAATCTTCACGTCATTCCCAATACAGAGGTAGATAGAGGTCTCAATAGGAGATGAGGACAATTCAAAGTTCTTTCGACCCACCTTCCACCGAAGACAGTTTTGAGACAACATGGTGAGCCCGTTGCTGTCTTAATATCAATGCCAACGATATAATTCGTACTTAAGTTTTTGAAAGAACCCATTGGTACGAGCATGCCACCTGGAGCTCGAAATCGGGTCTCTTGACTTCGAATCTCGATCACCCAGCCACTCGGCTATCGTGACTACAAAAAAATATATTAGTATTACGCATTATTTTGGAGATATTTATAAATATTACAAAAACACTTATTATTATATATCTTCTACTGTTTCTAATGAAAAGAATGATAAATGTACATTAAATCATTTATTTTCCTAATGTAATTTTAAGGGACTACGGAGAAAAACTGTCTTACTAGGCCCTAAGTGCAAATTACTTTAAACGAAAATGGCCGTCACTCCCAACGATTATGATGAAAAGCCTCATAGTGCGTAATTACACTGGCTCTTTTTACTTTAAGCTAGAAAGTAATAGTTGTTAAACTGCTAATCGCAACAAAAATGTGTACGAGGGAAGTGGAGTAAAGATACAGAAACATTTTTTGTTAATTTAATATGTTGTTTAAAATTTTTGGAATTTTTATAGTTTAATATGTTTTTTTTACTATAATTACTCGTAAGTTGTTTGATGATTTAATTAATTGACTTGAGGCCTTATGAGAAAGATTCATGCCGATAAATTTTTCGGCGACAAACTCCTTCACTACTATTTCTCACAAATAAGCTCTAGTGAAATATGTCTTGAAAGGACTTCATGTTTTATGCTTCTGACGACTCCAGTCGAATTTTGTCGTTTTTTAAATAAATAAACTTGCCCGTTGCTGTAATAAAAAATGTAATAAACCCCTCTTTTCATTTTAATTTTCAGGTGTATTATAAGCCAGCAACTTGTATTATTGACGGGGTTATGGATACAATACTAGCAGCATTTATAGCATCCGCAAGTGAGATTATGTTTTTATCAATATTTTTAAATAAAATTGTATGTGCCTATGTTAATAAATTAACGACTGTCTAATTTCCACAGTTGGACAAATAGAAATATTAGCATTTAATCTACAAAACTGTAAAATATTGGCAAAACGGCAGCACCGAAGGTTTATAAAAAGTTATAAATATTCTTCTTCTTCGTATAGAAATAATCACCTGAAGAATATCTTAGACAAATGTATTATACATCATAATACCATAATTCGGTAAATAATTTATCTACTACTGGTTTGTGCTTGTGCCAGAAATCATACGAGGAAAAGATGTATATCCAATGACGTGTTGTGAGGCTTTAAATTTTGTTGTTAGAAGACATTACGTAATAATTTATGGAAAATAAAAAAATTGTGCAATGAACTGCATTGACTTTGTAAATACCAAATTAAAATATGATAATTGCCGAATGACCGGCTAGATCGGTCATTAATTAAGGCCAATAACCTCTACATTAATCTATAAGCTTTTTATTACGGTCGGTCGGTCGAAATGGGGATGAAAATGAAGACGGAGACAGGTGTTTGCACCCCTTACTTCCAGTATGTGTCGTAAGAGGCGACTGAGAGAAACTGTCTACTTCAAACTCTATTAAAACTGCAAACTTGGATTATTAGATCTCTGATTACCCTACCCTGTGAAATGCGTGAAAATAAAAAAGTTATTTTATTTGTTTATCAGGTAACTTTAATAAAATAATATTCTCTATACTAGACGCATTAAGAAATTTTGTGTCTGATTCAAGTCGGGTCTCTACAGACGATTTAATTAATTTCGATGGTCTCTAATATAGATAAATAATTTCAGATACGTCGCGATGATCGAAAACGCCTTTAGTTTGGCATCGGCACTTCAGTTTATGCTTAGTGTTATGGTTTTATGCTTAGTGGGGGTCCAATTTCTGTCGGTATGTATTTATAGAGTATTAGCAGACCTTGTCTATTTGAATCTTATAGGGCTATGCTGTACACCTCAATATATGACCTGAGACTTGCTTAAGAAAAGAAATGATATTTCCAAACATATAACCAAAAACTAACCCAGAGCACAGCGCGTCTTACAAATTACGGTATCTACCAGAATGTAGTCCAGGTCAGTACTAACTTCTTACACTTTTTAGTGGAAAAATAATATTGTGTTCCGGTTCACGCACATTTCCAAAAAATATTTGCTATCAGCAAATCAGAACGCCAGAAATATGCGTGTTAGTTTTCTTTAACATATGTTTATTCGTTTCCACAGATTGAAAATCCCACAAGTCATTGCATGCAAATAATGTGGATGGCTGTTTACTTAACATGTATGCTTACGGAAGTATTCATTCTTTGCTGGTTTGGTAATGAATTAATTTTAAAGGCAAGTATACTTTGAGTAATACCTTTTTGAAAGTATCATTAAAAATTTATGTAAATATTCAATGATCTACAAACCAACAATTTCTACAATTAAAAACGTGTCTCTCAAGTATTCAAAGAACACTAATTTAATGTTTTTGTCAACAGAGTTTAGAACTTCAAAACGCTGCATTTATCAGCCCTTGGTTAGATATAGATCCGAAGATGAAATATTACACAATTATCTTTATGGAACGTTGTAAGCACCCCCTTCTGGTTACAGCTGGAAAAATTTTCACTCTCTCCTTAAATACTTACACTAATGTAAGTAGTTGATATATTACTTAGCTTACTAAACGAAGGCTATCGTGAAGTCACGATGAAGCTGTTATAATGTCGTTTACGTCTAAAGAATGCGCCAGAATTCTCACAATGCTGGAAAACGTTCAGAATCAGCGTAAGAACAGTTGGAATACTGTGTAACCTTATAAAGAGTTCGCCAACATTAAGAGAAAACCAACTTCGTAGACCAGGAACATAGAGAGTCAGGTATACCATTGCAAAAGTAGATCGGTACTTGGTGAACTTAATGCTTCGAAACCGCCGCTTATTTGATTTCAACATGAGAATTTACTGCTCCGTGGTTATTGTGAGAGGTTACAAAGAGAAAAGTCTTGAAAACCAAGTTATTGATAGATCCCTCGGTAACCATCACAAGAAAAACAAGACCATTAAGTAGATCCGGGATGGACACCAGGGTCAAAAGTAAAAAGGCAAATCCTACATTTAGTATTTATATATATAAATATCTTCGCGCAAGTTCCAATACAGGTGTAGACAGAGGTCTATTCTAGACAATTAAGTCCCTTCAACCCACCTTCCACCGAAGTAATTTTCGGGACAACGTCACAGGTGGTGAGCCCGTCGCTGTCTTTATGTCCAAACCAAGTGAATATCAGAAACGCTGTTTATATACCTTTTTATATGACAGAATAAAAAAAAAGCCAAACCGACATTGAAAATGTTCGGTTTGATTTACAAAACTCTATTTTTTTTCTATTTTTTATAGCACCGATTTACAGTAACTAAGAAGTTCCATTTCGAGATATTCAGATATATTTATTGCCATTTTTAGTATTAATTATATATTAATAATTTAAGGGTATAAACATTTATATTTGTATCATAAATCTTTTCAGCTGATTAACTGGTCTTATAAAGCTTTTGCAGTTATGAGGAATATGAAAAACAAAGTAATCGACACGTAATTTCTCTTTGATCATTAGATCTAAGTATATACAAGTAGAAATATGCAGTTCTTGTTAAACATTTAGCTTTAGGAGCAATAGGTTTATATTTTATGTAATTATACATTAAATTTATAAATTCTATGAAAATGATATATAAACAATTAGTAACGTGTATAAAAAATACAAGACAACATAATTCATTAGTCAATTTTATCATTCAAACGATATTTTTATTCTAAAACCTACTTGTTATTCTTTCCCGAGTTTCAAAACGCGTGCTTTGTGAAGTAGTATTTTAATTCATAATATTAGTTTTTTATTCGTTCACATTTTACACCTAAATAAATTTTGATGCAACATAAAAATGTTTTATTATTTTTTCATTTCCTGTATATACTCTGAAAATCCAATCCAAAAAAAAATCCATGATATTCCTAGTCTAGTCTTTATCTCATTTGGTGGACTGGGTCTGAAGAAAGTTTTTAAAACGTTTTACTAGTTAAACCATGGATAAACTGACAGATGGATGAACTTGGAGAAATTGTAAGGGTTTTGTTATTAGATAACGCAACTCTAAAAAGTTTAAAAGTACTATTATTAGAGTTTAGTAAGTAATTTAATATAAATTTTATTTTAACACTCTCTGTGACCTGTATTTATTGCAGCCAAGATCCGTTTCCACGCATTTCCTTTAAATAATAAGAATTATTTTGCTGCAACTAGAACCACTTCTTAGAATATAAAGCAGCTTAAGAAAAGAATAGCAGCGCGTTTTACAGTTCATGGTAATAATTTAAATAGATTTAATGCCGATACAGATGTACAGTACAGTAGCATTTAACATTTATATTAACTTATACATTTTAATGTATTGTATTTTCTATACAATTTTTATACTACTTACTTACTTAGGAGCTTTCTCACGAATTTTGTGTGTTGTTTCTAGTTTAAATGAGTCCCACTAAATAATTGTCTAAGTGGACCATTGTGAAAAGATTTCTGAGTTCAACAATATATTAGAGTCCATTTAAAATTTTGTAAGTTGTAATATGATCTCAGTTTACACGTTACATGTTCAGTCACTAAATTAGTCAGATAAAGGTGTTTTCAATATGGTTTTCATATGGAAACGGACAAAAAGATGGAATAATATTGGTAACAATTGTTGACACTTTGTTGCAATTTTTCAGCAAGTTTAAAAATAGGATTCATATAAATTAGTCCTTGAATAAACGTCTCTCAGCCTATATTAAAGCACTGAAAGGGCCATCTTTGACGTTATTATAATATGCTCTTACAATTTAAATTATAAGTAATAAATATTTCTATCCTCTTAGTGACATGCGTCTATTATTGTAGTCTTTTCCTTCTCGTTAAAATGTCAATGTGTTATTGAGGCTAAGGACGATAGCGCCTAGGTTATAAACAAATCGCGTGGGTGGGCGGCGTGTCTGTCGTCTCAACCCACACTTTATAATCAGGATAATATCTCCTATACCATCGTATTACACATATAATGTCGTCACACATTTTTGTTCATATGGTAAATTCATATTTTTGCCTGCGGTTTAACTCTTAAAGCGGAACCCTAATTATTTTTCTAAAATTAAATAAGCCAGAGCTACTTCTTATAACATCAACTATCTGCCAGTGAAAGTTCCGTTAAAATCGGTTTAGCCGTTTCAGAGATTAGCAGGAACAAACACATGGACAGGCAGATAAAATCTTTAGAAAATTTATTTTTTATGTGCTTACATAAAAAAATAAATTTTCTAAAGATTTTGTAAACGTTTAGTGAAAATTTATATTTATCATATATAGCGAGAAACTACTAATTTTGAATTGTAAACTATGACTTAAATTTTACTTACAAGTATAGATAAAAAGTTATTTTTAACTTTAAGTTCTCTCTCTTTCTCTGAGTCTCTTTGAGTGTCCCTAAACCTCGAGGTTTATTCGAATAAGGCTTGCATATTTCTGGCATATAAATTACATGTGAACAAATACCTCTTATACAAGAATGATTTTAATTGGCGAGTGTGCAGAGTTTTGCAAATAGACATCTCATCGCATCGTATTCTTTGTTTCCTGATTCTCTGAAACACACGACGCTATAACTAATGTCTCATAGTATTTTACTTTAGGTATATTATTAATTCTGCATTTGACCTTATTTTATGTTACTTGTTTCCGTCTAAATTAAAAGAAATATTCGATTAGCAAAATTTTATGCGTCACAGAATATCGGAATTAATTCAGTCCGTAAGGTTCTGTGTCTACAATGGTATGGTAAAGCTATATATAGATCTATGAACAAATGAAAATAGATTACTCGGCCATACAACGGACGGGTGGATCCAACTCGTGGAAGACCTAGCTCAAGTTGTCAGGGAATTATGATAAGTGTCATTCTGCGTCAAAATTTTAAGCTGTGATGGTACAAATTTATGCCCGCAAATAATCTTATATTTCAATTACTGTCTAATCTTTTATTTATATACTGATTTTTAATATTCAATTTGGAATAACTTTTGTAACGAAATTAAATTATTTCTGTTAATAAAATATGTGGGTATGGCATCGCTGTAAGAATCCCTTTCCGATATTTTTCCGTAAGGATCGTAGGAGACGAATGATAGGAAAGCCTGGTGAAACGGCAGTGCAAAACTACCACATAAAAATTAAGCTGGCCGGTGACGGACTGCAGGGTCTACGGTACCAAGTGTCCAGTAATGTGATCGCCAACAAGGGGCACGTATATGTCCTGCAGTGCATTTCTATAGGCGGATGTTATGAAGCACAATCTCCTAAGAGAGCTTAAATTAAGAAGAAAAAGAGAGAGGTCCTATGTCGTGTACTAGATTATTTTCAGACTGTTATGTATGTACGTATATATTCATACAATAATTGTTCAGGAATCAAGTTGTAGAAAAATTGTGGTAATAAATTATAAATAAATAAATATCTTATGTAGATAGAGGTCTACCTTCCACAGAAGACATTTTTCGGGATAATGTGACAGGTGGTGAGCTCGTCACATTCGTTATGTCCAAGCCAACGATATAAATTAAGTTATAAGTTTCTTTGAAAAAAAAAATAAAACCTATTGCTACGAGCTTTGGGGGATCGAACTCAAGTCTCTTGACGCGAATTCCGACCACTTAACGAGTGGTTGACTATCGTGACTCTTTCGTAGTTATAAATTAATTATAATAATAACGATAAATGCGCTGCTGGGATTCCTTAAGGAGCTGGGTTGGCTCGAGTAAGCTTAGACAATCCTGCCCATACGCAAAATACGCACTAGGACGTGGAGTTGCGGAAATCAGCCCGTCTAATCTAATCTAATAACGATAAATAATTATAATGCAATTGATATAAAAACATTTCATTGACATTGTAATATTTTGATAAGTCATTTAACAAATGTTTTTTGTCGTTTATACACAAACTGACCTTTGATAGAAATATTTCAAAGGAACACAATGCAACGTCTTTTTTCCCCTTCTCGACTTCCAAGTTACTACACTGAGAAACTCAAAACAATGAAACCTTTCATAGAAACGTTTACTTTAAAAGGAAGTTTCGAAACATCGGAAGGGAAAAAAATTGTTTAATTATTTTTTATTTTGAGTTAAAGGAAATAGCGTTATGCAAACGACAACGACTTCCATGAATGAGAGGCGTACACCGTTTTACACGGTGTACACCACACGTTCAGATATGAGGTTCCGGGTTTTATTCCCGACCGGGAATGCAGGTTTGTTGTACTTTCGTTGTTTCTGATTCCAAATTACACGTGCTTAAGCCGTTTATTTTGGGTTTAGAGTAAGCGTATGTAATGTTGTCCCTATCTATGTATTTATTATTATTAAACTGTTGCGTTATTGCGTTTTATTTGGTATCGAAAAATCTCTTATACAATTATTTACATAATTTATACCGCGAAATAGAATTCCTAGATTTATTTAATTTCCCCTGTGACTATTATTAAAAAATTAAATAATATCGGCAAGTCTATCTGACTGGATGTTGTAGATCAAAAGCAGCGTAACAACGGTGGTATATGAGTAGTGGTACATATGGTGGTGGCATAAAAGAACCAGTCATCCCGTCTCTCCCCGTGAGTGTTATAAAAATCGACTGAGGGATTTTTAAATATCAGGAGATGGGCAGCAAAACATCCATGTGCGACTACATTACAAAACATCCCGCTTGAAAATGCGCACGCCATACCAATAATAAGAAAAGCGAGGGCCCCCTCGTATGATAGACAATACAAAGAAACGTCCGCCATTCCTCGGCGATCCAAACTAAGCGACTATCATCGGTTAATCTAAATCGATAACTTAAAAAAACATTATCATTTGTTTATATACTTTACGAATTATAATTAATAATTGACTAAAAACAATTTGATTTTTTTTTTCATAATATGTGACGAGAGTCACTTATTTTACTAAACATTCTTTTTCTTTTAAATATATTTTATTGCTTATTTGCCTATTATTCTTAATTTAGTAGTGATCATTGTCTTTTTTAGGATGAATATGTGAATTAACTTTTTGTGGTAAATATTCTCTTGAATGTTTCGTAATATTATTAGACAAGATTTTGTGTCTGATAAAATATTATTAACAATAAGAAGTTTATTACACATTTTTATTGATTTTAAAAGCATAAAAGTTATGCTGACGTGCTGATGCACGGTTCGGCAAAGGACGCTGATTCGAATCCCGCCCGCGTCAGTTGAAATTTTTTTCTTTTTGATTTAATAATAAGAAGTTTATTATTAAGTCAAGACGTAGGCTATTACTAATAAGAAATAATAGATTTTAGACCCCTGTAAAGTTTAAATCTCATTCCAAGGTTTAAATAGGTATAATAAATCTAACCAATATTTTCGTTATGAGCAAACTCTGAGGAAATTTCAAAGAGAATCTAATAACTTTATAACTTGTAAATTAAGTTCCAATATTCTATTCATTTTCATAAATTTGTAAAGGGAGACTTGGAATGAAATTTGGCTCATATGTTAACTTGTTCCGGAATTAATTTTAGCTACCGTACCGACGTCAAACTTAAGTAATAAACCAATTACGTTAGTAAGATTAATTATGAAATTGCCTCCGTGACAACAAATATGCCTAGTTTTGGAAGTTAATAAAAGTATACTTATACATACTACAACAAAAAAAACACCTAAGTAATGCGTTATTTTGCAGATTAGGTATTTTGGAACTCGCTATCAAAATCAGCAGTAAATAAATTTGAAAAATCTTTTACAATATCCTGTATCAAATTATGGAATTCCCTGCCATTAGAAATTCGTGAGGCGTAATCTATTGGTACCTTTAAAAATGTGTACGAAAGCTTTATCTGTTTCAATCACTTGAATACCATGAGGATGTAATACATATTTATATTGTATTTACAAGTTTAAATTCATGATTACATTATATTTTAGTATACGTATGTATTATGTATTCATATATGTATGTATATATGAGTGTGTATGTGTATTAATGTATATACTGTGAATATATTTAGTTATGTATTATGTATATGCCTATTGCACCACCTACGACGTAAACTTTTCCTTCACGCCATTCGTTGCCTGGAAGAGATCGCTATGAAGCGATAACTCCTTATGGCGGTTTGCAAAAACACATCAGCAGTCTACTTTTTCAAGGCCTCACTCAAAAAAGTGGAGCTTGACGTAAAAATACCTTTTAACCATTTTAATGTTTTCTTGTATATGTCCCGAAAATATCTTCGGTGGAAGGTGGGTCAGAGGGACTTAATTGTCTAGACTTGACCTCTGTCTACCCCTGTATTGGGAATTGCGTGAAGATATTTATTTATTTATTTATTATTTGTATGATGTTTGTGTATAAGATTGTGCGAAGTTATGATATCGTTTTTAGGCATTTATATGTATACGACTTCATTACGTTGAGAACGCTCGATAACTGATACGATCTTAGAATCTGATCAGCGGCTTAATATTTTCATTTATTAATCATTTAATAATAAATAAATCTCAAGATCAGCTATGATCGAATATTAAATCTATAGTAAATAAATTTAAAAATGATTACTTTGAAGCAATTAAACATATAGTATAATTTATAACAGAGCGACGAATAAAATTTATTATCCTCGTTCTAAAATCGCTCTGGGTTCAGAGAGTTGTTATTTTATGTTGATATTTTTTTAAAATAAACCTTCTTCGATAAAAGAGTTGATAATAATTATGACATTTAAAATAAAGCTACATGGCTAGTTGGTTATGTAGCTTTGTTACATAAACTATGTTATGTTATTACTCTGTAACTGAGTTTATTGTGTAAATGTGTAAGAAAAAAAACATTTATTGCACATAATTCACCACGAACATATTATATTGAAGAGAAAATTAACAATGAGCAAAAAATTAACAAACTTAGAGACGAAACTAAAGTAATGACAATACCTATAAATAAAACATAAAAATGAAACGAAAAAAATAACAGCTGTTTATCATTGTCATATGAGTCGTGGTATAATGGGCAAAAAGACCAAAAAAAGGCAGTTACATAAAATTTCTTCAAGCCATTCCCAATACAGGGTAGACAGAGGTAAATTAAGTTCTTTCGACCCACTTTCCAACGAAGACATTTTTCGGGACAACGTGACTAGTGGTGTGCCAGACACCGTTTCTGTCCAAGCCATATAAATCATACGTAAGTTTTAAAAACCCTTTGGTACGAGCCTATCACCAGGAGATCAAACTCAGGTCTCTTGATTCCAATTCCGACCACCCAACCACTCGGCCATCATGACATCTATATATTATAAATTATAATAATTGTACGTAACAGCTTATGTGAACAAACATGTACCTACATATTTAAAAATTAATAATATTATGTTTTTTTTTTGACAAACTAAATTGAATTTAATTGAAATATGTTTTAGATTTAATCGAAAGACAAGTCGAAGAGTTGACATTTTTGCATATTGCCATGGTAATAACGTGCCAAAAGTAAGATGAAAGTCCGTATAGGTAAGTCGTCATTTTTGATTTGTGGTATATAATGGGAGTTAGTATTGCAGTTGATAATTAGGCTACTGAGTACTTCATTTATGAGCGTCATTTATTAGATGAAATCGGGAGTACTAACGTGTGAGAAATAAAGTAATTGTCATTATTTTATCTAAATTATTTTGTTTACAAACATGTTCTTATGAGACGTCTTAAGTGCAATCAAGTGCCGAGTTTTGTTTAGGTAAATTATTCAAACTCGATTGACATTATGAACTCAATCGTGTATACAAATACATAGATAGGGACAACATCACATACATTGTTCTGATGGTAGGTAGCGTTTAACGCTTGTGTTATGGAATCGGAAACAATGAAGCTTCCACAAAAACCTAGATCCAAGAAAATGTAAAAAAAGGGTTTTCTACATTGACCCGACCAGGAATCGAACCCGGGATCTCAGAGCTATTAGCTAGTACAGTCTGCTCGGGAGGCCATGGTAGAGCGTATGAATCTTACATTACAGGCAGTTTCCAACTGGGGCAATACCAATCTTGTGAGATTTAATGCCACCAAAACGCAAGCGTGTCTGTTCTCCGCCAAAAGGAGCCAGTTCACCTTGGCTCCTAAATTTCAGAATGTATCTCGGGAATTCACCGACCGCCTCCAGTTATTAGGAGTCGAGATCACGTCAAACCTTAACTTTTGGCGGTTCATTGAGTCTAAGGCTAAAGCCGCTGCAAGGAGATCGGGAGTTCTTGCAAAAGTGCGGCGTTACTTTACTCCGGGACAGCTGCTGACCCAATATAAAGCTCAGGTCCGGTCGGCTGTAGAGTACTGCTGCCACATATAGGCTGGAGCTCCTAAATATCAACTGGCAGCCTTGGACTCGGTGGAGAGACGAGCCAAGCAGCTAATCGGTAATCCTGACTTGGTTACTACCAATTTGTCCAATCTCGAACACAGATGTCGGGTGGCCTGTCTCTCGGTGTTCTACAGGTTACATTTTGGAGAGTGTGCGAAGGAATTACATGAGTTAATTCCCCCTTCCCCTTTCCATCATCGGACAACAAGACGCAGGGCGGGTTTCCATCCTTTTGTTGTCGATATACCCTGCATTCGGACGAAGCGTTTTGCTTCGTCGTTCATAATGTGTACGAATTATGAACGACGAAGCAAAACGCTTGGAACGCAAAGGATTGGAATAATTTGCCTGCATCAGTCGTTCCGTCCGATACCAATGTGGGTGTCTTCAAGAGAAGAGTGAATAGGCTTTTTCTAAGCTAGTGTACCTACCAACAAAAACTACATCGCCACTTACCATCAGGTGGGATTGTAGTTAAACGCTAGCTTATAATGTAAAAAAAGAGCTATATATACTTGTGTATAAGCTGCGAGTCCACAGAGATCATCGCAGATCGTAGTATGGACCTATAGATTTTTTTAAACATTGTAAGAGCGCGCTCAAGCGCTCTCGGAATTTAAAATTATTTTATTTAAACGATTTAGTTTTTTAATATAATATCTTAGTAAAAGTATACATACTTAACGGACGTACCGGCTTACTTAATGTTAAATAAGTTAAGTCTACTATAGAACCTTGGTCACTCCCGTTAGGAGGATTTACCGTGATAGCGACATTTTGTAGGCGGAGTACCAGACATGTCGTATATTTGAGACGTGTTTCCTTTCTACTTAATCGATTTCTGAGCACCTTATATTAACCAAAGGATATAAGGTGAAGGTCAAACAATTGTATGAAATTATGTTGGCTTATCTAATAAATGAAAAAAACCATTGCTGTCTAGAATCATTTAACAATATTTATACGGGGGAACCTTCAAAGTGAACCTAAGCATGAAATGGCGACGTTTTATATATTTTGTGCCATTATTTGCAATCTCCAGGGAAAGTTTGTTATATAAAGTGGTAATATGGTGGTGGTTTATCTGAAAGAAGCTTTGTTTTGGTAGATGCCATTTAGAAAATAGCTCAAACGCTCTAAAACGCTCTATAACACTCTGAAGTTATGGTAGACAGTTTTTAATTTTCATAAATTGCCTGTCTATTGAGATATTGTATAAATAATAAGATTAAGATACAGAACAGTCGAAAAACGGAAAATAAATTAAATGGATATGGTAGTATACATTAACAGTACATTCGCAAAGAGTGAAGGTATCCAGAGAGCCTTCACAAAACGTTTTGCCTATATATCAAACGGTATATCTCACAGATGTCTCTATGACCATTACGTATTACGTTTCTTAAACTATTGTCTCTAAAAATACGCTTACTAATTCTACATAAAACTTTGAATGGGAATTTTGTCTGCAGAGATTTATTAAAAAAAAAATCTATAACTGTACCTTATAACATCCCTCGGCCACCAATCACAAAACTTTTACACGGTCTAGTTTCCAGAACCAACCTCGGGTTGTGACCCACCTTCAAGAATGTGCGACGCCTATAATTTACTTGTACTGAACTTTCTTGTATTTTATGTCTTCCATGACAGTTACTTTTCATTTAAAAAAAAGTCACAGAATATTATTATAAATGTAATAAGTAACCACTTTTCTCCGCATAGGCCAGATAATTTTTATTTTTTCTACTCATTTATTTTCATTAAATATGCTCCTTTTAGTTTTGAAATTATAAAGTAACCATGTATTTAAATGTTTATTGTATCTAATCTTTCTATCATTCATATAATGTTGTGCCATCTATATTGGCACATACATCAGAACGCTCTTCTTACCATTGTGTTTGTACCTTTTTAAATAATTAAAGAAATGAATCTCAAAGACTTGTCTTTGGAATCGCCAAATAAATAATTAGGTTCAATTCACTAATTTTTGGAGCTGCTAAGTTGCATTCTAGCTAAAAATACTTCACAAGTACAATTTCATTAGCCTGTTATAGACATTTCTGATTTACTCATATTCCACACTTCGTTTTCTCTTCGTTCCTTTTAAATACCAGAATCTTAGTTCTATTAGCACTCAAACGGGGAACCTTTATTTATACATTCTTCTATCATACAGCAGCTCCGCCATCATCAGCATACACCAGACAATTTTCTGTCATTTCACTCAGTTTAACACCCAAACAACTGTCTTTCAACTTTTGTTAACAGCTGTCGAAATATAATATAGTCAGGAAATATTGACACAACCCTGTTTCACACCCGTTTGGACGCTAAATACGGGTATCAGGATATGCCCTATCCGCACTAAGGCTTATAATAAACACGTCTTACTGTGCTTATTATAAGCTTAGGTGTAATATTAGTAACAGATAGTAAAATAGTAGTAACAGAAGGAAATGAGTCGAGAATGATGCCCCCTCCATATCACTTATTTGATATTCCATAGTCACTTATTTCGATAATTAACGTCCATAATCACTTTATCGTCTTGAACACATATTGAAAGCTTATTATGACTCTTAACTATATAGGTAATTTTTACTCATCTCAGAATAACTATGTATTATGTAAGATCATATCTAATGTCCTGCCGATGTATGCTTGGCAAATAACGATAAAAATTCTTTACTATTTATTATTTCAATTTCACGAATAGAGGAAATCGATAGCTCTGTATTTCAAATGAATGTTAGCAATATACAGTTACATTGAGAACAAGATTACAGGTCAATTAAAAAAAATGAAGTAGTGTATATACAGGTATGACATATGTACAGTAATAAATTATATAAATATTTTAACAGTGGTAGAGCCACGCATCAGATTTTGTTGTTGCATGAATAGGGCGGTTTGACCGGGGAAGTACCACGACCTCACAGAGTACCGGCGTGAAGAAGTCTAAGAAACTTCTGCGTTTCGTCTGGTGAGTGTCAGGTAACCGGTGACCTACTCACCCCCCTCCCCCTATTCTGGGGGGGGGGGCACTCTACGGCGGGCAACGAATCTGCTATGCCTCTGGTATTGCGGGTGTTCATGGGCGGCGGTAATCACTTACCATCACGTGAGCCACCTGCTCGTTTGTCTCCTTTTACTATGAAAAAAATTATACACCCTATTTCGATCTCTGGGCCTCATTAAACATGTTTAATTATTTTTTTTTTAAGAGATTAATTATTACATCGGCATTATATCGGGTTATTGTTATTTTAAGAGATTAATTATTATATCGGCATTTACGGAAAACTTCAAGATAAAAACTGCATGTTCGAAATAATAATAATTAAATATAATTATTTCGGCAGTGACTAAAGTTTGCTAAACCCACATTGTAGCAGTCTTTTTTGTAAAGTAGTGCAACTTTTTTGCTCCGCTCTCTCAAAGATAATTTTAGGTTATCTGAAATTGTGGGATTTTACTGAGTCAATTTATTTTTACTTTTCGTTTTAAATATTAATGCTCGTTTTATTCATTATGAAAATAGAATTTAATTCATACCCTACTCGTCTCTATAAGATATTTAGATCTCAATATAAAATCCTTGACATATAATTAAATAAAGCTACTATTGAAATGATTTATATGTTTTTTGAAAAAAGAGAATGTTTGAATAAAAGGAGGCTAGTTTTGTTAGGGAGTTTGAAGGGTCGGTCGTTTATCAAGTCCTTGATTAAGTAGTCGATCATTAGACATGACATCACGTATCTCTCTGATTTATTAAGGTAGTTTGTGTAGGTCGGTGAGAAAATTTATTTATTACCGATCTCAAAATGGTGGCACTTCATATTATTTAATACATAAAAAGAATTTGGAAGTGATTTTGCGCAAACGGTACTTTACAATCTCCAAAGGTGTGTATTTACATTGAGATATAAGTACACACATATTTTTAAGAAATGATAAAAAATAAGTTTTGATATTGTATTGTGTTTTGTATGTATTAAGTTTGAATTTCGATTTGTAGAAATCCTTAACCATGCAAACGACGCTCAGGTATGAAAAGCGAATTCTGGCAGGTCTTGTTGGATTACAACCACGAAGAACTTAAAGTCTGACCATAAGTGGAAAGGTAGGCCGAAACAAACTTTTAGTGACAATTGCTCGAAAAAGAAGAAAATAATGAATTCAAATGAAGCGAAAGAGCTATGTACTCGTATGTGTTCTGTTCTCTAAGGCTATCGCGTCAGAGAATGTGACAACAAATACCCAGATCGGAGACATTTTCTTGGGTCTGGCAGTGTGTTGTGCTTTTGTTGTTTCCGATCCCATAACGCAAGGGCTTTGGCTGCTTACTTTGGAGCCAAAGCAATGTATGTGATGTTGTCTATATCTAGGTGCGTATTTATTTATTTATTATTATTTATTTATGATTTTTCCTTTTTTCTTATAATTTTCTGAAGGACTCCAATAGGATATTCTTATCATTTAATTATTCGAAGTAAGTACTATAAAATGTTACTTAAAAAATAAGTATCTTCACGCAGAGACCCGGGGGACGGGGAGTCAGAGAGAACAGATTGCCTAGTGTCACGATCCATTCTAACATTATTCGTTTCTTTCAAATTCAACATTCACAATTTATTTAATTGTAAATTTTGTTAGCAGATTAGTGTTGGGTAACTTATGATCGTTTCTTCATTTTATCTGCCCATATTTGATACTCGTAAGTCAAGGTGGCATTAGACTTTTCTTTTTGGTGATACATATTGTTTTTTTTAATAAGTTCTTTAAAATAAAATTTATTAGTTAGTTTTTCTTATTACTACCTCCTTTTCAATTTGATTGACTGTAGAAATAACTTGACCTAGATACGAGTAATTTTCTCCTTATTTTACAAAGCACTCCATTAATTTCCATGAAAATGTCAATACCGCCTATTACCTGTTTAGCTTCTTTTTGTATTAATAGTTAGTCTTTTCGTTTTAATAGCTTTTATAGCATCATATCATCCGCAAACCTTATGTGACTGTACTTAACTACTCAATATTTTTTAAGTAAATTTGTCTAAATATCTCTGTTCTACCACCATGAAAAACATCTTCTTTAGTCTTCTGGTATTACGTTTCTCTTAATAACTTTGGCTGTGTAAATCCTATAAATTTCTTCAATGACTAATATATTTTGACTAATATAGAATATATTCATCATAATATCATGAATTTTGTGGGTAAAAGATAATTTTAGATTCTTCTAAAATATAAAGTTGACTTCTTAAACCTTTTTTTTAAATTTTTAATATTCCTAACATTATTGAGTTCGTCCCAATACTCCATTTACAGCTTTCAATCCAATTGTTGAACGAAAGGATATTACCAGGGGAAAACTTTCAACCCTTATTCACTTAAGGAAATTTTTGCCTACATAGCGCAAACAATTCGTTTTCGTATTTATTACATAGTATCGTTTTATATGGTGACCAAGAAAAAATTGTTTTACAAAGCCATTAAGTTTTGAAGTCATAGTCATTTGTAAAAGTATACGTTTACTTAGCATAATACGCTACTGTATATAAAAAATTAAATTAATAGTTTATTCTGAAAAGCCTCAGCAGTGAAGAAGTAATGTTGCTTTTGAATAGTTAGTTCAAACTAGGAACATATGCTTGAAGGCGAAGTAGATCACACTTTAAAAAAAAGATTTCTGGTCAAAAGGTATCATGTTTAGACTTTTAACTACATTGCAGCGCTCTGCGTCGTCGCCGAAACGTGGCAATTAGTTATTGCTTTTTGGTCGTATTTTAAATTTGCTAAGGATCCTCCTAACGTAAAGTAGATAAATAGAAAGAAACAAATTCACATGATAGTGAGTAATAAATCTCACATTAACTAATACCATTAGTTTCCTCTTTTCCTTCACCACTGGAGCTTTAAGTCTATCGTTAGTTTAGTTAGTTAGTGTTTCAGGCCCACTGAAAACCAAGACTGTAGTCTCAATTACACTATAGCATTAAGCTCAGTGTGGTCTGTTTGCCATATGCGCCGCTTAACGTCTCATGAACTTAACATTATTATTTACATTAATTGTTTTACAAATTGTTTGTTTAACGAAATTCATGCTGTCTGGGTAGTTCTTTGTTTTGTATGTGGCGTATTTGTGTAATAAATGTTTCTTTCTTCCTTCATATAAACAAGGAATGGAAAAAAGTGATGTCGGGATGGATGGAGGTGACGAAAAATCGAAGTAAATATTGCGGTATCGGAATACTATTAAATTGTATATAACTGTTATTTACTGTTAAATTGTAGCGTTAATAATTCGAAGTTTAGAAGTAGCAAAATTTTAGAAGTTAGAAATTATAGTTACTTTCAAGAAGGCTATCGAGTTGTCAGAATTATACTGTAGCTAAATACGTATAATTTGATTATTTCGATTATACAGTCAAATTTATGTTTCATTAAGTTTTCAAGTGAGGTGTGCTCTAATTGCCCAAGGTACCTTACATAAATGTTTCTTAGAATTATAAATTATCTGTTACGAGTGAAAATATTATCAAACGTTGTTATTAAATTTCCAAACTTTATTACTTGGAATTTTTTTATTAAATGTCTTGAACATCAAATTAATTTGTAATAATAGCGTCACATTTAACGTTTCAATAAGCTCTTAAATGTGTCAGTTAACGTTCTAATGTAAAGACGCGTTTTTATGTGAATAAAAAGAGTCTTTAAAATTCTAGGATGTCTTCTACTACTAAGAAATTACTTAAAACTTTTTGTAAATACATTTACCTGGCTGGAATTGGAAATTATTGGAATGAAGATATTTATAAAGAATCCCGCGTATATAAGCTGTACAGTATCGTATCAGTTACAGCTTACATCACAATGATATTTCTAGAAAATCTCGCAGCCTGTTTTGGGGTTTTTCCGGAAATAGAAAGACACTCAGCAGTTATGTTCTCTGCCATTCACAATATAGTACTTGCTAAATTATTTCTTTTAATATACCATAAAGCGTCAATTAGAAAACTGAATTACGAAATGGCTAGCGTCGGCGCAGATTTGGAAGAAAAAGAAACAATGAATAAACAACACAAAAAAGTGAAGAGAGGTCTAATTTTATACTTCATCTCCGTTTATATGGCGTTGTTTGCTTATGGAGTGGACAGCTGCAGGAAATATATCAGAGAAGGTTTCAACATATATTTTTTTATTTGGAAACTTATGCATGTTCTGGAGTTATGTATACCTCCTCAGAGTTATTTTTATTTTATTTTTCATTGATATCTGTAATAAAATATGTCAGTATTTTGTTTGATTCAGTTGATCCAATAATCTATTTGGCAGTGACCCTGTCTTCGAACTTCCTTCCACCTGTCGCCGTCTTTATGTCCAAGCCAACGATATAATTCGTACATAAGTTTTGAACGATAATAACGCATTGGTACGAGCCTGCCACCTGGGGATCGAACTCGGGTCTCTTGACTCAAAATTCCGATCACCCAACCACTCCGCTATCATGACATCACGATAACGATACGATCAAATTTATCACCCTGTGCGTATTTTTAGAAAATATACTTATTTATTTATTTTATTTATTAAACACATTAAATTCGCCGTTATTGTGTATTCGCCAGTGTAGCCATTCCGTAGACCCATACTCTAAACACTTCTTACGTATGCGCTGTAAAAATTTAAAACCGCCAGTAGAGGGAAGTACTTGGTAATTCTAAATGTAAAACCCATAATTCTAAGTTCTTTTGAGGTAATGGTCTCATAGAGTAGCGTAAAATTTAAACTAGTGTCAAGTATTACACCCAAATCGTTTACATGAGAACTTCGTGGCAATAGATCTCTATTCAATGTGTATTAGTGAAGTATTTTTTAATATTAAGAGTAATATAATACTAACCCATTATGCCGGAAATTTTATATTCGTAACTCTAGTAAACAAGTTTCACTAAAATATTATTCTATCTAATTTCTTTGCATAAAGATAAACAACACATAGTAATTTTAATCGCCGTCTTTGTTATTTCAGGTTCTCCATTTTACACTGTGGTGACAATTTATCCAAGTTATGAGGACACTTCAACACTGGCTTGTACTTTACGAGTGCTTTTCTATATGACTTGGCTATACATGATGCTGCCGATGATGTCAGCAGATTGTTTGCCTATAACCCATCTTATAACATTGTCTTACAAATTTATGACCCTGTGCAGTTATTTTCAGAAAATAGGACGAGAATTCGAACAAAACTTAGTGACAATGAGAAAAGAGCGAGCTATCGACATGTTAAAGATCGATTGTCTGCGTGGAATATTAATGCATCAGAAGTTAATTTTGTGAGGTTCATTCTAAATTTTTTTTTTATAAATATACAAGATAAACTCCGCAACGTTTTGATGTGGCTAGTGTATTATTAAAATAAGTAAAATTCATAATTATTTAAGGTAAAGAATATCTTTTGGTAGGTGACAAACTATAAAACTTTAATGATTTTATAAAAATATTTTCCGTTAGTTAAAAGTAAAACATGCGCAACCTGTAAATGCCCACAGCTGAGCAAAGGCCGTCTTATTATTTGAGAGACTACGAGCCGGGGAACGTCCGCCACACTGCTTAAATTGCGTATTGGCGTACTTCACTCGTCCTCGATTTCTTTTGTAGTACCGCCCAAAAGTAGGGGATCAAACTTGGGTCACGCCCGTTTTAGAAGCAAACGCACTGACCACTAGGCTATTATGTTCCCGTGGAAAATTCGGTATTCAATTATGTATAAATGCTTTTTGGTAAAAATATTACCATCATAAAGTCACGATAGCCGAGCGGTTGGGTGGTCAGAATTTCGAGTCAAGAGACCCTAGTTCGACCCCAAGTGGCAGGCTCGTACCAATGGGTTTTTCAAAAACTTATGTACGAATTATATCGTTGGCTTGGACATAAAGACGGCGACGGGCTCACCACCTGTCACGTTGTTCCGAAAATATCTTCAGTGGAAGGTGGATCAAAATGGTCTCATTTGTCTAGACTAGACCTCTGTCTACCCCTGTATTGGGTATGGCGTAAATATATTTATTTTATTTATTAAACACATTAAATTCGCCGTTATTGTGTATTCGCCAGTGTAGCCATTCCGTAGACCCATACTCTAAACACTTCTTACGTATGCGCTGTAAAAAATTTAAAACCGCCAGTAGAGGGAAGTGCTTGGTAATTCTAAATGTAAAACCCATAATTCTAAGTTCTTTTGAGGTAATGGTCTCATAGAGTAGCGTAAAATTTAAACTAGTGTCAAGTATTACACCCAAATCGTTTACATGAGAACTTCGTGGCAATAGATCTCTATTCAATGTGTATTAGTGAAGTATTTTTTAATATTAAGAGTAATATAATACTAACCCATTATGCCGGAAATTTTATATTCGTAACTCTAGTAAACAAGTTTCACTAAAATATTATTCTATCTAATTTCTTTGCATAAAGATAAACAACACATAGTAATTTTAATCGCCGTCTTTGTTATTTCAGGTTCTCCATTTTACACTGTGGTGACAATTTATCCAAGTTATGAGGACACTTCAACACTGGCTTGTACTTTACGAGTGCTTTTCTATATGACTTGGCTATACATGATGCTGCCGATGATGTCAGCAGATTGTTTGCCTATAACCCATCTTATAACATTGTCTTACAAATTTATGACCCTGTGCAGTTATTTTCAGAAAATAGGACGAGAATTCGAACAAAACTTAGTGACAATGAGAAAAGAGCGAGCTATCGACATGTTAAAGATCGATTGTCTGCGTGGAATATTAATGCATCAGAAGTTAATTTTGTGAGGTTCATTCTAAATTTTTTTTATAAATATACAAGATAAACTCCGCAACGTTTTGATGTGGCTAGTGTATTATTAAAATAAGTAAAATTCATAATTATTTAAGGTAAAGAATATCTTTTGGTAGGTGACAAACTATAAAACTTTAATGATTTTATAAAAATATTTTCCGTTAGTTAAAAGTAAAACATGCGCAACCTGTAAATGCCCACAGCTGAGCAAAGGCCGTCTTATTATTTGAGAGACTACGAGCCGGGGAACGTCCGCCACACTGCTTAAATTGCGTATTGGCGTACTTCACTCGTCCTCGATTTCTTTTGTAGTACCGCCCAAAAGTAGGGGATCAAACTTGGGTCACGCCCGTTTTAGAAGCAAACGCACTGACCACTAGGCTATTATGTTCCCGTGGAAAATTCGGTATTCAATTATGTATAAATGCTTTTTGGTAAAAATATTACCATCATAAAGTCACGATAGCCGAGCGGTTGGGTGGTCAGAATTTCGAGTCAAGAGACCTAGTTCGACCCCAAGTGGCAGGCTCGTACCAATGGGTTTTTCAAAAACTTATGTACGAATTATATCGTTGGCTTGGACATAAAGACGGCGACGGGCTCACCACCTGTCACGTTGTTCCGAAAATATCTTCAGTGGAAGGTGGATCAAAATGGTCTCATTTGTCTAGACTAGACCTCTGTCTACCCTGTATTGGGTATGGCGTGAATATATTTATTTATTTATTATTACCATCATATCGGTCTGTAAGTCCACTGAAAACGAGGTCTCGCCTGTACAGGAGGGTTTGTTTTAGGGGCAAAAAGCATCCATTTATTTGTTTATAGACGGGATTTTTTCCATAACCGAAGGATTGATGATTTTTGTACTTTCAATTTTATAATATGGCGCTTATATTAAAAAGTAAAGAAATATGCAAAGATGGAAATATAAATTAGTTATTAGTTGTCGGATTAATTTTTCCACATATATGCTAGCCTGTATATGAAGTTATATTATTATTACAATTGAATGCATACGTCTTTAAGACCTAAAAAAAGATATTAGTTTTATATACTAGTCTCTATTTATATATCTTCACGCCATTCCTAATACAGGGTAGACAGAGGTTTAGATAATTAATTCATTTCGACCCACTTTACAGCAAGAAGGTTTTTGGGCCAACGTGACAAGTGGTGAGCCTGTCGCCGTTTATATCCTAGTCAACGAGGGGATCAATTTTGAGTCTCTTGATTCGAATTCTGATCAACCAGCCACTCCCGAATCCCCAGATTCTTTTTTAATTATCTCCTATTATTTATCTCTATAATAATATAAGTCTGCTATAAGTCCATTGAACATTGCTGGCAATAACAACATAAAACTCTTTTTTCGATAATGTTAGTTCACTTTGTAAACTTTCTAGCCAATTCACTACATTTTGAACTCGTTTGGAAAATTTTTTCGTAATGTGAATAATTTTGTTCAGATTACTTTTGAAAATAGTAACACGGTAAAGTTGAGAACAGTTAGGTCTAAGATATACATAGTTATATCCCATATGTTACGAACTTTCATAAAGTATATATTATATTGGTTAAATTTGCCACGCAGTGCACCGCGCTGCATGTCGTACCACTAACAGCTGTAGCTTCCCGGCAAAAGATCCTACATAATATCTAAGTTAACAGACCGTGTGTTATAATATTGTGATATCAAAATAAAATTATGTATTAATAGTAAGGATATATTATTGAGAAATAAACTCATTTCTGTTGTAGTTACGGTTTTAATCTTATTTTAACAGGCTGTCGGACGAAATTCATCGGGTTTTTGGAATAATCATGTCACTGCAAGTTTGTGAGAGTTCAATAGTAGCTATTTTACTGCTACTCAGGTTAGCGGTAAGTGAACAAATATATGAACTCGCATTTACTGACTATTTAGCTTTTTACTAAGGTACATGTTTGCAACTCGAACTTTAGTAACTGCTCTGTACGCGCCACTAAAGTATTTGTAAAAGTTTTTTAATTTCATGAAGAACAGTTATTGTGAATTGCAATACGCTGATGAAAAAATATTAAAAAAATCAAGTGTTGAATGAATACTCACGATTTTGACCTCTTGGCGGCACTCGATGGTTAATTTAATAAAAAACTATGTTTGTTTTATATATATAAAATATTCTTTAAAAAGGCAACTAAATTCTGAAGTTAAAACTGCCCACAGCTGAGCAAAGGCCGTCTTATTATTTGAGAGACTACGAGCCGGGGAACGTCCGCCACACTGCTTAAATTGCGTATTGGAGTACTTCACTGTCCTCGATTTCTTTTGTAGTACCGCCCAAAAAGTAGGGGATCAAACTTGGGTCACGCCTGTTTTAGAAGCAAACGCACTGACCACTAGGCTATTATGTTCCCGTGGAAAATTCGGTATTCAATTATGTATAAATGCTTTTGGTAAAAATATTACCATCATAAAGTCACGATAGCCGAGTTGTTGGGTGGTCAGAATTTCGAGTCAAGAGACCCTAGTTCGACCCCAAGTGGCAGGCTCGTACCAATGGGTTTTTCAAAAACTTATGTACGAATTATATCGTTGGCTTGGACATAAAGACGGCGACGGGCTCACCACCTGTCACGTTGTTCCGAAAATATCAGTTCCGAAAATTCAGTGGAAGGTGGATCAAATGGTCTCATTTGTCTAGACTAGACCTCTGTCTACCCCTGTATTGGGTATGGCGTGAATATATTTATTTTATTTATTATTACCATCATAAAGTCACGATAGCCGAGTTGTTGGGTGGTCAGAATTTCGAGTCAAGAGACCCTAGTTCGACCCCAAGTGGCAGGCTCGTACCAATGGGTTTTTCAAAAACTTATGTACGAATTATATCGTTGGCTTGGACATAAAGACGGCGACGGGCTCACCACCTGTCACGTTGTTCCGAAAATATCAGTTCCGAAAATTCAGTGGAAGGTGGATCAAATGGTCTCATTTGTCTAGACTAGACCTCTGTCTACCCCTGTATTGGGTATGGCGTGAATATATTTATTTTATTTATTATTACCATCATAAAGTCACGATAGCCGAGCGGTTGGGTGGTCAGAATTTCGAGTCAAGAGACCCTAGTTCGACCCCAAGTGGCAGGCTCGTACCAATGGGTTTTTCAAAAACTTATGTACGAATTATATCGTTGGCTTGGACATAAAGACGGCGACGGGCTCACCACCTGTCACGTTGTTCCGAAAATATCTTCAGTGGAAGGTGGATCAAAATGGTCTCATTTGTCTAGACTAGACCTCTGTCTACCCCTGTATTGGGTATGGCGTAAATATATTTATTTTATTTATTATTACCATCATATCGGTCTGTAAGTCCACTGCAAAACGAGGTCTCGCCCGTACAGGAGGGTTTGTTTTAGGGGGCAAAAAGCATCCATTTATTTGTTTATAAACGAATTTGTGTTGCTTAGTATTTTGTTATTGTGGATGTGTAATTTAATCAAGCATAAAAGTGAAATTTTGATTACTTATGCATATAACCTAAACAGAAATATAATTTGTGAATAAAAATATGTTAAAACAACCCACAGGGTCTTTCCTACTTTATCTTAGGCCTTTTAGGTAGACGGGATTTTTTCCATAACCGAAGGATTGATGATTTTTGTACTTTCAATTTTATAATATGGCGCTTATATTAAAAAGTAAAGAAATATGCAAAGATGGAAATATAAATTAGTTATTAGTTGTCGGATTAATTTTTCCACATATATGCTAGCCTGTATATGAAGTTATATTATTATTACAATTGAATGCATACGTCTTTAAGACCTAAAAAAAGATATTAGTTTTATATACTAGTCTCTATTTATATATCTTCACGCCATTCCTAATACAGGGTAGACAGAGGTTTAGATAATTAATTCATTTCGACCCACTTTACAGCAAGAAGGTTTTGGGCCAACGTGACAAGTGGTGAGCCTGTCGCCGTTTATATCCTAGTCAACGAGGGATCAATTTTGAGTCTCTTGATTCGAATTCTGATCAACCAGCCACTCCCGAATCCCCAGATTCTTTTTTAATTATCTCCTATTATTTATCTCTATAATAATATAAGTCTGCTATAAGTCCATTGAACATTGCTGGCAATAACAACATAAAACTCTTTTTTCGATAATGTTAGTTCACTTTGTAAACTTTCTAGCCAATTCACTACATTTTGAACTCGTTTGGAAAATTTTTTCGTAATGTGAATAATTTTGTTCAGATTACTTTTGAAAATAGTAACACGGTAAAGTTGAGAACAGTTAGGTCTAAGATATACATAGTTATATCCCATATGTTACGAACTTTCATAAAGTATATATTATATTGGTTAAATTTGCCACGCAGTGCACCGCGCTGCATGTCGTACCACTAACAGCTGTAGCTTCCCGGCAAAAGATCCTACATAATATCTAAGTTAACAGACCGTGTGTTATAATATTGTGATATCAAAATAAAATTATGTATTAATAGTAAGGATATATTATTGAGAAATAAACTCATTTCTGTTGTAGTTACGGTTTTAATCTTATTTTAACAGGCTGTCGGACGAAATTCATCGGGGTTTTTGGAATAATCATGTCACTGCAAGTTTGTGAGAGTTCAATAGTAGCTATTTTACTGCTACTCAGGTTAGCGGTAAGTGAACAAATATATGAACTCGCATTTACTGACTATTTAGCTTTTTACTAAGGTACATGTTTGCAACTCGAACTTTAGTAACTGCTCTGTACGCGCCACTAAAGTATTTGTAAAAGTTTTTTAATTTCATGAAGAACAGTTATTGTGAATTGCAATACGCTGATGAAAAAATATTAAAAAAATCAAGTGTTGAATGAATACTCACGATTTTGACCTCTTGGCGGCACTCGATGGTTAATTTAATAAAAAAAAACTATGTTTGTTTTATATATATAAAAATATTCTTTAAAAAGGCAACTAAATTCTGAAGTTAAAACTGGTCATAGCTTGGCTTGATCCGATCAGGAATCCGACTTCAGGGCTCCCGACACCATGATATCCGGTATGTTTGCTACTCTTCTACTATGGGGCTTCATACTTAACTTACTCAATCTCTTTTCTAAAGATCTGTAACATGTAGAGCCTCTCTGGTGTTGAGAATATTCATGAGAGTCAGTAATTACTCACCATCAGGAGAAAACATGATTATGGTGATCTAATTAAAAATAATACTCGAATTAACACATTAATCGCGTCGCTTATAGCGTTAAGACTTGTTACTGAAACTATTCTAGTAATATTTTGTCCGAAACCGTTATAATGAAATAAATTTTCCGAAGCCACATCCAAATCCTAATTTCTCATCCATAACACCCATTTATATACTTTCATTGTTTCAGCTTTCACCCCACGTGAATTTTACTGACGCAGTTATGACATACACGTTCGTTGGATCGCTATTTATTTTGTTAGCGCTTAATCTCTGGAATGCCGGTGAAATAACATACCAGGTGTGTGTAACAAATTCAAACGTAAAGTAACAAGGCCTGCTCCTAAATATACCAACGAACAGCAAAGGTTTCTGTTAACGCAACTTCGGAGTAATATAATAATTCGATATATACAACATTTAAGCTTAGGTACTAGTTGAAGAAGGGATTTTATAAATAACTTATAAGAAAAATTATAACAATGAATGCTATTTCATACCAGCAAAATTATTAAGTAATTATTAAGGTTACATTTTTCACGTACAATGGAAGGACTTTAACTTTCCAATAAATGATGGATAATTTTGCTTCTAAAATATTTGTGGAAGAATTTTATTACAAAATTTTATCGACATTGGATGTCGCTGCTATATTTTTCTAAATTATAAATTAAAATGTTATTGATTTTTCTCATTCTTACATTATAGTGTCAAAGAGTATTTATATTGAGATTAGCTACACAGATATACGTACAAAGATTAATATTAAGGGATGACAGCTAAATGGTGTGAGGATCTGCGTCCTAAACAGACAAGAAATTATCCTCAATCTAATATAACCAGCTGGCATTAAACAATAAACCTAGTAACATTACTTACACTTTTTATCCTCTAACTTTTTTCTTAATTACAAATGGGCTTAAATGTACTTATCATATTTGTATAACTTGAACCCTTACCTTAAATACCTAAAACACTACTATGTCATATACCAGGCTTCACTACTCTCGTTTGCGATTTACTCATGTGGATGGCATTTACACAAAAGTGAGAAGGAAACCCGTTCAAACCTTGATATCAAGAAACTCATCCTTATTGGTTGCGCACAAGCACAAAAGCCTCTCGTACTTAAAGCTTTTGGTATTCAAGATTTGTCTTATGCAACGTTTGTATCGGTATGTACATTTTTATTGTTTTGATTTAATCGTTTTGCCATAAAATATCATTAATAATCATTGTTTATTTATATTTTCAGGTTGCCAGAATGACATATTCTATTTTTGCAGTATTTTATCATCGAAGCAAAACAGCAAATTGAAAATTTGTTGTGTGTTACCTTTACTTATTCGATGTTTAATTTTCAAAATTATTTATTTATAATAATGATATAGAAGTAATTCATAATAATTACAGATATTTAGTTAGATTTCAGTGTTTATAAAGTGATCGCTTGATTTATTCTCTTACAAATAGAAGTAATGTTTAATAAACAAATAACTATAAAAGTCTAAATTATTTTCATTTGGATCTTAAATTAAAAAATATCTTCACGCTATTCCCAATACTGGGGTAGACAGATGCCCAGACAATTAAATCATTTCGACACACCTTTCACTGAAGACAATCTTTACGACAACAGTGACACGAGTACAACATGACATATGATGAGCCGGTCGCCGTTTTTGTGTCCAAACCAACGATATGAATCCTACATAAGTATTGAAAGAAAACTCATTGGTACAACCCTTCCGCCTGGGGATCCCATCCGGGTCTCTCGACTTGAATTCCGATCACCTAATCACTGGGCTATCGTGACTTTGATACATTAGTATCAGAGTCACGTGTATTTAATAATTGTAAGTTTTATGCGGTCAAAAAAAGTAAAATCCTTCAAGTCTTGAGTATCGACCTGCTTAACATTGGAGGGAAAACTGTAAAGAGAAGGAAGAAGAAGAAGAATGTATCTCTAATCTTTCCTCTGTATATCAATTCAGATTAATTTTATTCGTGGCCATTACTGAAAACATTTATCAATATTTCTACTTTCCTCGCCAATAGTTTGGTTTTCTTAATTGTTAATTAATATGTGAGGCTCGTTAAAAGAATTTACAAATTAAAGAAGCTGAGACTTTGTTTAAAATGGTATACTCAATTATGAAAGAATCTTAGGTAATAAATATTTATTCTTATAATCCTCATGGTATGTCTTTAAAGATTTTATGTGACAAGAGTAATGTTAGCACCAGTATGAATAAGTAATTACTAACCCAAAATAGTTATTGCACAGACCTAAAAACGTGCCTAATTATGCTAAGACAATTGTGAGTAATTTACGACGTAGATGGGGTTATGCCTCAAGCTTATCACATATTATATTATTATACAGGGTGGGCCAAGAATTCGTTAACATTTAAATGTAACTTACCGCACAAACTATTGCCGCGCGGGGCGCGGGCGCGGTCGGGCGCACTAGCTCGCTTCTTGGAAATTTAGTTTAAACAGTTTAAACAGTAGAAAAAAATTTAGGTTAGACAGTAGAAACAGTTTTATTTAAACGTCTTTTCGCTCATTACTGTGAGACGCTTATTTCGCGTTGAATATGGTTTACACGACTTAAGTCAGTGTCCAAGTGCTCCTTTAATAAAGAAATGGGTGAAGAAGTTCGAAGAGACGGGATCTACACTAAATGTGAAACAAACCGGCGGCCCACGGACTTCTCGGAGCGAAGAGAACGTGCAGCAAGTTTCCGCTTCTGTTCGACGTGATCCAGATTTATCGACACGCAAACGTTCGGCTGAATTAGGATTATCCCGCAAATCATTACGCCGTATTTTGAAATTAGATTTGAAATTACATCCATATAAGATCCAGCTTGTGCAAGAACTAAACCCTAATGATTTAAATTTGCGTAAGTCATATGCCGAAACAATGTTAACTCGTTTCAGTAATTTTCACAACATCTTATTTTCTGACGAAGCCCATTTCCACCTAAATGGACATGTAAACAAACAGAATTGCAGGTATTGGAGCAGCGAAACTCCTAAAGCTAAACATGAGAGGCCACTTCACTCTCCTAAGGTAACTATATGGGCTGCAATTTCAGCAAAAGGAATCATCGGACCTGACTTTTTTGAAGATTCTCGAGGCCGTTCAGTTAATGTTAATTCTGCCGAGTATGTGAAAATGTTACGGGAGTTCTTAGCACCACTGCTACTGGAATTTGCTGGCTATAATCGTAACACATGGTTTCAACAAGATGGAGCCACGTGTCACACATCGAACGAGTCCTTGCCGGTGGTCAAAGAAATGTTTCCAGAAAAGCTGATATCCAGACGGGGTGATATCCCATGGCCAACCAGAAGTCCAGATCTATCCCCAGCAGACTTCTTTTTATGGGGTTATTTAAAGAGTCATGTCTACATTGATAAATCGAATTCACTGCGTCAACTTAAAAAAATCATCGAAGAGATGTCGGCGATCTCGCGGTCTCTTTGCAGAAGAGTATTCGAAAACTTCAGGACTCTCTTAGATGAGTGCAAAAACCGAAACGGTGGTCATTTAGACGAAATAATTTTAAAAAAGTAAATTACAACTAATTAGCTTTCTCGTAAATAAACGATTTCTAAAATATGTTAAATGGTTTTTTTATACGATTTTTTCAAATGTTAACTAATTCATGGCCCACCCTGTATAATATGTGATGAGCATTAGTATTCATAAATAACTTAACCTCGTTATTATACGTAAAAATTGTTTTAATTGGTATGCGGGGAGGACGTAAAGTAGAGTTATAGCAATTTAGTATAACAAAATATATTAGATTAAATTCAATAGGCTTTAGTTACAACTAATAGTACCGACTGCATATAAAACTTATGTATTTGGTCAACTGAAAACTATTTCTCTCTCCCTCACTCGTCGTGCAGATGGGAATATATTACATTTTCGTGTAAGATAGATTAGATTCATACTTTTCTCTTAGTCTTAGTTACATAAGTCACGATAGCCGAGTGGTTCGGTGGTCGGAATTTCGAGTCGAGAGACTCGAGTTCGATCCCCAAGTGGCAGGCTCGTACCAATGAGTTTTTCAAAAACTTATGTACTATCGTTGGCTTGGACGGGCTTACCACCTGTCACGTTGTCCCGAAAATATCTTCGGTGGAAGGTGGGTCAAAGGGACTTAATTGTCTAGAGTAGACCTCTGTCTACCCCTGTATTGGGAATTGCGTGAAGATATTTATATATTTATTTCGAGTAAGTTTACTGAGTACTAAAAATATGAGTGTGAGATATGCGATCGCCTATCCGCTCGGCAAGCGTGGTGATGAAGGCCAATACACTGCTAAAGTAAGTCATTCATAATATTCTAAATGCAATGAAATGAAAATTTGAGATTTATCGCATAGACGTATTAATTTCAGAATATTTGATATGGAGTTGCCTTTTGACGACGATTTTGCAGAAATCATATATTCTGGGAAACTATCTTGTAATTTGAAAAGGGTACCTTTCTACGGATCTAGTTTCCAGCTATGTAATTGAAGCCGCCGTACATTTAGCTCGTTCATTTTAAAGAAGTAACAAAGAAGGCATATGTCAAAGACAAGAGCTAATTGTTACAAATAATATTTAATCATAATAATATTTAATATGTACAATATATATTCGTTGTTACAGGTAGATATTTATATTTTATTTATTTTTCTTAAAACTTTCTGGTACCACTTTTTCAGTTAACTTATACAGCTCATTTTTAAAGTTACGTTTTTATAAAATATTTTGAGCTTAACGGAATAATGAAGTATTCCAAGAAGCACTTAGATTTTTATTTTCAGTGCTTGGTTTTAGACTCCGTGGGTTTAACCACTAACAGTCACTCCTGTTTACAGACAGTTAACTGAGAACTGAACAGTTTTCACACGGAGCGCCTATATTAATTACATTCAAAGTAGATCGGTAAATTTAATTACTCTGTAACACGCAAAAGGTACTCGAGGTTGAAAAAATAATAAAAAAATAATCTGTTTTAACCTTTGTTAAATGTACCTGTGCTTTTACCTGTGCACAAAAAAATTAAAAAAAATTTGGTTGTTCTAAATTTGTTCTTCTAATTTTGTTCACAGCGGCAATTCTAACTTAAACGCATATAATATATTATTTATTTATTGGCTCACCAACAGCTTAATACACTATTACAGTAACAATAGTACATTAAATAATTGATTGGTAAAAGTTTGCATGCAGTTTATAGGTTTGCTCATAATTATTTTATAAGACTAAAGACAACTAACTTAAGAGGTAAGGTTTTAAGGTTTTATATACATGTATAGTAGACATATGCACACACATACGCATTACTAATTAAGATCCATAAAACCAACCAAAGTTCATAAAATAGATGTATAGAAACCATACAATTTGCTTAAAGGTCACTTTTGTGCTTTAGCAGTTTATTTTTAAAGTTATAGTATGAGTCATTAAATATGTCAAGGCCAGGTATCTTCATGTTGATATCATTGTAAGATGAACATACTCTGGCGAGGGAATGGTACAATACCAAATTGGTTCGACATGAATCTACTTTAAATGGCTTTGTGAATGTCTGATATATTTGGTGAATGACATAGCATTTATGGCGTTGAGAACTATGTTATTAGCAGTTCATCAAGTTTTTTAATCAGTTTGTAGTAAGGAAGTGTCTACTGAGTCCTTTATAGTTCTGTAAATTTTAATGCCTTCTGCAAAGATTGAAATTTTGCTGTTCTTTACGCATGAAGTAATATCGTTGATGTATCTCAACAAAATAATCGGTCCTATGTGGGATTCATACGGAACGCCAGAATGTGCCATATAAACTTGGGATTCATAACCATTTAATACAATATCTGTGGTCTTCCTAATATATAGGTTATATCAGGAAGACATATGCCATTATTATAAGATATATACTATTTTTAACTATACAACGCTTATGACATGGTAATATATATATATATATATATATATGTATATATATATATATATATATATATATATATATATATGTATATATATATATATATATATATATATATATATATATATATATATATATATATATATATATATATATATATATATATATATATATATATATATATATATATATATACATATATATATATATATAAAAATATATATATAAAAAACCCTACCCTTGGGAACATACTTCGGCATTAAAGGTATTTACAATTCTATTGGGTAAAAATGTAACGACTAATTAAAATTTCAATTCAATCGATCGACTGAATAATATAAGACTTAAAAATGATATGTGTATTGTGACCGCTGAAAGGACTTCTGGCTCAGCGTGAACCTTTTGCAAACCGCAATGCCGTTGTGAGTGGAGACTAATTAACTGCAAAAGGACAGCTCGAATTATGTTTTCATTTTGTTACACATAACTATCTCACAACAATTCATACTTAAACATCTCACAGGATTGTTGTAGGAAAGTAAAAAGAAAAACAACGAATTTATGCCACATATTATTAATGTTTTCTAGATTTAAGTTATATCGAGTAATAATTATAAGAAACTGCCTGGTTCAAATTCGATGTTATTCATATATGAACAAATATAATGTTAGATGAATTAACCTTTTGATTCTGTGTAATTGTAAAACCCTATTCTTAGAAAAAATATTTTATTTCAGGCTAGGACTAGGACGTAGGTTTTCTACCCCACAAATTAGAACTTCTTTGTAAATTCCTCAAAGATTTATAAATCATCTGCGTCTCAGTGTCTCCTTCCTAAATGCACCGGAAGATGCATACTTTTTCACACCAGTCTTCACGACCGACCCCGCAGCGAATCTAAAAGCACGTTTTGACGGCACAGAGCGGATGTAAAACCTACGTTTCACACTTTACCACCTTGCATCAGAAGTTGATTGCTAAACCTTGGTGTCACCATCCCCGTGTTAGATATGATAATAGGTCATAGGGTATCATAAATCCTAAAAGAAAGAATCGGGGTTTTAATAAATATCGGCATAATTTAGAGACATCTTGAACTTTCTGTCAACAACAGTCAACAAAAGTGGAACAGTGAACAGGAAAAATTTTTATAAGAAGGAAGTTGATAAGCGTATGATAGATTTATCTGATAGCAAAATATTACGGGAAGTGGATGGATGCAGGTGGCTGAGGACCGTTCACTGTGGAAAGTTTTAGGGGAGGCCTATGTTCAACAGTGGACTCTTGATAGGCTGTAAAGAAGAAGAAGAAGAAGAAGAAGAAGTGAGTATCGAAAGGCTGCAGCTGCGGCTGCTCCGGCATCCTTTTTTTTGTATTATCAGATTCATTTCAGTGTCTTGGTCAAAGTAACGCGGCAGAGAATGGCGCTTGGCTTTACCATGTAGACTTCTTATGTCGACTTACTATCGAAAGTCTTTTCCCAAATGAAATATTTTTTTATATATATGATATATTTGAAAAAATAAATAAAAATAAATAAATATCTTCACGTAATCCCCAATACAGGGATAGACGGAGGTCTAGTTTAGATAATTAAGTCCCTTTGACTCGCTTTCCACCGAAGATATTTTCGGGACAACGTGACAGGTGGTGAGCCCGACGCCGTCTTTATGTCCAAGCCAACGACATAATTCGTACATAAGTTTTTGAAAAACCTTTTGGTACGAGCCTGCCACCTGGGGATCGAACTCGGGTCTCTTGACTCAAAATTCCGACCACCCAATCACTCGGCTATCGTGACTCTATCGTGCATTTAATTTTAGAGCATTCTGTGAAATTGAACTGACTCTGCACGAGATAAATTGCTGCGAATCATGTTTTGATATCAATACTTGTTGCTTACGTAGTCATAGATAACTCTCGAACCAATTTACTACAGAAATACTAAATCTATAATAACACAGTTTCGACACCAGCAATGCTGAATTTATCGAGTCAAACTTTCATGAATAATTTAAGAGTTAGAATTGAGACCTTTTCGGCTTTCTGCACAGAATTTTTCCCGAGCGAGATTTATTCTTGACCCTAAATAATTAAGCTTTACTTTTATACACTGTTTTTCTTTCTAAGGTTAATTAGGTTGTTTTGGTACTAGTTATATACGAGTATTATTAGACATATAAGTCGGAGAGTTTGTTGAGAGAGCTTCAAACTGTTTTATAGAGCTTTAGAAAGTTGCAGTTGACCTAATTAAGGTAGTGTCATTAACTTTTTGATGAATTCTTCATGAAATTTTTTTTTATTTCGTGATTATCGCCCTAAAAAGTAGTAAAAGTAAAAATTTTACGTAATGTAAATTATAGTAAAAATTAAAAGTAAATTAAATAAGACTTAAGTCGCAAGAGTTTTTTAGTTTTAATTAAATAAGTTGTGTACTTTTTAAATTCTATGAAAGTGACATTATTTTGTGTGTTACATGTTTATTATATTTCGTATGAACACGTATGTTCGTTAAAGGATTAATGCCGAGTGAAGTATTGTTCAGAGGATTATGCGATTATAATGTTAACTCAAAATGTTTTGGTCTTCACACTGGTCTACATTTATAAAATGTTGTTCAAGGCCCGTAACTTATAAAACAAATTATAATTTTTTATAGTCGCTTAGGTTTAACGTACTAATGAAACACTGTTAAAAACCACAACCAAAGAATTGTAGCAAACATATTAATTTATAGCATCACATATGTCAACCTTTACTTAAAATTTGGTAATTCTCATTGCGTTGGCTCTAATGTGTTTACATTTAATATATTCACGGAGCTTTTACACTAGAGTCTGTAGCAAGTTAAGTCAAATGGTTTAGTTAGTGAGTGAGTCACGTTCGATTCCCGAGTCGTTACGATTAAAAATTTACACGTCCATACATCTTCCAAACACGAACCCAAACTCTGCAGATGATTATAGTTTCACACATACATTCATAGATTCACAAATTAAGTAGCTAAAGCACTTGTATAATGGAATCAGAAACAATGAAGGTACCACAAATACTTAGACCCGAGAAAATAAAGAAAAGTGTTTTTATACATTGACCCAACCGGGAATCGAACGTGGTACCTCAGAGCTGGCGACAGCTTGAAAACCGGCGAGTATGCCACTCGTTTACGACCGTCGTCAAAAAATTATAGTATATTATAGTTATCAAATAGTAAAGTACAGTTATAGTAATAGTAATTTTGTATACATGTGAAGCCAGTTAGTCAATACCGCAGTAGCGTTGCTTACTTTACACTATTCCAAGCTCTCTCAAACAATATTTAAGATGAGGTCTTGCTACTATATTTGTCAGTTTTCTCTTGTAATATAAAGAATACTACTACTAGGCATCTTATAAGCCAAAAAACATTGCAAATATTCGCGTTAACCGCACTTACTAAGCTGCAATGCGTGTGTCTGGAGTGATTCCCGATAATAGTTGAACGGCGGTGCCGTTATGTTTCGCAGCCGGCACCCTAAGCTATTAGGCGAGTGACGCTTTTATCTTGCTGGGTATAGCCCAGAAATGGACTTCTTTCATGAAATCTTTAAAAAACATCAATGGCGAAAACCAATTATTTAGATACATTTGATTTTAATACAAGCACTGGATGTATATGCCGGGATATTTTACGAGAGGTAGTTGTCGAAAATATAGATGGTTAAAAAAGTATGAGAATATAGATAAGATTAAAATGCAAAAAATAGTTCTGCTGAATGTAGGCTTTCACCAAAGAAGAAGGCACGCCATGAGCCAACTGCGACCATTGTCTCTCGGCAATATTGTTCAAGTCATCGCTCACACTGAGTTTAGTGTATTTGGTTGGCAATTCAACTTCGTTTTCCAAGTTTGACGAAGATGACTTATGGATTTGAGACCATTACTACTGACCGAAGTGGGAAATTCAATGTTGCTCAACAGTTATGATACCTTTAACCTCACTTTAAATTCGCTCTTCATAAGAAAGCTTCTTAATCCCATTTATTCTTTTTTCATAGAGACAGATTGCGGATTCCAACATAAAATACTTCCTTTAAAATATATGAGACTGTTTATGATAGTGGTAAAGGATCTTATCCTTATCCTTAGATTAGGTTAATACTCAACCTTTGAGGAGCGAATTAAAGAGCGATTAAAGGTAAATAGGAAATAAAATATGAGAAGGCAAAGAAATCACTTGCAGTGGTGTTGCTAGGCGTGGGCGATATCCTTGCCTACGGCTTCGCACTCGCAAAGCCCACAGGAGTCTTTGATTTAATTACTTTAATGTTCGATAAATAACATTCGTATTACAGTAATTATTTAAATGTTAATATTTTTATTTTATAACAAAGAATAAAGAAGCATTTATATTTTTTTTACTGTCATGTGTAGGTATACTGTGTCAAAGCATTTTTAGTAGCACAGATCTCTTGGTAATAGACCTCTTGGGTCTCGCAGGTATCTATCTTGGGGGGTCTCGCAGATTCGATTTCACCCACGTCTATGTTAGTCAACACTATGCCTCAGATTACTTGTATAGGCTAGGCAGGATATTGAGTGCCACAAGATAAGAATATTAAAGAGCAAAAAATAGCGTTCCTACTGAAACAATTTCCATGCCATTTGAAACTTTTGCGATTATGAGAAACATTACGAAATGTTGAATTCTGAAAATAAAATGGATTAAAAGTTTTTGCATGCGCTCAAGTTTAATCAGAAGCTCTATTGTACCATAGAGTAGTAGGCGTCAGCACAGTCTGTGATAGATTAGATTCATACTTTTTTCTTAGTCTCAGTTACATAAGTCACGATAGCCGAGTGGTTGGGTGGTCGCAATTTCGAGTAAAGAGACCCGAGTTCGATCCCCAGGTGGCAGGCTCGTACCAATGGGTTTTACAAAAACCTATGTATGAATTACATCGTTGGCTTGGACCTAAAAGATGACGACGGGCTCACCACCTGTCACGTTGTCCCGAAAATATTCCGCTCTGTTTCCAAGACGAAACTGTCCGAGGCTAACATAGCAAAAAACCTTCGGCACCCTTTATCATGCTTGCCGTGGATCTCTGCAATATCAGGGGACTACGCTCCAATCTTGATGATCTAGAAACTTAATTACTTAAAATTTCCGAAAATTCTGCTCTGTTCCCACACTGGCTGGGGCAAACGTAGCAAAAAACCTTCGGCACCCCTTACCACACTTGCCGTGGATCTTTCTTCAGACTTCTTGGTTCTCTTTTTGCGTCCAACTCGACTCTCCATGATAGGGGTAACTCACCGCCGTCCATACCGTGTAGTAAGTGCTCTATGCCGGATATCCGGTTTTTTCAGAGCTCAGTGCGCAAAGCACTTCCCTCCCTAGACATCCAAAAGTCAAGTGGGCTCGACGGAATCTCCCCTATTGTGTTGAGGGTGTGTGCTCCAGAGTTGGCACCGGTTCTAACGCGTCTTTTTCAGTACTCCTACTCTCAAGGAATCGTCCGGCCAACTACAGACCGATCGCCATCACCTCCGTGTTCTCCAAAATAATGGAGTCCATTATAATCTACCAGCTCTTGAGGTACTTAGAGGAGCACTGGTTATTTAGCGACCGCCAGTACGGCTTCCGTCGGTGTCGCTCTGCGGGTGATCTACTTGTGTTCCTCACTCATCGATGGGCGAAGGTTGTAGAGAGAGAGCAAGGGCCTCCCCCTGGCAGTTAGTTTGGACATATACACTGGCCGTGACAATATTTCTCGGGAAATAAAAATCTCGGACAGGGGCCTACTAAATTTAGTCAAGTTTAACCCTAAAAAGACACAAGTGTGCGCGTTCAGCGTTAAAAAGAAACCCTTCGTTGTATCACCTCGTTTTGAGAGCACTCCCCTAGTTCCCTCAGCCAGCATCGGAGTCTTTGGCTTCGACATATCGATTCGGGCACACATGGAGTACTGTTCGCATCTCTGGGCGGGGGCACCTTATCCTACGAAGAGCGGCTCGAATCATCGACGAACATGTTCTAATTGTTCTTCATCTGATAGGCTAGATCCCCTGGCATTGCGAAGAGACGTTGCATCTCTTTGCAGTTTTGACAAGATTTACTACGGGGAGTGCTCCGAGGAATTATGCGGGTTAATCCCAGCCGTTGAATTTCACCATCGTACCTTACGGCATAGTCAAAAATTCCATCAACACCATCTTGTTGCTTGGCATTCCACCGCACTGCGTTTTTCGCGGAATATTCTGCCACGGACTTTATGGAATGTGCTGTCGTCAGCGGTTTTTCTGGACCAATACGACTTAGGGACCTTCAGGAAAAGAGCCTATACCTTTCTCAAAGGCCGGCAACGCATCTGCTATGCCTCCAGAGCCTATACCAGTATTATGGATGGTTATGGGCGGCGGTAATCACTTACCATTATGTGAGCCACCTGCTCGTTAGCCTCCCTTCTCTATAAAAAAAATTCATCTCTTTTGTGATTTAATTCTCAAGGATGCTGGATGATAGAAGTCACTGCACTCCTTAACTGTTAGGAGTTAGGCAATAATATTCGATATGTTGACAGAAATTGCCCGGTATACAGTTACTGGATGATAAGACATGAATTAGGCGTTTAATAGTTTATAATATTTTTATTAATTTAAATGAAAGTTCCTTATAAGCACTACTTACTGATGTGAAGGCGGTGTCTATATTACAGTCTTCTTAACTGAATTTTTTTTAATTTCAAGTAACAAAAATTTATCAGCAAGTAGTGATTATAATAATATTTCATTTAAATGAATTAGTAACAAGTTTAGTTACGAAAGTTATTCTATATTCTGTTCGAAGGCCGTACAAATAAAAAAAGGAAAGGTTTTATGAAAAATGTTATTATAAAATAAAAAATTCGCTTCCAACATATCATTTAAAGAAAACAATAACGCGGTATAACTTTATACACCACTTGTCTGTTTTTGTATGTTGTAATATAAATGAGGATGTGTGTTAAATAAATATGTTTAATTTTGATATCAAACGGAACTCAGATGAAATTATTTAAAGGGGATAAGGCACTACTTTTCTTAAGCACGCTTTTCAATTCTTCTTCCGTATTTACATTCTTTAAAGTTATATTACATATTAAGAAGCTAATAAGAAGCAACAATAGGATCCATTAGTAAATAAATAGCAGCCTTGCTAAGAAAATGTCACGATAGCCGAGTGGTTGGGTGATCGGAATTTCGAGTCAACAGACCTGAGTTTGATTCTCAGATGGCAGGCTCGTCCCAATGGGTTTTTTCAAAAAAACCTTATGTAGGAATTTCGTTGGATATAAAGACGGCGACGGGCTCAGCACCTGTCATGTTGTCCCGAAATTATCTTCGGTGGAAGGTGGGTCTAAGGGACTTAATTTTCTAGACTAGACCTCTGTCTACCCCTGTATTGGGTATTGTGTGAAGCCTTGATAAATAGCAGCTCTATGTCTCGTAGACGCGTCTATGGAGCGAAGTGTCTGTTTATCATTCCATATGAATCCTAAAAAAAATTTTTGAAGCAATTACGTGAAAGCAGTGCGCCGCTGTGGAGTACAAAATAAAGAAAAAGCCTAAAGCTATTATGTTAGAATATGCACTAACAAAGAAGTTTGAAATTAAATATTTCAATTGCCTCGATAGTCGAGTTTTATTTGAGGAAGAAGGCGCTAGGCACATTTCGAGTTAAATTATTCCAAATGTGTTCTGGTGAAAAGAACATTGGAAGGAACCACTGTTTCGACTACTGACATCGGCTTGGGGGTGACTTACACTAAGCTTCTTAAATAGAAAAGTAATTAATCATCTGCTGGCAGCCGCATCCGCTACACACCAAGCGTAGTGATTATGGCAAATACAAGCAGTATTTATAATTCTTTTATAAAGACTGCTTGTCATTGTCATAATAAAAGTTTTATAGAGAATATAAATAGCAGTGGCATATTTTTTCCATAGGACAATCGGTATGCAAGTCCACACCGATTGTCCTCTGGAAAATTGGAAAATATGCTGTCTATTATATATGAAATATGTAATAAATATCAGTACTTTTATTGACAGAATATCGCTGTGGGTGCGTGGTTCCTTCCGCGGGTGTCGTTACAAGCGTTGAATATCGTTCTGCAGTGGACTTCAATAGGCCGTTATATATGTTTTGTTATGTAACATTTTAAGTCATCAAATATTAGAATAGTGGCTGGTGGTTAAATCAATCCATTGCGAGTAAATCTATAATAACAAGCGGACAAAATTATGTTCGCTTCCTCGTTTTAAAGTGGCGTACCTAAATAACCTGAAAAGTCCATTGCAGGACGTAGGCATCGCCACTAAGGTAACTTTTATCTTAACCTGACACGTCACAGATCTGTTGAATATTAGTATTAAATTCTTAGGATTGTTACTCCGCCATTTGTTGGTAGCATATCTAAGACTTTTACTTTAGGCGCGTTTCATTTTCGTCACGTTGTCATCCTTAAATACTGCAATGTTACTTTGTGTCTGAAACTTTATAAAATATTAATTGTTTAATAAATGTTTAAATTACACACATAAAATTTTCGTTTTTCTCAGTTTAGTGTTCGTGGGGCTTGCTTCAGAACTCGACAGATACCTGTTAATAGTAATTTAAAAATGCTCTATTAATTACCATGAAAATAGGGCAAAGAAAATCGTCGTCGTCATTTGAAGAAAAATTTATGCAGAAATGCTTACTGAACAATTTTCACTGTGATAGGGACCGCGCCCGCTTTCTAGGTGTTTCGACAAAGGAATCCAGTTACTGGCTACATGCTTTACCATCAAGTAACCTTGGTACATTACTAGACAACGAAAGTTTACGTATAGCTGTAGGAATACGATTGGGAGCATCGATTTGTCAACCACATCGATGTCCTTGTGGCAGCGACGTCGAGGAGTTACATGCCATAAAAGTGCCGGCAGACTATCTCGTCACGGTTCCTTGAATGAAATCATCCGAAGAGCTCTTGTTTCCATAACATTTCCATCGGTTTTAGAGCCTTGTGGAATATTAAGGGGGGATGGTAAGAGACCCAACGGCTTGACTTTAGTCCCTTGGGAGAGAGGCAAAGCTCTTGTGTGGGACGCAACTTGCGTCGATACATTAGCGGCCTCTCATATCAAGGGTACTTCGATAAGTGCCGGGGCGGCATCAGAGACAGCTGAATCGGGTAAATGGCGTAAATATGAGTCTTTGAAAGAAGACTATATATTTGTTCCATTTGCCGCAGAGACAATCGGTCTGTGGGGTCCCCGCGCGATGCAGTTTCTAAAGGAATTGCATCCGCGACTTATCGTTGCCGCTGGTGACAAGAGGGCTGGTTCTTTTCTCGCTCAACGGTTAAGTCTAGCCATTCAACGTGGAAATACAGCCAGCGTTCTTGGTACCATGCCACGAGGAGTAGGGCTCTACGATTATAATAGTTTTTAGTTAATAAGTATTGTAAATTTTAACACAATTTTTTCTGTGAATAAATATTTATAATAAAAAATTAAAAAAAAAAAAGAAAAAGCCCAGTAGAGGTGATGGTCTTTTATATGTCACCTTTATATAGAGTGTAGGCAATGATTACTTTTTGATCTTTCTCTTTTCAACACTTTTTGTCTTATTTTTTATTTAGTCTGTATTACTTACAGGATGAAAGGGGTGGAAGATACTTACGCTGATACTTCAGTTGAACTGATAAAACAATTTTTTATTGAATTCATTTATTTCAATCATGTTTTCTTATACTATAACACACGCATACACATATCATGTATGCATTTATTAATGTTTATATCTAGATATAACCTACGACACAACCGCATCACAAATAGCGATTTATCTTATCTTAAAACGTTATCGATATATTTTGTGTACACGACAACATATATTTTTTTCTCTTTATGTACATTTTCATATTTACAAATCGTAACTTAATCTTTATTAATGGTTTTGTAAGGTATATTAATTGTAACTTAGTTTTAAATCGTTGTATTTGACTATCATTGTGATCTCACGTAAATAAAGATGTAGTTGACTCAAATTATATAACATATAATACGAAACCTATAAAACAAAACTTTTTTATTTTATAATTTTCATTATGCAATTTATCTTATGCATGGCAAATATCACTACACATTTATAAGACAATTTCTACAATAAATAACAAAGGTGAAATCTTTAATAACTGATATTTTTCAAGTTTGTATTGGCGAATCATTTCCCAACTTTATTACAAATATTAAAAATATAAAATTACATAAAACTGATAACATATGCTAATATCTACAACTGGTAACAGAATAAACTCAAAACCTCCACACACAATCCGAGCGTGACTGTTAATTCTAGTAACGAAAGAGACCTTGATCCTAAATTGGACTAAACCGATATGTTTAGTGCAGGACGTTTAAATAAAAGTTCACTTTATAAGAATGTGTCATAAACAGTTACCGAATTTAATATTAGTCAAGGATTGTGTTGTTATCACGGTTTTTTTTTTGTTCACATGTACTGGTTAATTCATTTATTTTGGTCCAAATTTAATCGTACATTATTTAGGACAATGCGATCAAGTATGAGCCTGTTGCCAACTCAGTGCCTAGACTATCAACATCGTACATACCCGAAACTTTTGAAAACCTCATCTTAGCATTTCTCCTGGGAATTGGAATTCGGTCTACGGATTCGATCTCTGATCGCTCAACCTATCTTCTATCATGGCCTAAAATTATTGAACCATAAATATCAATTTATTAATTGTTCAGTAACAAACAGCATAAATATAATATGAGACTAGGGTTATGAAAAGTGTTGTGTCTTCCGACCGTTTTTGTGGTGTCTTTCTTTTGTCAGTATTTAACATGTAGCCCTCGGTAGAGGGCACAATTTTTAAAGCACACGTCGCCTGTCACATTGTCCCAAATAAGTTTTGATGTCTTTTGATTACGCCAGTATTTTGTAAATGTTTGAAGGTAGAGTTATTTTTTTAAACAATTGTTCGGGTTCGCGAATGTACTGATTTTTTAAATATCCACAGCCCTTGTAACATAGTTTAATAGTGCTTAATGTAGCTACTTTTATTTTCAACTTATTTGGCACGATTTCAGTCTTAATCCTCTATACCTTTTTAATACAAGGTTAATGAATTTGGAAGGCCATTACATGGTTTTAGCCTGTGCCAGTGCTGCAAAAGTTTTTAAGTATTTAATGCATATGATTTTATTCGTATGATTTCATACTTCTAATATTAGTACAAACTTGTGAAAAACTTTCTAATTTTCATTGAAACATCAGCGATCAGTCAAATTCAGTAGTAGCGCTGAGGAAGCTTAAAGTTATTTCGCCATTACGTGGACATGTTTGTTTGTTTGCTAATGAATAAAAGAGAAACAAGTAAAATGTTTGTTTTACGGTGCACGAGTTCACGGATAACAATAACATGATAATCCTATCTCACCGTAGAGTGTAGTTTGCACTACAGTTAACAGTAAACAAAAGCCAAATAATTATGCGTTGAAAATACTGAAGACTTAATCTTCTCTGTTTGTTTTGAGTTTTTTCTGTTACGTATTATTTTATAAAATTATATAAAGTTTATCCAACATGACAGTAAAACACGTTTATTATAAACAAATCTACAATTAAAACATGTTTTATAAAATTTTAAGAACAACTTAAAATAATATCTCAGAAGTTCTTTTGAATTTTATTTCCTTTTAATATTATAAAAACGTAAACAGAGTTGTAATGGAAAGTTTACATAAATAGTCGCACGGGCATTATTTTATTACATGTAAAACATTTTGCAAACATTTTGCCGAATGACATTAGTATAATTAAAAATGTAAATCAATTAAGTAAATTAATATTATTAAAATGATATAAATAAAATTTTAAGAACTTTTCAAAGTTTTCAAACTTTTCAAAGCTTAATTTGAAAATTTTATTTTCGTTAGAAAATTTATTGATTGTCAGTACCATTTAGTCATCTTAAATTTGACGCGGTACTAAACGTATGATAAATTATACAATTAAAGATTACGTTGGTTATGAAAGCGAAAAGAAATAAAATTAAAAATGAAATAAAGTTTCTTAAAACTATTGACATCAATGATGGCTGATAGATGTTATTAGTGGCATAAATAGAAACAAGGGATGATACCAAAAAATAGTCTAAACGTGGAGGTAAGCTGCTGGAGCTCTGCATGGCCGCGGGATGCTCACCGCTTAAGACGTGCACAATCACCGACGCCGGTTCTGTATAAATAAAACAAGAAATACAATTAATAGACTCTTTTTTATTTTTGAACAGTGCTAACTTAATGACCAGGGCAGTTTATACCCAAGTGACTTCCGTACAATAACAGACAAGAACCCCAAAATTTGGGGTACTAAGTATGTTAGTACAAAATCACATTTCAAGATTCCACACGCTGCAATAGAAGATCCAAAGTATATGTTGCTCTTCCATTCTTTGAAACTGGTATCAAACTTAAAAACCTTGACTTGTGATAAAAATATATCTTCAGGCCATTCCTAATACAGGGGTAGGTCTAGGCAATTAAGTCCTTTCGACCCACTTTCTAGCGAAGACATTTTTGGGACAACGTGACCGGTGGTGAGTCGCTTTGTATTCAATCAGGCTGAATCTTTGTGTTCAAGCCAGATAATACATTGTTTTTTTACATATCTAATTAACACTCAAAAGTTTGAGCTAGCGGCTTCGCCCGCGTTTACACAATTTTAACACCAGGTAACATGTTGGTACAAGTGCATGTGTATCTAAGGGACGGAGAGAGAGTGGCGTAATTACGAGTATAATGGTCCGACCAGGTAATATTACGCTATTATGCATATTGTAAAATATTTTTTTAATAATATGTCTACGTAATGAGTTTATGAAAAGTAAAGTCTGAGTCTATTAAATAAAGTATTAAATAGCACTTCTGACACCCAAAATAAAAATTAAAAACCTTATTAAAATTTTAGTCTTTATTAGGTTTAAAAAAATTCTTAAAATATAATTAAAAAAAGACAACAACAAAAAAGCACAACAAATCACAAATCGTTGTTTTAATACCCTGTAGAACGGAGTTGACAGCCACGCTACTTATGCAAATTAATGAATTGATTTACAAAATTTATAAATGAATATAACATCATTTACTTATTTTGAATTATTCATATTCTGTATCAAAACAAAATGACAAGATCTTATTATTTTATTACTTATCCGTGAACCATGCACAATGTTTACTATCCTTATATTATTTATTAATAGTTTACTATCCTTACGCACAATCTCTAACGGGTCTCTTGACTCGAAATTGTGACCACCCAACTCAGCTATCGTGACTTCAACTTCTAATATAATCTGGTTAAATATAATTGACGACAATCGCTTTTTTATTCCTTAACATCCACTGTTGAACATAAATCTCCCCTCGCGATTGCCACAAAGAAATTGGTCTTGTACGACCTGCATTAAATTTTGTAATATTGTGCAGGTCGTCACTACAAATTAGAAGCAGCCGTCCCACAAAGCGTTTGCATTTCGAGGTTGCCACTACAAGATCTTTATCACTTTTATAGCAGAGTTTTAGTTTTAAAGTGAGTAAATCATGTCTAGCGCCTGGTTCAGTTTTGTTTTCTTTATGATATTTCATTATTTGATGTACGAAATTTACTTTTATTTATGAAAACACTGGCACTTGACTTAGTTTTTAAGTACTAAGTACGTGACATAGCTTTATAAACAAAGTTAATAATCTATTTTTGATATCTTTATTGGTTTTTTATCAGACTCTCCCTCCCTCTCTCTCTGCTCTTCCTGTATCCAATTCAACATCATCGCCTTAAAAAAGACGTCCCTCTAAGAGATTAATTGTATTTGAGAAGACTTACCAGAACTACTTGGTGCGCAAGTATAGTTTCCAGAATCGTGAGGTAACGCGCGGGAGATAAGCAGACGGCTAGTACGAGTTCGCTGCTCGGTTACAACGCTGATGCCACCACGCTGCGCGTAATTCACCACTTGGTCTCCACGGTACCAGTAAATGAAACTGCAACAAATAATTTAATTATTGACCATCAATAGCTGACAATCGTTGGCGAAGAAAGGATCTTGAGTGGCAACCTTGTATATGTAAACGCAGTGTAGGGCGACCTCCAACTTCTTGATAGGCTGTAAAGAGGAAGAAGGAGAATAGCGGCAATGGTGTTAAAATTACCAGTGCATTATAGCCTTAAACGATACAAAATACATAAATAAATAAATATCTTCACGCAATTTCCAATACAGGGGTAGACAGAGGTCTAGTTTAGACAATTAAGTCCCCTCGACCCACCATCCACCGAAGATATTTTCGGGACAACGTGACGGGTGGTGATCTCGTCGCCGTCTTTATGTCCAAGCCAACGATATCATTCGTACGTAAGTTTTGGCAAAACCCATTGGTAGCCTGCTACATGGGGATCGAACTCGGGTCTCTTGACTCGAAATTCTGACTACCCAACCACTCGGCTATCGTGTCTTGAACGATACAAGTTGAATTATTTAGTTAAAAAATATTGTTTTTATTACAAAGCATTTTTGCTTTGCGAGAACGACCTACGAAGTAGTAAAAAAATATTGTTTCGATTCAGAGGAATAACGACTTATTTCTGCGGATCCTTAAAGGAGAATATAACAATGCAATCAATTGCTTTTTGATTAGAGATCCGATATCCGGCAGTTTATCTCAGTTGTCTTGGTTAACAAGTGATAACGTATCTGTATATTTCTTACATAGATGTTATTATGTAATTAGTAACTGTAAAAATATGAACAATGAATAGGCTTTGTTAAAAGGTCGGTAGAAAGGATTTAACCGTCTAGCCCTTTCTCTACTCTAGTATTGGGATAATGCGTTAAACAATATGACTGTTAAGTACATGCATTTTAAAGTAAAAAAAAAACGGTTGATAAATGATTATATCACGTGATTGGGATTAACTTGATTTTATGGGATCGATATTTTAACGATGAGAGGGTTTAAAATAGTTTCTAATTTTTAAAATTTTTCGAACCTAACAATCATTTAGTCTCTGAATACTAAAACAAATGCGGCAAATTATAAATATTGTCTTTTGCCAATATTCAATTTCAAGGAAAAATTAAATTTCGCATTAAAATCATGTCTCATTAAGTAAATTGCAATTTCCTCCGAAAAAATTAGGTATAAGTCAAATCAAAATTTTATATTAACCATTCTGATTAACATCGAAAGTAACCGAATACTAGGAAACAATTTTATCCGAAATTTATTACATTATTTTAGGCCATTAAATGAACTTCTCTTTTGCAAAAAGTAAAAACAGAAACAAAGTCGGAACTTTTTCATTTAATTTGTGCTTGTTAAAGTAAAATTTACGCTTTTAAACGAAAAATTCGTCCGTTTTGAAGAAAAAGTCAGCAAAATCCACAAAGCATAACTTTTACTTTTATTATATATATATATATATATATATATATATATATATATATATATATATATATATATATATATATATATATATATATATATATATATATATATATATATATATATATCGCTATGTAACTAAGTAGCCGGGTACACAATAGCAATAAAATATTACGTATTATTTTGTATAATAGGTACTTTATAATTTCTATTATTATATTGCATAATAGGTACTTTATAACTTCTAAATACTTCACCGAGATAAAATTTAAAACTAAATATGGACTTCAAAACCAGTGTCACGTGGTATTGGCGTAAGTATATGTCGCTGCTCAGGCACTAGTAGTACTCAGTTTTAGTCTGATTTTTATTCCTATGGTTATTAAGTTAACTGTTGGAAGCAATTATCATATAAAAATTTACACTCATAATAAGTACGTGATGAATGGTTAATTCAAGCACAGATACCACAAGGGAATAGTTCTACACATGTTTAGAATAGTTTTACATATTTTTAAGTATTTTAAATAAAAAGATTTTCGGATTTTATCGCATTTTTTAATTAGTTAATTATGCTGTAAAGCATCCGAAATGTCGGGAAATAATAATAGTTTATAAAAACTAATTAAAAAACGCGATAAAATCTGAAAATCATTTTATTTAAAATGTGTAGTATTCGCGTAAACACAAGAAATCATTATATTTTTAAGTAGTTTAAAAAAATAAATAGAACATAAAATATCACGCAATTCCCAATACAGGGGTAGACAGAGGTCGCCTAGACAATTAAGTCCCTTCGACTCACCTTCCACCTAAGATATTTTCGGGACAACATGGCAGATGGTGAGCCCGTCGCCGTCTTTATGTCCAAGCCAACGACATAATTCGTACACAAGTTTTTTAAAACCCATTGGTACGCCACCTGCCACCTGGAGATCGAACTCAGGTCTCTAGACTCGAAATTCTGACCACCCAACCACTCGGCTATCGTGACTTTTAAAACTTTATAATAAGTTTTGGCAAAGATTTCATTTCCAAAAAGTAATCATTTCCAAAGCTTATTCTAATATTTCACTGGCTTACTCAAGTTAAAGTGTCCTGGGAGTTTGCAAAAACAAATAGAAATTATTGTACTTTATGAGATGCCTTGGTTCTATTTTACACTAAATAAAATTATAATTAAAAAATACTATAGAAAAGGTAATGGATAAACGTTATTTGCAACACTATTACTATAAAACTCGACTTCAACTTAGTCCATCGCTAATTTCAATATTACAGCGGTGAATCCGTAAGAACGATTTTGCCCATAATTTACCGTATTACGATGTAGCGAATATGCGACAATCTAAACTATAAAGAAAGATAAGATCGAAGAAACCTGGATAGAGTTAAGAGAAGTATAGAATTAGGTAAAAAAGAAAGCAACATTTAAATAAAGCAACCCAAATAATATCAAATTTCTAATCAACCAGACTTGTATTTCACAATACTTAGTACTAGAAATGAGCTAATGATTTAAGAACTGCAGCGTAGGTTTTGTAACAAAAAAAACTATATTAAACCTCGTTTGGAAGCTATGACGATACTTGTATTCATGATACGTAGGTAGGAAATATGTGATATATTCTTCCTTTGTTTGGTTTTATATGTCGAAAACAAGTAAGATAGGATTTTAAGATATAGTCTGCTCATATACGTATATATCACTAACTTTCTCCACAAGTCGATCCCATAAGGAAAACCTCGCGTGTAAATAAATCGCGGAAAAATAGACACTCCAGAGCTAAATGACGAGTGGTGCCACTTTTTCCGTCTTGAATAACTTCCTTAAGAACCATTAGCAAAGTCACGATAGCCGTGTAGTTAAGTGATCGTTATTAGAATCAAGAGACCAAGTTTGATCCCTAAGTGGAGGGCTAAAATCAATGAGTTTCATTCAAACTTGTGTACGATTTATCCGTTGACTTGGACAGAAATATAGCGACAGGCTTACTACCTGTCATGTTGTTCCAAAAAATCGTCTTCCGTGAAAGGTGGGCTTGACTTAACTGTACTAGCACCCTCTTTAGTTTATTAGAGGAAAATTAATTTCCCTAATACACCCTGTATTGGGGAAATTTATTGAGGAAATACGAGAGATTTTGGTATTATTCTAAGACTGTCATGGTGCATAAAGTGAGAATTTGGTATAAGAATTTAGTTATACGAGACACATAGAGTTGTTAATCAACACTTAAGGTTAAATATAAACATAGACTGAGTTCAAAGAGATTCATTGAAATAAAATAATAAACCATTTGTCTGTTAGACTAGTCAAGACTTGTTAGACATTAATTAATGTCTGTTAGACTAGTCAAGACTTGTTAGACATAAACAACGTGCAATGTTTACTCCTTACTTACTTATTATGGAATGTCAATTTGAAACGGTTTTTCTATTGTTTTGTTCTGGAAGCGCGCCGTTGGCCTTATTTATTGACGTTTCGTTGCGAGTATAAGCTTGTGTAATTCTATTTTCTACTTTTTTATCCCTTTATTAATTATAATTGTTATTTTTTTCATAATTTAAAGTGCTGAATTTATCGCGTGCTCGGTACTACTCTGCACATATATATATATATATATATATATACATATATATATATATATATATATATATATATATATATATATATATATATATATATATATATATATATATATATATATATATATATATATATATATATATATATATATATATATATATATATATATATATATATATATATATATATATATATATATATATATATATATATATATATATATATATATATATATATCTTTAATACTGTTTCAAATATATAAATCCAATCAATCCATTATTGTACAGAGACTTTCTCTTTAATATTTGGGAGAGATTAATAGGGTATTATCGGACAAGTTCGGTTAGCGGATTGCACATGTCCCCGAAATATTTTTATTCTCGAACGCGCAGGTCTTTTCGATGGTTTTTGTTCATTTTCAAGCTCATGTCATTAAAATTTCAAATAAACGTTTTAGTATTGCTTGCCTGGGATCGAAGCGGGGCCAATTAGATACTTTAGCGACTACCGTGACCACTAGTCTACCGTAGCCCTGAACATTTTTCAAAACTCCGGGCACAGTCACAAAACGATTACGACCAAATTTACCAAAGTGAAATGATAACGTCTGCCGAGTGAACTTTTATTTATGAAAACCACATACTTATATTTTAACAACGTGCTTACCTCGGTGGATCTGGAGCATGTTTTGTGATACAAGTGAGATTAATATCTGATCCAGCTCTCACGAATAACTCAGGTCCTGATAGTATTTCAGCTTTCGAAACTGCAAAAAAAGATGTGTGAAAAAGATTTAAGTAGATAACAAAAAAGATATAATACTTCATTTAATTTGATATTTTATTGACACTATTTACTGACTAATGACACTATTTTTCAAAGCCCAGGAGCTTGGACCTTAATACTTTTCTTTAAATTGTTATTGTGGTTGATATATACAGTAAAAGTAACAGGTTATAAATTTCCACAGTTGCGTGTAATTTGTTTGAAATAAATTCAATTAAATATATATATATATATATATATATATATATATATATATATATATATATATATATATATATATATATATATATATATATATATATATATTAGCGCAGCAGTAGGACTGGGAAACAGCATTATTATTTGTAACGTCTAATAGAAGTCCATTTACCGACCAATACTTGTTACCAACAACTTTTACAATGAAATGACAAAATAGTTTCCTGACACAATGTTAAAAGGACGCAAAAGAGAATGGCTAAAATAGTGTTCTAACCTACAACCATCAAACGGAAAGATAGGCTTATCTTGGGTTCCGTTGAAACTTGACATTCGTAAGCACCAGAATCCCGGGGCTGCGCATGTGCGACCCGTAAGGTCCATTCGTCGGAGCCGTCCGCGTGGAGTGCTGCAAAGCGCCCATCGCTGCTATACGTGTGGACGCCCACTGTTAGAATGTGAAGATCACGCTTCCGTATCCAGGAAACCTGTGTTAAAGAAAAATTTATGGTATGGTAACTATGTACATACATAAAACTATAAATCTATATTATACTAGTGTTATACCAAAGAAATAGGGATCTAAATTTCTCAATTGCTTCGATCACTGACTGAGTTGAGTAAAGGTGTGAATATATAAAAAAAAAACTTTTTTTTAGGTTTAGGTCTTTTTGTTTAATTATTTAGTTCATTTACTGCTTGATTATTATTAGATGTCACGATAGCCGAGTGGTTGGGTGGTCGGAATTTCGAATCCAGAGACCCGAGTGCGATCCCTAGGTGGCAGGCAGGTAGGATTTTCAAAAACTTACGTACGAATTATATCGTTGGCTTGGACATAAAGACCGCGACGGGCTCACGTTGTCCCGAAAATATCTTCGGTGGAAGGTTCGGTCGAAGGGACTAAATTGTCTAGACTAGACCTCTGTCTAGCCCTGTATTGGGAATTGTGTGAAGATATTTGTTATTATTTATTTTTTATCATTAGAGTGTTTCTTTGTTGTCTGTTTTTTATAATTTAACTCTCCAATATATAATGTTTCCAAAAATTTTTCTTGATTTAATTCCGCTTAAGCTTGTCACTCTAACGCCACGGGTATTTTGACGTTATATAGATAACCTCCGCTACTGATATAGATTAGATATAGATTTTGAGATCAGAGGAATGTAAGTGATGTTGTCTCTATCTATAATTGAGCTATAAAATCATTAATATAATAATGGTTTTATAGCTTAATTTGATACAAACTACTACATATTATGTAATATTAGGTTTTTATTGTAAAATTACGATCAGATACTTGCGTAATGAAATATCTTAAAAATGCGTTTTGTTTTACCGTACGTTTTGTCTCTCTTTGTGCTCACTCCCATAATTTTTTTCCAAAGTTACATCGCTTTTTCCTTACCTAGAAAATTATCTTGTCCCGAAATTTCATTTGTAATTTATCAAAACTTTTCCCGTTTTTTAGTGCCATTTCTTGATTGTCGTCATAAAAAATCACAGCGCGGCAATGCTCCTGACATATTTACATTATTCAGGAAAGCACAATATTTTTATTCAGCTCGTGAAAATATGTTGATATATTGGAATTTTTCTTCACGCAATTCCCAATACAGGGGTAGACAGAGGTCAAGTCTAGACAATTAAGTCTCTTTTGACCCACCTTCCATCGAAGATATTTTCGGGGCAACGTGACAGGTGGTGAGCCCGTCGCCGCCTTTATGTCCAAGCCAACGATGAAATTCGTACATAAGTTTTTGAAAAACTCATTGGTACTGCCACCTGGGGATCGAACTCGGGTCTCTCGACTCGAAATTCCGATCACCCAACAACTCGGCTATCGTGACTTCATTGGAATTTTTTATTTCAAAAATTTATATTTCAATGACAAAACAGAAAAGCACTGAAAACTTACTTGTTACTCCAAAGTTTATATTTTATTGATTGTTTGAAATCACTGCTTCAATTAGAAGTGGCAATTGGATGGTCTTAACTACCAATAATTATAAGTTTTATGTAAAATCGTGGATATATTTGTAAAATGTAAAGAGAAAATTGGATTGAATCGAATTTGAGTCTCCTGTTTCTAATTTCGACAACTCAAATCACTCAGCAATCATGTTTTGCTCGTTTGACATACGTTTACCCGTTTGACGTATATATTTCTTTTGTCGAATTATTTAGGGAGGCTTTTAAAATATATTTTTGGAAAACTAATGGTATATTTTATCAACTAAGAAAAATATCAAATATAAGCTAAATATAAGCCGTCCTAATGTCCAAGCCAACGATATAATTCGTACAATCACATCAAAAATAAAACGATTTTCGGATTTTGTCGTGTTTTTATTTAGTATTTTTAAAAACTATTTTTACTTTCCGACGTTTCATTTAAGATACTTAGACCTCTGTCTACCCTTGTATTGGTAACTTAAAATTATAATAAATAAATAATAAATATAAATACTTTCACGCAATTCCCAATACAGGGGTAGACAGAGGTCTATTCTAGACAATTAAGTTCCCTTGACCCACCTTTTTTCAAATATTCCTTTGACAATTGTACTTACTATCTTCATCTTCTACCTACTCTGCTTCTCCAGGAGTTTTCCAGGAGCAGGAAAACTACTGGAAAACTCCTGGAGGAGTTCTCATGAAAAACGCTTCTTGGTGAAGTGTAATATACGCCTACTAAAGGTTATCTCTGTGCACTGGAAAATCCTTACGATACTTTGGTTTCGGAGTACACACACTTCAAGGTATTATTGTACACTACACACACTTCTAGGTATTATTGTACATTGTATTGTACAAGTTATTATATTATATTGAGGTGCTGAGAATTAATTCTCGGTCTCAAAAATTTCGGTCAATCTTTGAGTCGGAAGATCTCCATATACTCCGTTTATAGGCAACATGACCGCATCATTGCAGCCGCATGACTACCTCATGACCATATCATTGTGACCTCTCCCGGGCGTGTAGTTAGATATGGACAAATTTTGGACCTAGTTTTTCTAGCCACATACTGTTAATACAACGTGAAATTTAAAAACATATTCTTTGCCTTAAAGTGGTTTTAAAGTGGTAGAGCCACGCTTCAGCTTTTGTTATTCCATGAATGGGCAAATACCACGGCTCGACCGGGGAAGTACCACGACCTCTACCGGCGTAAAGTAGAATTCTAACAAACTTTTGCGTTTCGTCTGGTGAGTGCAGGTAACCGGAGGCCCACACACCCTCCCTCCCCCAATTCTGGGGGGGGCACTCTAAGGGAGGCAACGCATCTGCTATGCCTCTGGTATTGCGGGTGTTCATGGGCGGCGGTAATCACTTACCATCACGAGAGCCACCTGCTCGTTTGCCTCCCTTTTCTATAAAAAAAAGGTAACTTTAAGGCGTCATTTATGTTTGCACTTGCAAATTTTGCAAGAATTGATTTTGATAAACTTAGGAGAGACTATATATCGTACATAAGTTTTACAAAAAATAAAAAAACATTGTTAAGAATTCCGATTTTTTATAAAAAGTAAACTTTTATTACAATCATTTCTTTAGAAATAATGTTACGGTGGATCTTATCACATTCAAATTGTAGACAGATATTATGTTACACTTGATGTTTTTTTGTCTAAGTTGTTACGTAAATATTCATTTTAAATAAATTATAACTTCATCTCTCATCCGTTTAACCTATTATCTGTCATATACTTCTTATAGATTACGTTTCCATATAGATAATACCTCACAATCTTTTACCTTATAATCTTTTACCAATAAGTGTTTTAGTATTATGTGATATATGTATTATATATTCAATTATTTTACAGAGTACTATAAAGTCACGATATCCGAGTGTTTGGTGCTCCGAATTCGAGTCAAGAGACCCGAGTTCGATCACCAGGTGGCAGGGTCGTACCAATGGGTTTTTTCACAAACTTATGTAGGAATTACATCGATTGCATTAAGACGGCGACGGGCTAACCACCTGTCACGTTGTCCCATAAATGTTTTCGGTGGAAGGTGGGTTGAAACGACTTAATTGTGTAGACCTCTGTCTACCCGTATATTGGGAATGGCGTGATGATATTTATTTATATTTTAATTATGTTTATTATTTAGTACAGCCTTTCAGCTTTCTTCAGAAGAACCTTTTCTCCGTAAAGTTGCCTGAAAGAGATTGCTATCTAAGCGATAAGGCCGCATGTTGTACTCATGTCCGTTTTAATTGTGATAACTTCGTCTGTCGGTGTACAATAAAATATATTTTACTTTTTAGTTTTCCTATTAATTTAAAATACCAAAAAAACATAAAAATATTTATGATCATCAGGAAAAAGTCTCACAGGGCATATCTTTATGACAGTTGGTTCTTCTTTAATTTTTTTTTTCAATATTTGTTTATTTCTTAGTATGTACTCGTATAATGATTGTATATTAGGCGATGTTTCGTTTAGATGGTAAGTTAATAGAAATTTCATGCACCGTACATAGGTAAAATATATTTGCTATAATATTTCTATTTTCTCTAATGTTCGGGATCTTTCTTCTAAGTACTTAGTTTGATTACTATCTAATAATAAAAGGAGTTTAGTTTTGTCAAAAATATTTACTACTTTACAGTATTTGAAAATTTCTATTGCATTGTTAATTATTTTAGGTATTATTGTTTTTAAAATGCTGATGATGAATTCTTGTATATAACTTTTATAAGTCCTGCCATAGATACTCAAACCATAACTAATAACCGAGTCTGCAAGCGCCGTATATGAAGTCTGAATATGACAAAATTAAGTTTAAATCTTATTATGACAGTTTTGCTCATTTGATCGTGTCCATCGTCCCCAGTTGCCTCGTCCATGTACCAATAAACCATGGGAGTTTACTGAGAATTACTACGGAAATACGACACGTTATTTATATATTGTATAACTTTAAAAATACAAATGAAAATAATATGAAAGTCAGTACCTAAAGTTTGTTATTTGATACTGATTAAATTTATAATTAAATGTAAATGTTGACAATAACAGCGCCAGGTAATGAAATATTATGCGTTCGCAATTTCAAGGAAATAATTTCAAGCAAATAAAAAGCTATAAATATGTTCAACAATATTTTTTTTGTAACGTCGTTTTTGTGTGACTAATATTTAGGGACAAGAAAAAATTTTGCGATGAGGGAAATTAAATACGTGGCAATATGTCATATATGAGCAGTTAAAGTCGAGTATTATTACAAAATAAATACGCAAAGCTTTAAAAATGTCAACAGCTACCGACAGTTGGCGGGATAAGCATTTAAAAAAAATCATATCAAGATTGAATAGAGCACCGTACACACACACCGTATAAAGTAGCACTGTCAGTTTGTAGCTCTATCTTTCAGCTAGATACTGACGTGAGTGCAAATGAGAAGTGCAAGTACAACTATTCGTGCAAGATTAACTAACGTGGCAATGTTCAGGAATAGAGTTTTAAGATTAAGCCTAAAGTGGTTTTATTTTACATGTCAATGTACTAAAGACGGATCTTAGGGAATATGTAATTATTTATAATATGCAGTATATTTTATAACTCACTGATCTATCGGCAAGATTCCTCACTCGGCAATGCAGAAATGCTGGCTGGCCGACCGCTGCAGTGCTTTCACGCTTTGTGCTGTTGTCGAAGTAAGGTTGTCCCAAGGGCTCCCAATTGGCTGCACGGGCTGTTACACCTGAGCGAAAAAGTACTATCAGAATTTGAATGACTACCACTTTGTAGTTAATTATTGGTAAAAGAAAATATTGCGTCTGAAGGACCACATATTTTTTATTTTATACCAGGTTTTGAAAAGTTATGGACATTGATGTTGGATAATCTCCATACAATAAATTAAATTTAGTAAAGCAAAATCAATGCTGTGTTATTGCGGCGAAAGAATATGCGTCGTACGGCGCGATTTTACGTGGGTGTCGTTTCCCACTACTAAGGGAACAAAGTAACTATCGTCAACTAAGGTTAAAATACCATTGGTTTTCTCAGATGGCGGTATAAAAATAATAGACCAAAAACCTTATCTTCACGCCATTCCCAATGCATGGGCAGACAGAGGTCTAGTAAGTCCCTCCGACCCACCTTCCACCGAAGATATTTCCGGGACAACGTGGCAGGTGGTGAGCCCGTCGCTATTTTATGTCCAAGCCAACGATATAATTCGTACATAAGTTTTTTGAAAAACCCATTGGTACGAGCCTGCCACTTAGGGATCGAACTCGGGTCTCTTGCATTTCTACATTTATTGCTTATATTATTTGTTCGTGTATATACAGATGATTTTGAGTCTAGATGTAGCTTTAAGGTGCGAGGTGTCTGGAACGGCTTGGAATATATTACCAGCCAGCTTATAAATTAGTTTATATAATTCTCATTTCTTAACCTATGCCTTTGATATATTTAACGAACCTTAATATTTCGAATAATACGTTGAGGCTTAAACGAAAATACACCATTAAATAATAGGTAGTATTAGACAAGCGTGCGTTTTAACTTCGTTATAATCTTAAAGAAGTTTATGGATAATATTGTTAAATATTCCTAATATCTTACTCATAGAATATGTGAATATCAATTTTGAAGTGTTTCTTCGTTGTTCCAGATACCATAACAAAAGCGTTTTAGGTTATTAGGAATCAGAGCAGTGTATGTGATGTTCTCCAAATCCGAGCAATCCAACTACCTGGAGATCGAACTCGGGTTTCTTGACTCAAATTCCAATTACCTAACCAAATATCTATGGGCTATCGTGTCTTTTTTTCTCTTTGTGTTATCCGTGTATGTGTTACCTAATTAATCCTATAATAATTTGAGGGCAATACTAACAAAGCCAGGGAGGTAATTTACTAAATTTATTTTAAACCCTATTACTAATCTATTTGTATTCCGACGTGGCGAAATGTGATTGACATATATGTATAGTTTTCTATAATTACCATATTTCTTGCAAATAAATTAATAAATATTATTACTAGGTACAGTAGGAGATGCCGGACGTCTTCATGACGATGATAATGGGTATGTACAATGTGCGTAAATCTTTTAATAGATTGTTGGAAACATTTGTCGTCCAATTCTAACTATGTCCATCAGATCAGTATCCTTATGTAAGGACTCACAGAAACAAATAACTTCATTCTGACTCAGAATAGTTAAAATACTCAAAATACCTATAAAATTTGATTTGATTTTTTGGTATAGAAATGTTACAATAAAGTTATATTGCACGATTCCGCATTCCGAAAGAAAAATACTGCAGAATCTCTTCGGTCGAACATAGTAGAGGCTAATCGCTTGATGATGCCTTGTTCAGAGGCAAAAGACGTATTGCGTAATAACCGGTGGTGGCGTATACTTCCTAGAGTAGTGAAGTGGTCGTGGTGCAATCAGAAGAATTGGGGCACGCGAAATAGTATTGCATGCAAAATCATGTAATACAATTTTATAACATCTCAATAATAATGAATTTCTGCAAGGTTATGCCTGAATCTGTCAACTATCAGATGTTCTTGTGATTCCGTCATCAGGTCTTGACGTTGTGACAATGGGACCAAACTGAAAGTCTTTTATTATATAAAAAGGGGTCCCTTTTATATGATAAAAGACTTTTTCAACATTAAAAAAGGAAGATACAACAGAATTGAGAATTTCATCTTATTTTTGAAGTCGGTTAAAACATACGCTAGTTCAACCACGGAATAAAAACTGACTGATTTATTTTTTTATACGCGACGAGATAACAAGAAATGATAGATTGTCACGATCCTTTCATCATACTATCAGATTCATTGCTTTCTTTGTTCAAGCTCGCTCTCAAAGAGTATTCTTGACCTTTGGACACCGAGTAATTTGCTCATGTGTTCTATAAAGTTAATCACGGTATATTCATACTTACTTTTACGCAATATGTTTCTTCAAGCTCTGTTAGAAATCCCAAAACTTTGTAGCACGTCTAATACGTACGTTGTTTTGCATATGTACAGACCTTAAAATAAGAACTAATTAGTCCTTAAAATAAAAGACACACAGAGCGCCGATTCAGCTTCTTTACGCGTCCGATTTGAAGAATATTGATATGCCATAAGATCATATATATATATATATATATATATATATATATACATATATATATATATATATATATATATATATATATATATATATATATATATATATATATATATATATATATATATATATATATATATATATATATATATATATATATATATATATATATATATATATATATATATATATATATATATATATATATATATATATATATATATATATATATATATATATATATATATTATCCAACCGACTGCTATAGTGACCTATTTTTATTAAATACTTACTCAAATGAGTATGCTATTTACCTTCATTGTGTTATGTACGAAAACATGACAATTGTCTTTTGGACTATATAATTTAAACAAATAGTTCAAAGGTATAACCGATTTAATTTATGCACGTCGCGTCCGAAACCTAGATGCACAACGACGGCCGTTTCTTGTTTGTAGTGGATAATCTATTTATTTAAATAAGGTATATTATTCAATATAATTCATTTAAACTAACATTTCTCTTTACGCTATTTCATCTATATTTGTGTCTTACAAAATACTATCGACACAATTATAAAATAATTTTATAATAGGAAAGAAAAATAATAATTGTTTATGTAAGGTCATTGTTCGACGTAAGAAACGTAGCTATAAGAAACGAATGAAATTATTTTAATATGTAATAAAATCCTGGACACATAAAACAAGAGTTTTAAATTCTTTGTTCCCCTTTGGTTTGCTACCTCGCGACCTTATTCAAAAATAGCATTGTCCTCATATAATAATAATAATATATATATATATATATATATATATATATATATATATATATATATATATATATATATATATATATATATATATATATATATATATATATATATATATATGATCTTATGGCATATCAATATTCTTCAAATCGGACGCGTAAAGAAGCTGAATCGGCGCTCTGTGTGTCTTTTATTTTAAGGACTAATTAGTTCTTATTTTAAGGTCTGTACATATGCAAAACAACGTACGTATTAGACGTGCTACAAAGTTTTGGGATTTCTAACAGAGCTTGAAGAAACGTATTGCGTAAAAGTAAGTATGAATACACCGTGATTAACTTTATAGAACACATGAGCAAATTACTCGGTGTCCAAAGGTCAAGAATACTCTTTGAGAGCGAGCTTGAACAAAGAAAGCAATGAATCTGATAGTATGATGAAAGGATCGTGACAATCTATCATTTCTTGTTATCTCGTCGCGTATAAAAAAATAAATCAGTCAGTTTTTATTCCGTGGTTGAACTAGCGTATGTTTTAACCGACTTCAAAAATAAGATGAAATTCTCAATTCTGTTGTATCTTCCTTTTTTAATGTTGAAAAAGTCTTTTATCATATAAAAGGGACCCCTTTTTATATAATAAAAGACTTTCAGTTTGGTCCCATTGTCACAACGTCAAGACCTGATGACGGAATCACAAGAACATCTGATAGTTGACAGATTCAGGCATAACCTTGCAGAAATTCATTATTATTGAGATGTTATAAAATTGTATTACATGATTTTGCATGCAATACTATTTCGCGTGCCCCAATTCTTCTGATTGCACCACGACCACTTCACTACTCTAGGAAGTATACGCCACCACCGGTTATTACGCAATACGTCTTTTGCCTCTGAACAAGGCATCATCAAGCGATTAGCCTCTACTATGTTCGACCGAAGAGATTCTGCAGTATTTTTCTTTCGGAATGCGGAATCGTGCAATATAACTTTATTGTAACATTTCTATACCAAAAATCAAATCAAATTTTATAGGTATTTTGAGTATTTTAACTATTCTGAGTCAGAATGAAGTTATTTGTTTCTGTGAGTCCTTACATAAGGATACTGATCTGATGGACATAGTTAGAATTGGACGACAAATGTTTCCAACAATCTATTAAAAGATTTACGCACATTGTACATACCCATTATCATCGTCATGAAGACGTCCGGCATCTCCTACTGTACCTAGTAATAATATTTATTAATTTATTTGCAAGAAATATGGTAATTATAGAAAACTATACATATATGTCAATCACATTTCGCCACGTCGGAATACAAATAGATTAGTAATAGGGTTTAAAATAAATTTAGTAAATTACCTCCCTGGCTTTGTTAGTATTGCCCTCAAATTATTATAGGATTAATTAGGTAACACATACACGGATAACACAAAGAGAAAAAAGACACGATAGCCCATAGATATTTGGTTAGGTAATTGAATTTGAGTCAAGAAACCTGAGTTCGATCTCCAGGTAGTTGGATTGCTCGGATTTGGAGAACATCACATACACTGCTCTGATTCCTAATAACCTAAAACGCTTTTGTTATGGTATCTGGAACAACGAAGAAACACTTCAAAATTGATATTCACATATTCTATGAGTAAGATATTAGGAATATTTAACAATATTATCCATAAACTTCTTTAAGATTATAACGAAGTTAAAACGCACGCTTGTCTAATACTACCTATTATTTAATGGTGTATTTTCGTTTAAGCCTCAACGTATTATTCGAAATATTAAGGTTCGTTAAATATATCAAAGGCATAGGTTAAGAAATGAGAATTATATAAACTAATTTATAAGCTGGCTGGTAATATATTCCAAGCCGTTCCAGACACCTCGCACCTTAAAGCTACATCTAGACTCAAAATTATCTGTATATACACGAACAAATAATATAAGCAATAAATGTAGAAATGCAAGAGTTAAAACATACGCTAGTTCAACCACGGAATAAAAACTGACTGATTTATTTTTTTATACGCGACGAGATAACAAGAAATGATAGATTGTCACGATCCTTTCATCATACTATCAGATTCATTGCTTTCTTTGTTCAAGCTCGCTCTCAAAGAGTATTCTTGACCTTTGGACACCGAGTAATTTGCTCATGTGTTCTATAAAGTTAATCACGGTGTATTCATACTTACTTTTACGCAATATGTTTCTTCAAGCTCTGTTAGAAATCCCAAAACTTTGTAGCACGTCTAATACGTACGTTGTTTTGCATATGTACAGACCTTAAAATAAGAACTAATTAGTCCTTAAAATAAAAGACACACAGAGCGCCGATTCAGCTTCTTTACGCGTCCGATTTGAAGAATATTGATATGCCATAAGATCATATATATATATATATATATATATATATATATATATATATATATATATATATATATATATATATATATATATATATATATATATATATATATATATATATATATATATATATATATATATTATTATTATTATATGAGGACAATGCTATTTTTTGAATAAGGTCGCGAGGTAGCAAACCAAAGGGGAACAAAGAATTTAAAAACTCTTGTTTTATGTGTCCAGGATTTTATTACATATTAAAATAATTTCATTCGTTTCTTATAGCTACGTTTCTTACGTCGAACAATGACCTTACATAAACAATTATTATTTTTCTTTCCTATTATAAAAATTATTTTATAATTGTGTCGATAGTATTTTGTAAGACACAAATATAGATGAAATAGCGTAAAGAGAAATGTTAGTTTAAATGAATTATATTGAATAATATACCTTATTTAAATAAATAGATTATCCACTACAAACAAGAAACGGCCGTCGTTGTGCATCTAGGTTTCGGACGCGACGTGCATAAATTAAATCGGTTATACCTTTGAACTATTTGTTTAAATTATATAGTCCAAAAGACAATTGTCATGTTTTCGTACATAACACAATGAAGGTAAATAGCATACTCATTTGAGTAAGTATTTAATAAAAAATAGGTCACTATAGCAGTCGGTTGGATAATCAGTGTTCGAGTCAAGAGACCCGAGCTCGATCCACAGTTGGCAGGCACGCTGAAAACTAATGTTTTTTTTTTCAAAAACTTAAGTACAAATAATATAATATTGGCTCGCTCAACATAAAGATGACGATTGGCTCACGTTGTCCCAAAAATTTATTCGGTGGAAAGTCGGTCGAAAAAACTTATTGTCTAGACGTCTGTCTACCCTTGTAAATGGAGTGGTGGGAAGATGAATTGGCTAACATTTAATGAACTAAAATAAATGTAAGAAAACTTATTTTATTTGTTTTAAATCGAATGCCATAACTGGCATTAAGATCAATATTGAGATAATATAGATAACCTTTGACAGGATATTTTATAAGGAAAAAAATTCCAACAATAAAGCCAATGAAATATTACAGCAAGTGGAAAGTACTATTTATTCAGGTATTAATATAGACCAACACTTAAACTGGAAGCATCACTTAGACAAACTTCGTCGCTTACATGTAATTTCATCCAAAGAAACTGCATCAACAGCTTATCATGGATACGTAGCGTCAACATGTAAATACGGCTTGCCTATATGGAGAAGTCGGCTATAAGAGCGTTCCGTGTTCTAAAAGATGGGGCCTTAGTTGGTGAGTCATACTGGGTTCATTGTAAACCTTTATTTATAGGACTGAAAGTCCTTTATTTATCGTGTCGATACATACTCGAAATTTGTTTAACCCTTCACTTTTTACTCTACAGGATTCAATATTAGCAGCCAGCCAACTAATAATATCAAATAATATTAACAGCCCAACTTCTCTTCTCTCGTAAAAGACTGCAAATTTATAGCAACATAGCTAACTCAATGGCGATAAATATATATAATTAAGTTCCTAAAGATATTAGAGAACTACCTCATATGAATTTTATAACAAAAACATTGGCTTCAACGTTGGAATTTTTTTCTTATAAAATATCCTGTTAAAAGGTTATCTATATTATGGGAGTAGCTCGACATTTTACAATTACTACAAAATATAACAAAGAGTAAAACAATTACACCAATAAAAACTAATTTAAATAACATATCTATAGATATTGCTCAATTTTGTGACTGATTGTTTTAACTTTTTATTATGTAAAAGATACAATTTGGCATAATGTGTGAAACTCCTTTTTTTATTTAACAACATTGTAACAACCACATATCGTGGGCTTGGATATAAAGACGACGACAGGCTCACCACCTGTCATGTTATCCCAAAAATGCCTTATAATTTAAATATAGACCACCCTATGGCCTATTTAGAGGTGACTCAGCCTTCGAGCCCAAGAGTAGCGGGTACGTGTCCTACAAGGGGCCATCATTGTATATTTATGTTTGTACTCAAGTACACTCAACGACCCTTCGACCAACCTTCCACCGAAGATATTTTTGGGACAACGTGATAGGTGGTGAGCCCGTCGCCGTCTTTATGTCCAAGCTTACGATATGAATTGTACATAGGTTTTTAAAATCTCATTGGTATGAGCCTGCCACCTGGGGATCGAACTTGGGTCTCTCGAATCGAATTCTGATCACCCTACCACTCGGCTATCGTGACTTTTTTACTCAAGTTATAAAAAATATTAACATACATAGATACATAGGCACAAAATTACATATATTGCTCTGATCCCAAAGTATCATAAGCACTTGTAACTAATATGGAATCAGAAACAACAAAGGTACTACAAAGACACTGTCCCGAGAAACCGTGGAAAAAGTGCTTTTCTACATTGACCCAACTGGGATCAAACACCGTCGCTTAGAGCTAAAACACCAAAAAGCGGTGTGTACGCAACTTGTCAACAAAAAATATTTAACTTTTGGCTTGTTTGCTTGTTGACTTTATCACTAAGACGGTTAAAGGATCAATGTTTGATTAGTGTAACTAAGTTTAAAGGTGGTAGACGCCTCTCAAAAGAGGGATTCTCCTGGTTCAGTACTACACCTCTCTATTCTGTTTTAAAGGACTAATAGGTTGTGAAAACCTACTAGTTTTGAAATGTATCATATGGACATACCATACTTTTATCCTTATTATAATGAAAAAAGTTCTCGTAACTTAATAAACCTCCGATTTTATCTTTTAATAGTGTCCAGTTCAGTGGTCGAAATTCGACCACACTGTAATCTGCTATTAAGTAGCAACATTTGGAAACTATTAACTCTCTCTCTCTCTCTTCTATACAACTGTTTGAGTTCTCAAAATCTCGCGTTGTTTATAGTATATAAACAATTGCAGTTGGATTTTTTTTCTTATAAAATATCCTGTCAAAGGTTATCTATATTATGGGAGTAGCTCGACATTTTACAATTACTACAAAATATAACAAAGAGTTAAACGACACAACGCTTTGTAACAAACAGGCGAATAACTTTGACATTTACTATACCTTTGTGTTTTAAATATGTTTGTGTTATAACGTTTGTATTTTAAATAATAATATAATACTTATATGTTTAATGTACATTAATTTAAAAGCAAACTATTCTTATAAATAAACTTCAACTACATTTTTCAAATCTCATCCACTTCTGTGCGGGCATTTTTTAAAAAGAATTGTTTTATAGGAATACAATGTTTAATAATTTATTATTATTACTAAGAACTTTTAGTATAAAGGTCATGTCAAAAGTGATGAAAATAGACGAAGCGAGAGAAATGTGTCAGGTTTGTCGGCAGTGGGAGGAAACAGTCTATGCTTATCCCTGCGGGAAAGAGGCGTGTTGTTTATTTTATTCATTTGTTTTATAGATTTCGTACACAGGAAATGGAAAAAATAAAATATAAGTACAAGTTATAATTTGTACAATCTTTTTCACGGACTAACTGGAAATGGGTTCCAAAATAAAAGTAACGTATATATGTTACCGTTCCACATGGTAGATACCGATTTCTACAGGACCAAAATTGTTGCCTTATCTTGATTCTGCGACATATACAATAATCATAAACAAAGTTTCAATAGATATAACGTGCAGAGACACAGGTCTATGTATGTATATGTACAAAAATTACAGGGAGAAAATTAAAAGAGAGAGTTCTTCGAAATGTTCTACAAAAGTTAGTCTCGACCTTAACATTCGCGCTGTATATTTTATTCATCATTCTGTCTTCACTCATTAACTCAAGATGCCCAAACCATGGAAGCGCGCTCTATCGAAGTATCACATGGCGTACACTATTGACTACACCCTCCCTTTTGACTACCTCAGTTAGGGCACCGTTGACTTTGTTCCCGGCAGCCATACGCATTTCCACATCTAAATCTCACCTTCATCGCGGCTAAAAGCGCTTTCCAGATATACAATTTCATTCACTTATTTTAGGAATTCCCCTATATATATTTAAAAGTTATATCTTCCCGCCATTCCCAACCTTCCACACAAGAGTTTTTTTTAATAATTCTGTACATAAAATTTATTACCATTCATACTGCTGAGGAGATTAGAAATACTTGTTAATCTATTTCTAATCTAGTAATACTCGTTTCCCTCGAAATTTTTAGTACTCTTAAGTACCATAATCAAAGGGAGTTCCATGATCAAGCTGCATTATCAGTTAAGGAATCGGAATTAAAATCACTTTTATAGGCAGGAAATTTAAAAAGGGGTCACAAACGCCTAGAATTTTTTCGATGACGTGTAAGGAGCCATTTGAGGGTTTCTAGATTGAGTCATCAACCAACCGGTTTCGTCGCATTTCAGTCTCCGTAGGTGCCACGGACATCATCAAATCATCATCTTAAAAGGTCAAGATGTGATTTTAACTAAATTTACACTTTACATAAATAGGTTTAGCAAAGTCGTATCAAAGTAGCCCTGAAAAAAGACTAGTAAACAATTTAAGAGAAAAAACGGAAACGGAAAACACGTGATTAAAACTATCCTGCGATAAAAATACACCACATACTGCCTGCTTCCCGGGAGAGTAAAGAAAATCACATTTTCTATTTCACATAGAACCTTATCAGTCATAGAACAAAAAAATGTTGTACTAACTCCTCCTCTATATGGTACTTGATTAAAAAAAAATGCAGTTGTATTCGTTTTTAAACGAATTCAAATTCACGATAAAAGTGAAAGTGACAATAGCCTGATAGATCCTGATAGATAGAATTCGAGTCAAGAAAACCGAGTTCGATCGCCAAGACTCGTAACAATGGTTTTTTTTTGGCTTGGACATAAAGACAATGACGGGTTCACCATCTGTCACGTTGTCCCAAGAAATGTCTTTGACGGAATGTGGGTCGACCGAGTGGGTAGATCTCTAATGATTTCTTGTATATACACAAACATTACAAATTAAAACGATTTTCGGATTGTATTTAGTTTTTTTAAAACTATTTTTACATTCCGTCGTTTCGGATGCTTTACAGCATATCACGGGAGGACCCCGATGTGTCTGAAAATCGTTTTATTTTAGATACTTAACCCTCTGTCTACCATTGTATTATTGGTAACTAAAAATTATAATAAATAGGTAATAAATGTAAATACCTTCATGCAATTCCCAATACAATACAATACAAAACACGCAATTCACAATAAGTGGTCAGCCCGTCGCTGTCTTTATGTCCAAGCCAACGATATAATTAGTACATAAGTTTTTGAAAACCCCATTAGTACGAGCCTGCCACCTGGAGATCTCGGGACGCTTGACTCAAAATTCCGACCACCTAACCACTCGGCTATCGTGACTTAAACACGGTTGTTAAGACACAAAAATCTGTATGCTTACAATGCAGAGACATGAATATGCAGATATTTGATGCTTGGAGAAAGAAGATTCATATTGCAATGAAAATTTGAAAACTAAAATGTGTAAGAACAATATCATAGACAACAAATTTCACGTTAAATGTTACTTACAGACAACCTGGCTACGATCAAATAACAGCCACGAGCCACGTGTTGAAGGTGAATGTAGAATAGGGTAATCGCGTTGTAGTACGCGAGGTATGCTACGAGTACGCCTACGTGATGATTCGCTTACTAGTAATTCTAGAGTCCGTAGCATACTTTTAAAATTCTATTTATGTTATCTTTTTAAATTACCTCGTTAGTTTTATATTATTCTAAAATAATTCAGATTCTAGACTAAGATAAACTTTAGTTTTTATAACAACTTTCAGTCTTATAAAAAGCGGAATTCATAAAAAAATTGTCGCTTTTCAGTGAATCATTTCAATCAATAGTCGAGGAGAGAGAAGACTACAAAGAGTGTCCATGTCATCAAATTACACTTCATGAAAGGAGTGGCGTAAAATATCTAAGAAACTTTCAATTCAAGTATGCGCGTAAGTTCTGAATTCGGAGTGTTGTTTCAAGTGTCCAAGCATTCATGCATACAGCTTTGTACTATCTACAGATTACGAGAATATTTAGATTTAGATGCAAAAATTTAAGCTTTTTAATTTATGTTACAAGTTTGCGGAATTTACTTTGATTTAAATTAATTGATATTCATTGAAAATTTATTGATTATATATATAGCTCAAGATATTTTGTTCTACGTGATACACAATACATAATTTTGTTTTTGAGCCAATAAACTATTACAATAAAACATAAAATTTTAATTTATTATAACAAATAAATAGATATATATCTTCACGCAATTTCCAATACAGGGGTAGACAGAGGTCTAGTCTAGAAAATTAAGTCCCTTCGACCCACCTTCCACTGAAGATATTTTCGGGACAATTATGTCATTAGGACGGATTCATTGTAATTAATTAATTAATTAATTACAATGAACCGAGAAGTTATTCCCGAATATTTCCCGAATAGAAATACTTGTAATATTTCTCAACGACTTACGTTACACAAGAAACAAATTTTTGTGAAAATTCCAAAAAAAATTTACGTAGGAAAGAAAAATATTTCTAAATTACAGACTATAAATAACTCTACCCTACAGTGTAGCGTCATTTATATTTTGTTCATAAATAGACAACGATAGAGAATTTTTCGAACGATTTGTGTACGAAATCATTATAGGTAAATTTTATTATACCGGTGTTTTGGCATTTTCTCAACACTTTCAGATTTTTATACAATATGTGACATAAAAACAGTACTGATCACTTTTTAACAATCAAAAACAAGGCTTAATACCTATGTAATAGATGGATGCCATGGTTAACTAGTGCTTTCAAAAATGTGAAACAGCGTGAATAGGTAAACCAAAAAAATATTTCCAAGTTGTAATAATAATAAAAATAAATCGTACATCAGTTTTTGATATAAAAAAACCATTAGTACGAGCCTTGGGGATCGAACTCGGATCTTTTGACTCGAACTTCGATCACCCAACCAATCGGCTATTGTAACTAAAAACAGGAATATCATAATATTACTAAAATCATAATGATTCCGTTCATTAACACGGGGTTTGAAGCTAACACAATTAAATACTCATAATTTGAATAAGTGAAACATAAACCCTTCTCTACCGAGTTCCAATACCATCTATTCAGCAAAGTTAATTTTGGTTGGAACTATGAATAACTAAATATAAATTTGTAGTGTCGAAATTAAACTTTAGTTAATGCCAATGTGAATACTTTACAGAAATTTAAAAGACTCTGAAAGAGAACTAAAATTCTGTCTTTAGTCCCTAGAGTTCCAAACGGTACATCTGAGGCGGGGAGAGAATCAAATGCAGTATTACAGCTGCAAAGATAGCAGAATTAAAGGATAATTAAGAATTAACTTTGCGGTGCAATCCAGAGTTTATTATAATAGGGCAAAAAGTATGAAAAAAAAAGAAATTCTTTTGTAAGTTGAATTATTGCCATTTTGTACATAGAGGCATAATTTATAACAAAATTTTCATACTTTAGAGTTCAGTTTTACTCTAATTTTGGCTTTTAATATATTTACATAAATAGTGACAGGCATTAGATATTGATAGGTTAATTATGTTAACCTAATTAATCATTATTTCCATTTCAATTTATTTCTAGCTAATTATTTCCACAAATCCTAGTTTTGTTAAAGTCGGTGGTGAGCCATTCCTTGGCTTTTCACCATAATTTATTTCGCACGTTATTATCGTAGGCAATAAATCTACTGTCATTCATTAGTGAACAATAATTTCAAAATAGTTCGGTTCTATTAAATTCAAATGAAGAATCGCAAATCAGTACACATATTATTATGTTAAAATAATCATTATGCTTTTAGTACACTTTTGTGGCACCAAAATATGTTTTTTTTTTGTATTCCTAACTGTCTGTTCCTCTTTTTGTTGTGTTGTGTTTAACCGACAGTCCTTTATCTGTGTATAACTACAGATATGCTTATCTTGTTTTTTCAAAAATTAGATTGAGTTTATCCATAACAGGACGACCACAACGACCTGTATCTTTGCGGTTAATATTCATGAATTTAAGGTGCTTAAACCAGTTTTATGCTACTCTTACTGATACTACGTTAAGTCATACATTTTCAAGCTACTGTAGAAAGTAACGCATTTCATATAATGGTCTGAAATAGGTAGTTTGGGTACCTTTTCTACATCAGCCGTAGAGAATATCTGAGATAAAGATTCGCCTATGTACATGCGGATGTTGAATATGAAGTTAATAAATAAGTTGTCGCATACTTTTGCTTATCCTTTGCTATGCACTGATCTGGACTAAAATTCTATTGACTATTTTCTATCAGTATCTGCACTTTAGAAGACTTGTAGAAACCCCTCGGTTATTTTTAGGAAAGGTGTCTTTTTTATGTCTTCATATACATTCCGGTACTGGCATAGGCTGAAGTTTAGACAATGTAGTCCTTACTTAGTCTGTGAAAAGTGGTGAGCCCGTCGCCGTTTTACTGTCCAAGGTAAGGGTACAATATATTTTGCCATACATATATATTTAAATAGATAAATATTTATAAATACATATGAACGTTCATGACTCGAGAGCAAACATTCATATTCATCATACGAATGCGAAAACTAAGACTAAGCTTCGAAGGCAGGTTTACTGCCATTTTGTTACTAAGCTGAGTTGGTAGTAGTAGTTAGGAAGGTGTATTAATTACCATATTCTAAAATCGCGGATGTGGCATTAGAATTCATATAATTATGCTTTTATTAACGTTTAGTTTACATTTATATCTACGTATAATACAATAGTTGCTAGTTGCCTCAGCCAGCATCGGAATCCTTGGCGTCGACATATCGAGCAACGTTCAGTATCGCGGTCATTTGGAAGTAAAGGCCAAATTGGCCTCTAAAAAGCTTGGCGTGCTCAGTAGAGCACGACAGTACTTCATGCCGGCCCACCGCTTGCAACTTTATAAGGCGCAGGTTCGGCTGCACATGGAGTACTGTTCTCATCTCTGGGCGGGGGCACCCCAGTGTCAGCTCCTTCCATTTGACCGTATCCAAAGAAGAGCGGCTCGAATTGTCGACGACCATACTCTATCCGATCGGCTAGATCCCCTGGCTTTGCGAAGAGATGTTGCATCTCTTTGCAGTTTCTATAAGATCTACTACGGGAGTGCTCCGAGGAATTGTTTGGATTAATCCCTGTCGCTGAATTTCACCATCGCACCTTACGGCATAACCAAATATCAACACCACCTTGATGTTTGTCATTCCACCACAGTGCGTTTTTCGTGGAATTTTCTGCCACGCACTTGCACTTTGTGGAATGAGCTGCCCTCAGCGGTTTTTTCGGACCGATACGACTTAGGGACCTTCAAGAAAAGAGCCTACACCTTTCTAAAAGGCCGGCAACGCATCCGCTATTCCTCCGGTATTGCAGATGTTCATGGGCGGCGGTAATCACTTACCATCACGTGTGCCACCTGCTCATTTGCCTCCCTCTTCTATAAAAAAATATATCTAGAAAAGTAGAGAAAGAAAATTACTGTATTATCTTTTCATTCTGCAATTTTTTCTCAGATTAACAGCACCGAAATCATAAAAAAATACTACAAAACTAAAAACTTTCTAAGCAATACTCTTACTAGTGCATGTGGTTTTTGTTATAAAATTTAAGAAGGCAGTCTCATAATTGTCGTATGATACATTAAGTTGTTTATTAGTCATACAAGCATTAAGACTAACATTGTCATATACTCTTCTAATATTAAATGAAACGGTAAAGAAGTTGATTAGGTACAGTTAAGTTTTTGGATGTTTTACAGTTAAACATGCAAATTGTAAGTATTACATACTAATTCAAAATTAGGACATTGATCTTTCCCATAATAATGATAGACTATTGAGTAATATTGACTATTAGTGTTACGCTCACTACCAATTACTGAGTAAGGCAGTGGTAGGTTAACGATGTTAATTATTTCCATAAATCTTAGTTATGTTGTATTCGGCGGCAAGCCCTGCCTTGTTCTTTGACCTAATATATTTTCTACGTTCTTACCATAGGCAATTGATCTACTTTTTAAAATAAAAAAAATATATTCACGCAATTAAAACTAAGATCACAAGAAAATTAAGTCCCTTCGACCCACCTTCCACTAAAGACATTTTTCGGGACAACGTGACAGCAGGCAACGATATAATTCATACATAAGTTTTTGAAAAAACCTATTGGTACGAGCCGGCCACCTGGGGATCACGAACTCTGGTCTCCCGACTCGAAAATCCGATCACCCAACCACTCGGCTATCGTGATTCTCCACGGTCTACTTTTAACCGACTTCAAATAAGGACGTGTTTCTTAATTCGGATGCTTTCCTTTTTCATGTTTGTTCTCCTAACTATGTCATTTGTAAACCTATTTAGAATTTAATTGTTTTGTTAAAAATTGAATCGCCTTGAAATATTACCCAGAATAACTTTCTTAGCCAAACTTGTTACATGTTAAATTAAACGATATATTCTAGTAAGCACTACTTTTTACTTTATTATACTCGCACATTAGCGTCTCCAATAATATTAAACTACATAACTAAATTATGAAACGGTAAATAGGTTAAGTAATTGAAGAGTAGTTAAACATGCAAAAAATATAGCAAATCAAAATTATGATATTGATTAAGTCACGATAACCGAGTGGTTGGGTGATTGGAATTCGAGTCATGCGACCCGTGTCCTATCCCCAGGTGGAAAGCTCGTACCAAAGGGTTTTTTCAAAACTTATGTACATTTTACATCGTTGGCTTTGACATAAAGATGACGCCAGGCTCATCACCTGTCACGTTGTCCAAAAATATCTTCCATGAAAGGTGGGTCGAAAAGACTTAAACCTCTTACGACTCGAACCTCTCGACTTAAACCTCTGTTTAGACTTTTTTCTACCTCTGTATTGAGAATGGCAATGGAAGATATTTTTTATTTATATTTTTATAATATTGACCCTTACCATAAAAATGACTGAATTAGAATTAAGACGAAAGTAAGCGGACTGACGATTGCTATGCCATTCATTATATACATCCTTCAGACACTATTGGATAATAAAAAAAAGCAATAGAGAATAGTTATTTCGTTACTTGCCAATAGTTGTTGCGATTTTTAATGGCACCCAAGAGACGCAGCGTTGGGACAATCATTCTCTGGTCTATATAAATTTTGATTGATTTCGAATTACGAGGTGTAGCAAACAGGAATTCACCTTCGCCCTCTGTATTTTTTCTTAGCTTTATAACGGATTTCAATGAGGATTTGACAACTAGATACGTTTCTTTTCATTTCATAATATTGTGATATTTATGCGTTTGCCGTTGCACAGCTCAGATCTACGAAAAATAATGGTGGACACTACTATCTAAATTTTTAGGCAATTGCCCTTATTTTTTCTTCATAAGATTGGCTCTTTTAGTCAATCGTTCGTTAGTTACATGAGTTTTGGTCACAATATTGTGAGTTCAAATTTGAAAATCTTGCTTTGTGAAATGTTTTCGGGAAGATCTGTGTTTAGTCATAACAATAGAACTAGTAAAAATGGAAAAGTGGACAAGTGGAACTTGATTTCGATCATGGTGCACAATTACATATAACATAATTTTACAGACTTGGCAAAAAAAGAAGACTAAAATGAATTGAAATAAAAAAATTATTGAAGAAGTTTTAAGTAACATTAAGTAGCCTGTAAACGATGACTTCTGGAAAAGGCTTCTCTAAAATAAATGTTTATGGGAGCACTGGAACGATCGCCATGTTCCTTCATAGGTATTTTTTATAAAATATTAGGGTGCGTCCAAAACTGGCGAATGCGCCTTTGTCCGCGCTTTTTAAATTTGCGAGCCATTCCTGCGCCGTCCGCCCGCCGCTCGTGTGCCAGCCACGCACAGCTCGCAAACGGCGCTCGAATTGTGCGTGTGCAACCAGCGCGATTCCGGTTATTTCTTTACGCTCGATCAGTACGTGTCTGATTGCCGAAGTTTGAATACTTATTATCATAGTGTGGACAGATGTAAATTGTTTGAATATTTATAAGATAGATATACAGTATGGAAACGAACAGAATCGTGTGCGTGCACTGTCCGAGCCTTTCGCCAATGCCAGATTTGTGTACACCCTCAGGCTAAGTTTTGCAATTTCTCATGCATTTTCTCCATGACTGAGATCTCGAGAAATCTAGGCAGTAAACGTTGACTTTGTTCTGGACGTCCGTACGCCTGTCCACCTCTAAGTCACATCTTCCACCCCGGCTAAAAGCGCTCCTAAAATAAATTGTATATTCATTGACATGATATTCTGATTTCACACTATGGTCACTCTTGGTTTTCAGATATCAGAACCTACACAGACGATATCTATATATATCAGAACTAACACAAAAATGTTTTAACTTACTATTCAAAGCTTTAAATATAGGATGTACAGTATGTATGTTAATTACATTATACAAGAGATACTACAAATTTGTCCACGTTGCAAGAACATTCTTCATTGCACTAAATATTTTATTATTTCTTCTACTTAAATATTTCCTCACACTGTTTCCCTCATTGCCCAACTCGTGGTAAATCGAGCACTGAAAATTGTAATTAACTATTTAAAGAAGCCGACACCGTGGGTAAAACGCGGCCTATATAAGTCCCTTTCTTGCTAACTTTGTTTTAAAAAATTCTCTTTAATCAAAAACTCACGTTAGTCGAGTGGTTTGGTGATTGGAATTCAAGTCACGAGAACCAGGTGGTAGACCAATGCACGAATTACATTGTTGATTCACGACAGCCTAGTGGATTTGGAGATAGGAGGCTCATACCAATGAGTATTTTCAAAACTTTTCGATTTATATCGATATCTTGAACATTAAGACGGCGACAAGCTCACCACCTGTCACCTTATCCCAAAAATTGTCTTCGATTAAAAGTGGTCCGAAAGTACAAAATTTTTAGACCACTGTCTACCCTCTTTCTATTGGGAATACCATGAAGATATTTATTTATTTATCACTGATAGCGAATGATAATAAAGTCTTCTTCATCTTCTTCTTTATAGTCCATCTAAAGTCCACTGCAGAACATAGGCCTGCCCAAAGATTTCCACAAAGCACGACCCGAGCAACCTGCTTCCATCGTCACTCCGGATGTTATTACTCCATATTGAGGAGGGTGGTCGTCCTACATTGCGCTTGTAAGAATGAGGCTGCCACTCAGGAACCTTTCTACCCTAATGTTTGCCAGAGCTATCTCTATGGCCGGTCCATTGCCACTACAGCGTGCATATCGCGGCAATATCAGTCTATGTCGCTGTGTTGGTTTCCATACTTTTGCTTCAGAATATCCGCAGCAGAAGAATCACTGTGGATTCCATGAAGAGAAACACCAAACATAGCACTTTCCATAGCCCGCTGAGCAACGTAGTGTTCAGCATTACTGGCATTGCACATGATCTTAATCTTGTTCGTGTTCATCATAAGACTAACGTGTTAATAATGCTATTGATGCCATTAAGTATAGGGCTAAGCTACTCCGGCGATCTTGCAATCAGGACTATGTCATGGGCAAACCGAAGGTGAGTGATGTATTCGCTATTGATGTTAACACCGTATCCAGTTTAGTGGTTGAAGACCTCGGTCCAATGCAACGGATATAAAGCCTATCCAGCCATAATAATGAAGGTTGCTAAAGGATTTTTGCTAACATTTTATTAAGATATAAATTTTAAATTGCTGTTAAAAACTGCGGGTCTCATTTAATAATATCATAATACAGAAATTATTGATTTTAACACTCTTGCAGAATATGTGACCATAAATATACAATCGATGGGTTACTTCCACAAACTCATGACTTATCTGATTAAAATGAGATTAAATTTAAACCATGGGGAAAGTTTCTTTTCGTGGAGATCTCCACCTAAAGTGGCTAACAATAGAAGCACAAATATTTCAAACACGTAGAGGTTTGAGAGCTTCACATTACTTATAGAAATATTTCAAATGATACTTAAGAATTAAATTTACAATATATATCAGTTCATAAAAGACGAAGAATATCGTACAAAAGCAACATAATTACGTATTAAATTGTTTTAATGAATGTTTTCAAGTACAAAACATGTTGTATTTAAGTAAAGTGGCTTGTAATTACTACTTAAGTACAACATTTCCTTATGCCGGTTGAAGTTATTTTGGATAAGTGATACAAAGTTATTTAAGTAACGAAGCGTTGTATAATTATAAAGATTTGTATTATATTTGTACGCTTCTTTGCGTATTTTTTAGAGAGATAGCATGTTACACAACGCCTCTACAAGTCCAGCGCAGGACAAAGGCCTCTCAAATTAGGAAGGATTTTTCATTTTCATCAATTGCCACGCTTGACAGCTTGAAAATCGTAATTCCAGATTGTTGCCAACCTGTTGGTTGTGGCAGAACCTTTCAGGGAAAAAAGTCAATGTTTTGAAACTACATACAATTTGTATCGATGGATTGGTCTCTAAGTCGACGACGTGTTTTTCGCTGTTGAAAACGTTTAAGCTCCGGGCTAAAAAGTCATTAATACATGATTTATTTAAGTTTTATTAAAGATTAAACTATTATTAACAAGCGAAGGTTGAACCTACAATATATTTATTTATTTATTTAATCTTTATTGCGATTCCGTATAGGTCACAAAAGCGGACTTAATGTCTAGAAGCATTCTCTTCCAGTCAACCTATGGTATGGTCTAATTTGTGGTAGGCGCAATAAAGTTAAGGAGAAAACGAAAATATAATACATAGACATACATAAAATCATTACATATATTGTATAATGTGTATATAAATGGAAAATATAAACAAAAAAAAATGCTTTTTGAAATTAATGCCCGCTGCCTACGTGAGATAGAAGCACTTCTGGAACGTGTGAAAGTCACGTCTGTATTCCACAGCGCTATGCGTGAAGATAAATGACGAGAAAGAGTCATTTCGTGTAAGACTATATGATATTGTAGAGCTTGCATATGCTACAAATTACCGGTTATGTCTCTGGCTAAATATTTAAAAATGAAGAAGATGAAGATTTTATGATGATTTTTATTTTGTTTATTTTATGATAAGTCACGATAGCGGAGTGGTAGGGTGATGGGAATTCGAGTCAAGAGACCCGAGTTCGATCCCCAGGTGGCAAGTTCGTACCAATTGGTTTGTTGGGCATAAAAGACGGCGACGGGCTCACCACGTTGTCCTAAAATATCTTCGGTGGGTCGAAGGGACATAATTGTCTAGGCTAGACCACTGTCTACTCCTGTATTGGGAGTGGCGTGAAGATATTTATTTATTTATTTTGCTTAGTTGTAGTAGTAGTAGTACATATATTAGAGAAAAAGATAAACTTCCCGATTATTTTGTATGTAAATCATGGAATGTCTAGTGACCATGGATGTCTATGAATCGATGTTCATACAAACAATCAAAGCCGTAGGCTGACCTTTGACAATTGAAAACAGGCTGAGATAGGATAGGAGAGGAGAGATACCAGACCACGGGCTACTGGTAACTACAATATTAAAATGCGAATGCACATGATGCTTCTGCTAAATGCCGGTATTTGTGAAATGATGATAATTATACAAGCAAACTGAGTGTCTTGAAAATTGATTGAAGATAGGTTTCGCTATATCATATCAATCTATCCTTCCCTCTGTAGCTATGATTTTTTTCTTACATTACGTACTTTGCTTTAAGTAGTCTTAAAGCCCACAGCAGAATACAGACTGTCACGTCAGATACTTCTCCCCGTAGACGCTGTTACTCGACCGGTTTCTTTAATTTAGGTTAGTATTATTTGAGCTGCTTTCCCGCCATCCTTTGGCCATTTGTTAAATCGTGTCTTAATCGCCCCTTACGACACCGACGTCTCGTGTGGTACACAGTAACGAAAAAAAAGTGTGGTTAATTCTTAAACCGTTTTTACACCCATATTTACGCGCTTGTAAGAATGAGGCTGCCACTCAGGAACCTTTCTACCCTAATGTTTGCCAGAGCTATCGCTATTGCCCGTCCATTGCCACTACAGCGTGCATATCGCGGCAATATCAGTCTATGTCGCTGTGTTGGTTTCCATACTTTTGCTTCAGAATATCCGCAGCAGAAGAATCACTGTGGATTCCATGAAGAGAAACACCAAACATAGCACTTTCCATAGCCCGCTGAGCAACGTAGTGTTCAGCATTACTGGCATTGCACATGATCTTAATCTTGTTCGTGTTCATCATAAGACTAACGTGTTAATAATGCTATTGATGCCATTAAGTATAGGGCTAAGCTACTCCGGCGATCTTGCAATCAGGACTATGTCATGGGCAAACCGAAGGTGAGTGATGTATTCGCTATTGATGTTAACACCGTATCCAGTTTAGTGGTTGAAGACCTCGGTCCAATGCAACGGATATAAAGCCTATCCAGCCATAATAATGAAGGTTGCTAAAGGATTTTTGCTAACATTTTATTAAGATATAAATTTTAAATTGCTGTTAAAAACTGCGGGTCTCATTTAATAATATCATAATACAGAAATTATTGATTTTAACACTCTTGCAGAATATGTGACCATAAATATACAATCGATGGGTTACTTCCACAAACTCATGACTTATCTGATTAAAATGAGATTAAATTTAAACCATGGGGAAAGTTTCTTTTCGTGGAGATCTCCACCTAAAGTGGCTAACAATAGAAGCACAAATATTTCAAACACGTAGAGGTTTGAGAGCTTCACATTACTTACAGAAATATTTCAAATGATACTTAAGAATTAAATTTACAATATATATCAGTTCATAAAAGACGAAGAATATCGTACAAAAGCAACATAATTACGTATTAAATTGTTTTAATGAATGTTTTCAAGTACAAAACATGTTGTATTTAAGTAAAGTGGCTTGTAATTACTACTTAAGTACAACATTTCCTTATGCCGGTTGAAGTTATTTTGGATAAGTGATACAAAGTTATTTAAGTAACGAAGCGTTGTATAATTATAAAGATTTGTATTATATTTGTACGCTTCTTTGCGTATTTTTTAGAGAGATAGCATGTTACACAACGCCTCTACAAGTCCAGCGCAGGACAAAGGCCTCTCAAATTAGGAAGGATTTTTCATTTTCATCAATTGCCACGCTTGACTGCTTGAAAATCGTAATTCCAGATTGTTGCCAACCTGTTGGTTGTGGCAGAACCTTTCAGGGAAAAAAGTCAATGTTTTGAAACTACATACAATTTGTATCGATGGATTGGTCTCTAAGTCGACGACGTGTTTTTCGCTGTTGAAAACGTTTAAGCTCCGGGCTAAAAAGTCATTAATACATGATTTATTTAAGTTTTATTAAAGATTAAACTATTATTGACAAGCGAAGGTTGAACCTACAATATATTTATTTATTTATTTAATCTTTATTGCGATTCCGTATAGGTCACAAAAGCGGACTTAATGTCTATAAGCATTCTCTTCCAGTCAACCTATGGTATGGTCTAATTTGTGGTAGGCGCAATAAAGTTAAGGAGAAAACGAAAATATAATACATAGACATACATAAAATCATTACATATATTGTATAATGTGTATATAAATGGAAAATATAAACAAAAAAATGCTTTTGAAATTAATGCCCGCTGCCTACGTGAGATAGAAGCACTTCTGGAACGTGTGAAAGTCACGTCTGTATTCCACAGCGCTATGCGTGAAGATAAATGACGAGAAAGAGTCATTTCGTGTAAGACTATATGATATTGTAGAGCTTGCATATGCTACAAATTACCGGTTATGTCTCTGGCTAAATATTTAAAAATGAAGAAGATGAAGATTTTATGATGATTTTTATTTTGTTTATTTTATGATAAGTCACGATAGCGGAGTGGTAGGGTGATTGGAATTCGAGTCAAGAGACCCGAGTTCGATCCCCAGGTGGCAGGCTCGTACCAATTGGTTTGTTGGGCATAAAAGACGGCGACGGGCTCACCACCTGTATCACGTTGTCCTAAAATATCTTCGGTGGGTCGAAGGGACATAATTGTCTAGGCTAGACCACTGTCTACTCCTGTATTGGGAGTGGCGTGAAGATATTTATTTATTTATTTTGCTTAGTAGTAGTAGTAGTAGTACATATATTAGAGAAAAAGATAAACTTCCCGATTATTTTGTATGTAAATCATGGAATGCCTAGTGACCATGGATGTCTATTAATCGATGTTCATACAAACAATCAAAGCCGTAGGCTGACCTTTGACAATTGAAAACAGGCTGAGATAGGATACCAGACCACGGGCTACTGGTAACTACAATATTAAAATGCGAATGCACATGATGCTTCTGCTAAATGCCGGTATTTGTGAAATGATGATAATTATACAAGCAAACTGAGTGTCTTGAAAATTGATTGAAGATAGGTTTCGCTATATCATATCAATCTATCCTTCCCTCTGTAGCTATGATTTTTTTCTTACATTACGTACTTTGCTTTAAGTAGTCTTAAAGCCCACAGCAGAATACAGACTGTCACGTCAGATACTTCTCCCCGTAGACGCTGTTACTCGACCGGTTTCTTTAATTTAGGTTAGTATTATTTGAGCTGCTTTCCCGCCATCCTTTGGCCATTTGTTAAATCGTGTCTTAATCGCCCCTTACGACACCGACGTCTCGTGTGGTACACAGTAACGAAAAAAAAGTGTGGTTAATTCTTAAACCGTTTTTACACCCATATTTTATAGATTATATTCTTAAAAAAAAAAACAATGTTACCCTACACCGACTCATTGATAATGTACTAAATTACTCTAATTATCTGATTTTACAAGGGCATTCTAAGGCATGTACCAAACAAGATATCTATTTTAAATGCTTACCGAACATAAGTACGACGACACCAAGAAGCATTGACCACATTGTTATTGCAAATTATCCAAAATAAAACAAAATTCAGATATAGTATCGTTACAAAATTCACTTCACATCACTGTTATTTATGCACTTTAATCACAATCAAAAATGCAAAACTTCGTTTTAAAAAATCAACGAGCATTTCAATTGTTTACAATTCTTGATTAACTATTTAATTTATTTATAAGACACAAAAATTGAAAAGATTAATGAAGGTGAACTTTACAAATATCAAAATAATTTGTGAAGCGTGTTATTCACTTAAACCTTTATTGATAATTATTCTGCTAATCTACTTTGTCTGTTGCATTAATTCTATTAACAGGACAAAATTACTAACAGAACAGAAAAATTAATTAGGACTAATAGAAGTTTTGATATTCTGCTTTTACTGTAGCTATGATTACAAGTTAATATTATAATTTGTTTTAAATATGCAGCTGCAAATATATTAAAACCAGCGATTGATATTAAATAATAATTACTAAACTATGATTCCTATTAGTTTATACCAGAAAACATGCAATTATAAATCATGTTTATAATTTTAATTTAGTGCAATTTAATAATTATATGCTTTTTTATGTTTTTGGCTGCTATCCAGTTATTGTGTACTTATGTCAAATTTCTCATTTATGAAATTAAACCCATTCGATTCCCGTATTAAAAACACATTCAAGAGCTAAAAAGTTTATTTATAATTTGAAATTTAAAATCTAAACAAGGATTTAAAAAATGATCATTACTTAAAGTCACCAAATTTACTTGTAAAATAACCCTTGTCCTGATAATAAACAAAACCATAAATTAATGAGTTAACGGTATTTCAAAACGAGTATCTAGTTGCCACTTTAGCGTCACTTAATTACCCATTCACAAAATAACGCAATTTGGTTTTTAATAATCCAAGGCTCTTGCGTGCCGCGTACTCCGGACGTATGAGCAAATTGGACTGGTCTAGCGGGCGGGTGGAATGGCGCGGCGGTGCGACCGCACATGCGCAGAAAGCAATCCTTTGCTTTGAACTTGCGAATTGGTACTTATAGGCGGTTTACTCTTTCAGCTCCGCGTTGTTTAGATGTAAATTACATTTTTCCTGAATATTACCAGAGGTCATACCAAAAAAAGTATATTCTTCTCAATATATTCATGCTTTAAAAAAGGATGAAGGCACTGTTGTTTTCTTTAAGATATCAAAGATAAATAAAGTTAGGATATGATACGTATTTACTACTGAAGTAAATATTTAAAATGTATATACACAGTATATTTTTAGCATTGAAAAGTATATAAAAGCTTAACATATTTTTATGAATAAACTGTAGTTGCTGACATGCTTTCACAGAGCAAATTACACTGTAACGCTAGGGAGGTTTAAATTTATTGCACGCTGGTGGTGGTTCTATACTTTTCCTATACTATAATTTGTAGATACTTCTTTGTAATGAACAATATAAACACAACACACAAAGAACACTTAATGTTGTTTTAAATGAATCGACTTTACGATTTGACAGCGTCCCGCATAAGTTTTCCGATGATAACTAAAATTTTCGATAGATATTATAGACGCATACTTACTTACTTACTTACCTTCACGTACAATCTCTGACGGTGTTGCCAGAGATAACAGATCGCCAAGTGTCACGTTCGTTACATATCTCTTTCGCTTCTTTCAAATTCAAATATATCTGCTTTTTTATGCTACTCTACCTTATATACATCCATTGAGAAAGTGAAAGAAGATGGAAGAAGAAGTTAACAATCAGCTGAAAAGTTTTAGACGTAAATATTAAAGCAATATGTATGGAGTATAAAAAGGAACGGTTGGGAGATAAGTTGTACACAATAATATAAAACGCAGGCCATTCTTCTGGGACAGTTTAAAATTGCCACCTGGATTAGCACAACTACAAGGACATGACAGGATATAGCTTGGTCTAGCACGGTCAAATACCTGGGCGTGACCATCAACCGCAAACTCAGCCTCGTCCACCATGTCAAAGATACATTGGCAAAGGCTACATTCGCTAGAGCTCCGCTGGGGCCGGGTTTTAGGTCCTGCTTGCCTTTAAAGGCAAAACTCGGACTGTATAAGACGAACGTGTGCGCCAGGCTACCATACGCCGTGCCTGCATTGTTAGCACTGATCAGCACCTCCTCGAGGAAGCAACTACTGGCACAAGAAGAAGAGAAAGAAAAAAAGAGGAAGAAGCGCCTCGATGCATACGGAACGCCACCATCAGGCGGGACCTTAAGTTACAAATACTCGAGGAGTTTATAAAGCGCCTCGCCTCCACTATGTTCAAGCGTGCAGACGCCTCTGAACAGGTACACCTCAAAAACATCGCCCCACTGCACGCTCGATCCCCTGAGGGCAAGGCGCTCCCCAGGAAGCTAGCGGTGAAAACGGAGGACGAGATGAGTTCTGCGAAGAAACAGAAAACCCAGACGACACATGTCACGCCCAGCGTCCACGTAAGCAGCAACAACCACCCACCGGGAGGAAGTCCGGGGGCCAACCCCAGGGGACTGTGCTCGACCGCTCGAGGGCGGTCAGAAAAGCCATCGGTCCGCAGGATCAAACCCGAGGACCCACCCATATTGATGGTTGGCGTAAGGACGTCATTGAGAGAGGCTATGCCTCAGACAGTCGCCCTGACTACACAAGTCGGAGAGGAAACCTCGTCGGTAAGTTATACCCTTGATCTGGCTGCAAAGGCCCTTTTTGTATTGTGTTTGTAAAAAAAACTACGATAGAAGGACACAGTAGTCAACCTAAGAGGGAGTAGTCAAAAGTAGAAGTTTTAGTATAGTATTTTGATGGATTAGTATAGTATTATGACCCTCCATATTATGGCAGGGTAGAATCTGGCAATAAATTAGAATTCGTCTAGTGTTCTGAAACTCAGTTACCAAAAAAATTGATTAAATAATTGTTCAGCCTGAGAAAAGGTATATTTTTGTATAATTTTTATTAGATTACAAATAATTTTCATTTCATTAGATTTAGATGCATTCTATTATCACTAATAGAATGCAACTTAAAAAGAATCATTTTTTTTTTCATTTTATTATTTCATTCGATTTGATCATAATAAAAACATGTCAGTGTATGGATATGATAAAGATGAGAACAAAAAAAAAGAGTAACAAAATGAAATTTCATTTTAGTTCTAGATAAAAATTTGTTTGCTGATTGTTAATATAATTCTGTAAGTAATAATAAAAATCAGCTGGAAGTGAGTAGAGATATGTAGATGTTGCCGCCTTACTCCTGAATTAAAACTTTCAATGCATCAGCTGACGGTTTTTCCACCAAACCAATAAATATATAAATTGAGGTAAAAGCAACAGTCACTGGATACAAAATAGTAGTTTCACTTTCATTACACTCTTTACGGAATTGAAGTAAATAAAACTGTTCATTATTTTAGGATTTATTTAGACGGTAATTATTTAAGGCTATGTTGTTTATTTTCCTGTCCTCGTAAAGGAAATGATCCTAAACGTTGTTTACAGGAAATTTCTGCCAATTATGTAATTTTGATACAAATAAGTGTACCATCGCTAATTTTTTTATTTGTACTGAGATATCGCCAGTTTCTTTTCTTATAATTTGTGTTAAGAATTAAACTAAGGTAGTATAGAAATTTTGATAAAATTTAACGTTTTAGGAAAATATATAAAAATTTAGAAAATATGTAGATATTCGGTATTGTTTTCCCCCTTCCTTGGTCTTTGCTTGATGTTACGTAACTCATATTTGTTCCGTAACTCATATTCCTTACAATGCAAAAAGGTTTTTTTAAATTGTTATGGTACTTAGTTTAAGTTAGATGAGCCAAAACAAAAAATAACAAAGATTTCCTTTTTATAATATCAGTAAAGATAACTCTTCCTTATTAATAAATCACTTATATCTATTAATAACGGGTTATGCGCATTTACTGATTTTTTTACCACCCCATGAACTTGTTACTAACGTTATACAGTTTAGTAGATATAAAATTTTCTGTTTAAAATACAGTTATTTCTTTAATAATACGCTACAAAAATATGTAAAAGACGTCCTTATCCATTTCCTGGGATAATATAGACGACCTCAGAGCAATCTTAAAAAGAACACTGTATAAAATATTTCTTGCTTACAACAAACCTACTACGTTATTGAATAAAGGAGGTTAAATATGTAAATAAGTCTTCATAATATAAAGTATTCTTTAACCTATAAGAATTCTCTAACTCATTATTTTTGTTATTTATTTTGTTAAATCTTATTATTAGCCTAACTTTCGGATTTTGGCGAAGATATTATAATGTAAGGAATAAATGTGTTAAAAATTTGGATCTTAATTTCTGCCGAATGTTTCGCAGAATCTTAAGTAGTCGACGTCCGTGGTCGACTGGCGTATACACCGGTTTTTATGATGTAGCCAGCTCTGAGATTCCGGCTTCGATTCCTAGTCGGGTCAATATAGAAAAGTGAATCATATTATAGCCATTGAAAACATATTCAATCTGACAATCATTGAGGATGAAAAGTTCTAGTTTCACTCTATATAGCCAACTCTATATGTCTTTGGTGTAGCTATGTTACAAGGACTTAATTGTCTAGACCTCCTTCTATCCCAGTCTTAGGAAAATGCCAAAAAAAATACATATATTTTGAGACGAAAAAGTGTCTATTATTATCTGAATACAAACAAAAAATATTTTTTACGACATAGGACTTGCTTTGTAATGGCAATAGCTAGCAAAATAGCAAGCGCGGGGAGATAGGTGAATACAAGACCAAAACTCAACAGATCGGATTCAGGCGGCAGTGTTTAGATGCTAGGTGTCTGATACTAAGATCACGAATACTCTAGCCAAGTGAGACAATTATGATAATTCCTCCTTCTGTCCTCTTGCTGCAATGGAATTTGCTGAGATATGTACACCAATTGAAGACTTTATAAGGGAGCCATATGTGGTTTTATTTAGTAAATAAACAAAAATAATAAGCTAAATGGAATACTCCAGAACCTGTTATTGTACTGACCCTCAGTAGCTGCTGAACAAAAACAAAAAAAAACATTAATGGAGATTTATTTATTTTATACTGATAACTCTTGTAAATAATGTTTGTAAAGTTTATTTTTAATAATGTGTTGACATCCTTAATTTTAATTATTACGATATTGATTGTAATCTATTATTAATGGAGCACTACTGCGAGAGAGAAAGCGAAATGCAGTGAAAATCAGTGTGGCGTGTACCTGCAAAGCTTTGTCTTATTGTTGTTTTACTATAGCGCCGATGAGGTTTTATTTTAATTAATAATTCTTTTCTAAGATATTTTTTAAATTCATTACTTTATGAATTTATGTATATTATATTTAACATGTACTGTTCTTAGTTGTAAATGAATGTAAACTCAGTAAATTTTTCGTAGTCGCCATAATTACACATTTCAAAATGTGTAATGATGGCGACTACGAAGATAAACTTCAAATACTCCGGAGTTTACCAATGTAAAGTAAGTTAAAACTACACTATCCCAATATCTTAAAGGCAACAAAGGCCCTTTTTCAGTGCGAGTTAAATGAAGAAGAAGTTTTTCCCATTCCTTGAAATGCTTTTTAAGTAATATATCCCAGCAATTAAATATTACAAATTATGATGACGACTTCCGTGGACGAGTGGCGTAAACTAATTATCATTCACCATTTTCATGGTGTCCCCAACTATGAGTTCCTGGGTTCGATTCCCGGTCGGGTCAATGTAGAAAACCCTTTTTCAATTTTTTCTCATATGTTAGTATTTGTGGTACCTTCGTTATTCCTGATTTCTTAACACAATTTCATAGGCTACTCACTTTGGGAACATATAAAAAATGTTGCAGATGTGGAAACTTATATGTACTACCTACCAACTGCTGTCGCTTTATATAGTTTAAATAGTAAAACCAGCATAGTGGTTAACTCCGCGACACAACGCTGAGTCAGTACCATTTCATTTGACAGAATACAGGGGTTAACATTAAAGAGAGGCCTTTATTCAATTTTGAAGTCAAGCTATTTTAGCCACGGTAGCGCATTCTTTTGGTGGAAAAGAAAATCTTTTCTCTCTTCCGAAATTTCCTCTCTTTTCTCTCTTAAGCAGTGGGAGATTTACCCTTATTTTTACATTTGCTTTAATGTTGTAATGTTTAGTTTTGTTAATGAAGAGATTACACCATTACAAAACGTCTAGCTCCAATCATCGATGGTCAGTTTAATAAATATAAGAAAATGAAAACCGCTATTCATGATCTTGATATTCACTTATAACACTTAATTGTCTCAGTCGCCATTACGACCAATTTGAATTTAATGGGATAGATATACGAATATATACTAGGAGCCATTGCAAGTGACACTGTACAGTTTATTATAGCGAGTAAGCCGGGTCGCTCATTAGTAGCTGTAGCCTAATGATGCGACTACTTGTTAGCGCACTCATTTTGTAAAAGAGTTTTCGTTACGTATGTACAATGTACATATGCTGTTATGCTGGGTCGCCAGTGAAAGAAGAAACTCTCTCAGAACATACTTATCATAGCCATAGCATTTGCCAACATATAAGAAACATTTCACAAATTTCATATTATCTAACTCTTTTCTATGTCACATTAATTTATTTTTTAAAACGTATTTATTGAAAATGAGCGAAACCATTACCATGTAAAAGGCTCACGTGGTTAGCATTTATTTCCTGAAGCTTTTGTGAACGCTTACAAAATTTATATTTTATGTTTTATTGTGTTATATATACCACGAGTAAATTAGAAGATATAACCTCAAAAATTACCAAAGTTTCCAAATAAGTACAACTTATAACTCTTTTGAATATTTCAAATAATTTTCATTCACGATGTTTTCAGATTATTTAGAATTAGTTAATAATAATTTTAATTGAAAGCCTACCAAAATAAAACAATATACCTGGATTTTCATAAACTCAGATAACTAAGTACTTAACATGCCCCTTACTTAGTCGAATATCATTTTTACTTTTCGAACACGACGTCTGATGATTGTCATATTAAATTGCGATTAACATCATGTCTTTAATAACTAAAACGTTAGACTATTTAATTTCTTAGATATTAAAAAAATATCGGTATACGCTTCGGAACTCGTAAGCTGTTCAAATATGTGACGTTCTTTATTCATCGACATAAGCAACACAGATTACTTCTATCGAATGATTTTACTTTATCGCTGTTTCATGATAAAGTTCTTTAACTAAGAAGAAACAGGCTCCTTTCGCCTGTTTCTTCTTTGTTATGTCTCTCCTAGACATCCTTTTTTAGAAGTTGAATGAAATTTAACACTATTATAGAAAATAATTTAATGTGTATGCTCTGGTACTCCTTCAAATCAGGGCCCAGTTGCTAGTATACTATAAATTTCTATAAGTTTATTTAGACCTCACGGAAAATATATTTAAGAGTAACTTAAGTGTCCACCTTCTTTCTCATTTATAATATGTTTTAAAGTAGTAATTATAAATTAAATATTATAGGTATATTTTTATATCTATCCAATACGTTACTACTGTTCGTGTAGAAATTTTATCACCCATTTATCTAAGAGTTTTATTGAATAACCGTATCTACATATACCAAAAGAGCAGACTCACAAATTTTACGATTTTGGAGATGTCACGACGACTTCGCTTTGGTAATCATTAATTCGGGACACATTGATTTTATTGCTAACCTTGGCGGGACGGTCGCAATGTACATGATTTCGTGTATATTTATGATTGATTAATCTCGAGTACCTGTATGTTCTAAGATCTATGGAATATTTATGGGGAAAAAATCTTGTAATACAAGCGCAAAGTAGCAGTTGTCTATTAATACCATATTATTACAAAATACCACGACGACGGGCTCACCGTCTGTCACGTTGTCCCGAAAATGTCTTCGGTGGAAGGTGGGTCGAAGGGTATTAACTGTCTAGACTAGACCTCTATCGACCCCTATATTGGGATTTGCTTGAAGATAATATAATAATCTAATCAATTATTACGAAATACCAAACTATATATCTGGTTTTTAATGCAACTCCGCTTGAATTAAATTGAGTTAGCAATCCATACTTATTGTCTAAGGGATGGAGACATGCGGCTTTTTGCATAATGTGTCGGCTTAACAAAGGATGGATCACGATCTAGCAGATTGGCGCCTGCAGTGACGTCACCTTTTCTAGATTATATATCTTCCGACGAGATAACCAGAATTCCATTCCTGTTGCTCTTCTCCTTATTTTTAACTATCTCTTAAAAGAAGACGACTTACTCGCAGTATTGCAAGAGAGGTTTGGCGTAGAGTGTTATATGCCATCATGAGAATCGATAGCCCTTTTGTGGTATTTTTCCTTGATGTAACTGTTTTATCTTAACACAATTTCCCACACTGGAGTAGGTCAAGATTATGAAGTCCCACTTTCCACCGACGCGTATTTGGAACAAGTGATAGGTGGTGAGCTTATCGCTGCTTTGATTTCAAGGCAACGATAATATAATATATTATATTAACGATATATACTTATATTAATACCTATTCTAAACTTTGTAGATAAATTTATATATACATTTAAATGACTTCATCATTAGAGTATAAACATTCATAAGGTTAATATAAATGAATATACTAATGACAGTGACCCCCGGAAATAAGGTGAAGCTATTTCTGGAAAAAATCTCAGTTGTCTTATTTTAATATAAAATATTTAAATATTTTCACGCAATTTCCAATACAGGGGTAGACAGATGTCTAGACTAGACAATTAAGTCAAAGGGACTTAATTGTCTAGACTAGACCTCTGTCTACCCCTGTATTGGGAATTGCGTGAAGATATTTTTTTATTTATTTACATAGGTTTTTGAAAAACCCATTGGTACGAGCCTGCCACCTGGGGAACGAACTCGGGTCTCTCGACTCGAAATTACGACCGCCCAACCACTCGTCTATCGTGAAGTTTCTTATTTTTTTTATATAATAAAAAAATATATATTGACCGAACAAGATAATACTTACGAAGTTTCTTTCGCCCCTTTCTTCTCCGTTAAAGGAACCTCATTACGAAGCGGTGATAGATTAAAAATTACTATTGATAAAAGTAGGTAGATTTTTATTTCGACAAATAAATGATTTGATTTGATCCTAATTATCACACCCACATTTGCGGAATTTGAAACGGCAATCTTTAGCTGCAAAGGCAGGGTCACCACCAACTCGGCTCGGGTCGTCCCTGTAACTGTCTGTATGTCTGTAAATGGGATCGCGATTTCACGCATGAAGCGTGGCGGTTATGGCAAAACCTTCCATATTGGAGAGGCCTGCGTTATGCAGTGGATTTTCACTGGCCATTCTGCACTCGTCAGCTCCTGCAAAATAATGTCTGACAGTAAGTTGCTATCATTGTTTATCCTAACAATATATGAAATTAAATCAACACCATCTGCTGAAGCCATAAGGTGAAGCTATTTCTGGAAAAAATCTCAGTTGTCTTATTTTAATATAAAATTTTAAATATCTTCATGCAATTTCCAATACAGGGGTAGACAGATGTCTAGACTAGACAATTAAGTCAAAGGGACTTAATTGTCTAGACTAGACCTCTGTCTACCCCTGTATTGGGAATTGCGTGAAGATATTTTTTTATTTATTTACATAGGTTTTTGAAAAACCCATTGGTACGAGCCTGCCACCTGGGGAACGAACTCGGGTCTCTCGACTCGAAATTACGACCGCCCAACCACTCGTCTATCGTGAAGTTTCTTATTTTTTTTATATAATAAAAAAATATATATTGACCGAACAAGATAATACTTACGAAGTTTCTTTCGCCCCTTTCTTCTCCGTTAAAGGAACCTCATTACGAAGCGGTGATAGATTAAAAATTACTATTGATAAAAGTAGGTAGATTTTTATTTCGACAAATAAATGATTTGATTTGATCCTAATTATCACACCCACATTTGCGGAATTTGAAACGGCAATCTTTAGCTGCAAAGGCAGGGTCACCACCAACTCGGCTCGGGTCGTCCCTGTAACTGTCTGTATGTCTGTAAATGGGATCGCGATTTCACGCATGAAGCGTGGCGGTTATGGCAAAACCTTCCATATTGGAGAGGCCTGCGTTATGCAGTGGATTTTCACTGGCCATTCTGCACTCGTCAGCTCCTGCAAAATAATGTCTGACAGTAAGTTGCTATCATTGTTTATCCTAACAATATATGAAATTAAATCAACACCATCTGTATGGCTACATTCCACCACATTGCATTTAACAAAGATTATCCCGTCTCAGACAACAACTTTGTAAAATCAATAATAGCCAAAGGTGTTTTCGAACAATCCCGACTTTCCTTTAACAGAAATTCCTTCGTTAAAGGCCACAACACGTAGAGTTAAGGTTTTCTCTTTAACCTTATTATTACGTATTACTTTTTCTTTTTTATATTCACTTATACACATGATTGCATTAAAAAATACATACAAAATATGTATCTTTTGTATTTATACGTGTCCAAATCGAGTTTATCGTTACAGAGAATACACAAATAATTATCATTTTAAGATTTTTAATTTATATTTCTAACACACATAACTACCGAACCTTATATGAAGTTTCGGGTGCGTTGCCTGCCTCTATTTCATAAATGCATGTTAGTTTACAGTTATTGCACCCATCGTCACAGAGTACAATTATATAACAATAAACTACATACAAAAGACACGAAAGAATTAGATGCCTCAACGTATATTATATATTTCGAAACCGTAGAGCGTTTTCCTGTTGGACCGTAGTCCAAAAGGAATCCTGTAAAGTAAGTCGCTTTAAGCGTCTTTCACGTTTAAATAAATATTTTAAAAAAATATATAGTGTTGGAATATGATAAAGTCATCGAGGCGACTATGCGATTAATCTTATATGAGAAGATAATATTATTCAAGTACATTATGATTTAAATATATTTTTTGTGTTGGAGTAGAATGATAAATAAGCTGACTACCTATCTAACGGTAAATAAATATTGCAGGTCATGGACGCCTGTAATCAAGTTCAATTTAATTACTAATAACTCCTAACAACTTATAGAAGATGCGTTATCACTCTCTCGTTATCTCTCTCTGATGGAATATCTCACTGGTATTGACTAAATTACCTCAATTTCATGGAAGTGTATCCCCATTCCTCAACTGTAAAAGAAATCTTTTTTTATTTAATCTTCTATAGAAGTCACAATAGCCGAGAGATTGGGTGATCGGAATTAGACTCACGAAACCTGATTTCGATCCCCAGGTGGTAGGCTCATACCAATGAGTTTTTCAAAACTTATATCCGATTTATATAGTTAACTTAGACATAAAAAGACAGCTACTGGCTCACCATCTGTCATGGTGTAGTTTGGTAAAAGGGCCTAAAGGAATTAATTGTCTAGACTTCTTTCTACCCCAGTATCGGGAATCGCGGGAAGATTTTTTATTTGCCTCTTGACTCATTTTGTAAATACTTGAGTAGACAGAAGTCGAGAAATTTAGTCCTTACCTTTCACGTCTCGATAGCCGAGTAGTTGAGTGGTCGGAATTTCGAGTCAAGAGACATGAGTTCTATCCCCAGATTGGGTTTTTCAAAAAGTTATGTAAGAATTATATTGTTGGCTTGGACGTAAAGACGGCGACGGGCTCTCCACCTGACACATTGTCCCGAAAACATCTTCGGTGGAAGGTGGGTCAAAACGAACTTAATTGCCTAGATTAGACCTCTGTCTACCCCTGTCTTGGGAATCTCGTGAAGATATTTATTTATGTTTTTTTAAACACTGGAACAGTATTTTTTTATAATTTATCAACCGATAATAGCTATAAAAATTCCGTAATATTTTCCATTGACTCACCCCTTCTTTCAATAACAATATAAACTTGAAATTCAATACAGAGATTTATAAACCTGTTTAAAATATTGTTGTGACAAATTACAGCTTTATCTTAATCTTCAATTACTTATTAAAACGTAATCAATCATTATAAATAAAACACAAGATAAAAGAGAAAACAACTTTCTACTTTCTGAGCTTTAATTACCTGTCAATAACAAACGAAGTAAGCGAAATACTTTAATTAAACAACATTATCACAAAAGTAACAAATCTAACTTGATATCCTAGCTGGTAATGACACTACCTTCAAAGCTGAGAACTGAGGATTTGAATCCTCCCAGGAAGAAACGCATCTATGATGAATATGAATGTTTGTGCTCGAGTCATGAATATGTGTATATTAATATTTACATATGTAAATATATATGTAAGTTTTTTTTCAGTTACTTTGTATAAAGAAACAAAATTTTGTTAATATTTATAATACTTATTAACTAAAAACTACTATAATAAGAGAGCTGTACTCCTCGTGGCGTGGTACCAAGAGCCCTGACTTCATTTCCACGTTGAATGGCTAGACTTAACCGTTGAGCGTGAAAAGAACCAGCCGTCTTGGCACCAGCGACTACGACCAGTCTCGGATACAATTTCTTTAAAAAGTGCATCCCGCGGAGACCCCAAGGATCGGCAAACCGTCTCTACGGCAAATGGAATAAATATATAGTCTCCTTTCAATGACTCATATTTACGCTGCTTACCCGATTCAGCTGCTTCTGATGCCGCCCCGGCCTTTATTGAAGTACCCTTGAGTACCCTACGACGCAAGTAGTGTCCCCCACAAGAGCTTTTCTTCTCTCCCAAGAGACTAATATCAAACCGTCGGGTCTCTTACCATCCTCCCTAAATATTCCACACGACTCTAAAACCGAGAGAACATTTATGGAAACAGCCCTTCGGATGATTTCATTCAAGGGGCCAGAGACTTTCATGCCAAAATGTGGTGGCATGAAAGTCCGTGGAGACCTAACCGTCGACGTCGCTGCCACAAGGACATCGATGTGGTTGACAAATCGATGCTCCTGATCGCATTCCTACAGCAATACGTAAAACTAAGTACTGTACCGGTAGCTTGCAAAAATAACATTAGACTCACCATCTGTTACGGCGTCCTAATGAGCTTCAGTATTTTAAAATCGTGCGAAGTAAAATAAATAAATAAATATCTTCACGCAATTCCCAATACAAGGGTAGACAGAGGTCGAGCCTAGACAATTAAGTCCCTTCGACCTACCTTCCACCGAAGGTATTTTCGGGACAACGTGACAGGTGGTGAGCCCGTCGCCGCCTTTATGTCCAAGCCAACGATATAATTCATACGTAAGTTTTTTGTAAAACCCATTGGTACGAGCCTGCCACCTGGGGATCGAACTCGGGTCTCTCGACTCGAAATTCCGACCACCCAACCACTCGGCTATCGTGTGTTTGGAATAATCTATACTTTTTTAGTATGTATATATTTTTATGAAACGACCTATGTAAATGAATGGCTTTTATATATACCGGTTTTCATATTGTCGCCAGTTGAGAGATACCAGGTTCGATTCCCGGATTAGTTTATTTTCTACATTGCCTGGGGTCTGGGTATTTGTGACAGCTTTGTTGTTTCCGATTCTATAACTCAAGTACTTTAGCTACTTACTTTGGGATCAGAGCAATATATGTGAAGCTGTAACTATCTATGTATGCATTTATTATTCAAAAAAGACAGCAACGTTCGTAATGTTGTCTCTTATTTATTTATTCCTATATGGAACAGCTTACCAGGCTGGCCACTAAGGAAGACTTGTTGCCACTTAAAGTTATGACTTTACGCTTGAGCTTTGTAGGATCTCCACCTGAATTAGTGTCTTTTTTGACTTCCACGTTCCTAATGAAATTTGATGTCTCTTATTTGTTCCTCTCCTTCCGTTTTTTTCTTTACCCTTCCCAATCGCATCCTTAAGGGAAGTTAATCGCACTTGCATTTACTTATGAACCGATGTTAATAAAGGCCCGTAGTATTAAACGTTCCAAATACATATAACAAAGGGCAGGCTAACTGATAATCCTGTCCGGCTAATATTATTAATGTTACAGTTTTTATGCTTGATTGTTTCTTACAAAAATGAAAATCTCGGAATAATGTATGTTTCTTGTGTAAAAGCTCTGAAACATAGTTCTGCTTAATGGATTTATATTTGTAGTACTGGAGGTCCAGACAGCATTACGCTGCTCATTACTCCAGTCAATGAAATAATCCAGCAGGAATTTCCAATAATGAGTGAACGAAGTCGGGGGCATATTCTAGTTTTAAAATGAGTAAATATGAGAATGATAATAAACCACTGAAAAGATTTTTATTGAAAATTATTCTATATCAGATATAGGTTTATAATTTAGATGAATTAATATTAATTAAAACATTACAACATGTTTATCATTTTTCCGTCAATTTAAAAACGATTCAAGGGAAACTATTCAAAATAACCATATCTCTACCAAAAAATGCGGAATTAAGTATTTAATGTTATACAAATTTTAGATGATCTACGACACTTAACAGCATGAATCAATCTTCTGCATTACTAGGAAATTGGTCCACCAATCCACTAATGATTTACAATGAATTTAAAAGTAACGGCTGAGTCAATTTACTATCTTAAACAGGCTAGCACGGCCGAACTGTCTAGACTCTACTTAATGTAGAGTCTAGACAGTCTAGACTAACTAACTAAAGTCTAGACTAACTAACTAAACAACATAAATTTGCCGTCCAAAATGTTTGGTTTAATCAGCAGTACAAAAAACAGAATGTTATACCCAATTATATTAACATACGTTCGAGCACACACAGTCGGGCAGCCAGTGTCGCTGTTTTAAAGGCCCAACAGATTTGGCTTAATAAAGAATGTCGTCGTTGTGATTAAAACAAATCTTTCTTTCCTATGAAAAGCCTTCTAAAATAGACTACTAAACAAGGGTCTCCTGACTCTACGGTCCTGGTAGTACACCAGGACCGTAGAGTCAGGAGACCCTTGTTCAATCCTCAGATAGTACCATCGAGATTATTCGCAACTTATATATGATTTGTATCGTTGTCTTATACATTAAGACGGTAAAATAGTCACTACTTGTCTTGTTATTCTAAAGCTCCGGTGAATAGTAGGCCGAGAGTAATGATTTACTAGACATCTGATCACGTCAGTTTCGGAAAATACGTGAAGATAATAAATTAGGTGCGCGGTGCACTTAGCACTCTATTCCATTTTGTATACATTGAGATTTAAATGAAGTGGAAAAACAACGGGAAAAGTGCGAGTTGATCTCTCGATAGAGGGTTAACAAAATAATCATAATATTGAGTGATTTGTACTTTTTTATGATCACGGGCTTCTTGTCAATTCTCCCGTATTTTTTTTTAAATTTTAAGATGCCGAAATACGGGGTAAGGAGAGCATGTGTATACTTAATTTTAACTTAATCCATCTATTTATCCGGCGAAACTTAAGTTTTGTAACTTTTAATGCAATAGAGGTTCCGTTCCTACTACACCGGAAGAGAACCAAAGAGAGAGAAGTATTAATTTATACGTAAATCAGGAATACATAGATCTGATGAATGAAATTATGTATTTTTGAAAAGAATAGAAATTTGGGGAAAAAATAGAAATATATTGAGGAAGATTCTTCTCTATTCCTTGTTTCCATTGCAAAAGAAACAAAGACAGTGGTGGCCTGTCCGCGTTATTCGGAACGCGTTACAATTTCTGGCACAGCGCTGGTACCGACTTTGTTATATGGCAACGAAACTTGAGTCTGCCAGAAGAAACACAAATGCTACTGAATTCAGTTGCGTTTGTGTTTCTTTGTTAACTGAGCACAGTTTAGGCACCTTGAACGAATTAGTGAAGAACGACATGAAGTGCGGAAATTAACAATATATGGGGTCAAGGTAGGCCGAGTTTATCTTCCTAAAACAAAACTACGTGAGCAAATTGCTGTAAGAGGGGAAGGACAATAGTTATTGCAAAATTAGACGTACTTGTCTAAAGAAAATAATTTATTTGAAAGAAGCAAAAAAGGTATGTAAAGATCCCGACACTTAGTGAAATTTTATGGTCGAAATGAAGAGAATGATTAAGGAAATCCCTTGAAACATTCAATAGTTTAATACTAATCACCAACTCAAGCAAGCGTGGTGATCATAGCAAAACCTCGTGTACTGGAGAAACCTATGCCCTACGATAGACTATTGAAGGCAATTGTGTATATATTGTGCAATCATCAAATCTCTCTGCGTTCAGTTTTAGAAAAATAAATAAGGGACACCCTTGCACAGATTTCCAAAAATGATGTTTACTTTTACTATCAATTTCTATAATTACTTTAAAAAATAAATTACTTCGATATTGTAGTGTACATACAAGAAATAGTATACAAACCTTAGTTATTGTTCCCGGAAGAAATCTTTTTCGAGATTGCGTAAGATATCGGGGTGGCGGAGAGCCTTGAAAGCTTTTGACTATTTCACGAATAGCTCTGTAACAGCAAAATCGAGTTCCTTTGACCCGTAATGTAAGGCACGTACTGGTATTAAAAGTGAAGCTGAAGGATTCCAATTTTATCTTGAAAGAAATTCACTTAGATTATGTTATTACTGTTTTAACCGACCAAATTCTTAAAGTCCAAATTGACATAAACAACATAAGTAACGTAACTACGAGTATCATCACTCATTATTTCTTTTTATCCTCAAGCTTTTCCCAATAACGACGACCTCCGTGGACAAGTGGCGTACACACCGGTTTTCATGGTGTCGCCAGCTCTGAGATCCCGGGTTCGATTCCAGGTGGTCGAGTCAATGTACAAAACACTTTTTAAATTTTTTCGGGTCTGGATATTTCTAGTACCTTCGTTTTTTCTGACTAGACAGAGGTCTAGTCTAGACAATTAAGTCCCTTTGACCCACCTTCCATCAAAGATATTTTCGGGACAACGTGACAGGTGGTGAGCCCGTCGATATGAACCGTATATAGGTTTGTGTGAGGTCAGTGGTAGAGCCACGCATCAACTTTCATTGTTGCATGAATGGGCCGGCTCGACCGGGGAAGTACCACGACCTCACAGAATACCGGCGTGAAGTAGAAGTCTAACAAACTTCTGCGTTTCGTCTGGTGAGTGCAGGTAACCGGAGGCCCACACACCCCCCTGCCCCAATTAGGGGGCACTCTAAGGCCGGCACCGCCTCTGCTATGCCTCTGGTATTGCGGGTGTTCATGGGCGGCGGTAATCACTTACCATCACGTGAACCACCTGCTCGTTTGCCTCCCTTTTCTAAAAAAAATATATATTTATTATTATTTAAATGTAACATTCAAAAAAATAAATATAAAAATATCTTCACGCAATTCCCAATACAGGGGTAGACAGAGGCCGAGTCTAGACAATTAAGTCCCTGCGACCCACCTTTCACCGAAGATATTTTCGGGACAACGTGACAGGTGGTGAGCCCGTCGCCGCCTTTATGTCCAAGCCAACGATATTCGTACATAAGTTTTTGAAAAACCCATTGGTACGAGCCTACCAACTGGGGATCGAACTCGGGTCTATTGACTCGAAATTCCGACCACCCAACCACTCGGCTATCGTGACTTAATTATTCACATTTACAATTTAATTTACTTAATAAAAGGATAGCCTGGAGTCTAGACAATTAAGACATTTCGTCCGTACATTCACCGAAGCCTATTTGGGAATCAGTGGTAAGCCTCAAGTCAACTTTGTATTCAAGCTCAAAAATCTATAATTCGGGTACAAACATTTTTATTTAAAACACAATTATTTGCCTCTAGTTATTATTACATATTGTAGAGGTTTTGACTATAAAACTGCATAACTTTTTCAAATTTTTATAAAAACAAATTTTGTGTTCACTTGCTTCTGGGTTTATTTTAGGGGGTCCTTGTAGAAGCGTGCTAGTCGCGACCCCTGCCTGCCCTTTTCAGGGCTGCAACTCAACTCAGCTGAGCACCCACGTTAACGAGGGTCAGTTCGTCCCCGTTGGTGTGAATCCGAATGAGTGAAGACCGAATGGTGAAGAAAATATATAGCGCGACAGTTAATATTAAAAGGTGTCGAGGTAAACCCAGACTAATATTCGAAGGCCAAGGGGAGGGTCAAGAGTACTCGGATACCTCGACGTGCATGTATGAAGAAGTTGATGAATCTGAAAGAAGCGAAAGAGGTATGTAAGGATCGTGACACTTGGCGATCTACAAATTAAAAATGTTTTCTCTTTCTTTAAATAGTTCTAAAGAAGTCGTTGATAGAGTAACCATGGTTAAACCAATAAGTGAATAAAGGTAGAAAGGTGAATGATCGAATTGGCTTGAAAACGTTTTAGATTTATTTGGGGCCAGGTCTATAAACAAGCCGTAGACCTGGCCCGCCATGAAGGGTTATATGATGCTGATTCATGAGCAGGCTTTACTCATCGTTATCGTTTTATGTCTCCAGTTAGCGGATCAGAGAAAGGGGTAAAGTGTGGTTTTTATTCCCTGAAGGATATACTTTATTTGACAGCCTTTCTACCAGCTTTTGACTTTGAAAAGTTTGAAAGAGTTCTGAATAATTTGAAAAGGTCCGAAAGTTCCGAGTCATGCGTCAACGTGGCCCTACCGACGTGCAACGAACAATGGGGAAAGTTTGTTGGTTTCAGCCCGGCACAAGTTTCCCTTGCCTCCGCAAGAGCAGATTCTTATTTATGCATTATAATATTGGTACAATTTACAGACCAAAAATCACTTTATACATGCAATCATAGTTTCAAGTTTCATTTATGAATCTAACCCTATTACTTAGTAGTATATTGAAGAACGAATTGAAGTTTTATTATATTTTTTTTTGGAAAAGTACTTGCCTGTACTCAAAAGTATGCTCAATTTCTTACCTATGTGTGTATACTTATAAGGTTAATTAATGTTACCAATAAATAAAAACTTAAATGATACCACCGGTAGTTGTGGTATAGTATACGGGTATGCGACCCCTAGGGTAGGCTTCCCTAGCTATTACTGTCCTATCCCTTGCCTTTCTGGGCGGTAATATCCTACTTTTCCTAATTCCCACCCTAACTTACCAATCTTCTTTTTCTCACGACCTATCCTTCCCTTTCCTTACTCTCCGCCAATCCAACGTCTGCCGCACGGATGGATGCATGGCTAGAGGCAAGCCTAGTCGTTAGCGTGCCACACTGCCCTGGGACCGGGCGACCCAGAATTAGGCTAGCCTTACCCTGGCATGCGGGGCTCTGCTGGGGTGGACAAACCTTTCCCTTGCTACTAGTGGGAACGCAATGGTGAATTTTAATTACCAAAATGGCGGCGATGTGGTTCGCCACCCATCACGGGGCGAACCCCCGCGAGAAACGAGCCATTGAGAAAGCGGCCCATTGAGAGTCGCTTCGCTACATTGAATGTGAGAGGAGGAATGGATGGTAAGGTAGATGAAGTATGTCAGATGATGGATGAACGATGTATAGATATCCTGTGCGTGAACGAAACCAAGAGGAAAGGATGAGACACCACGGTTCATGGTCCTTACACGGCATACTGGTCGGGAGTCCCCAAACCAGCCGAAGCTGTCAGGGAGTTGGTGTGATTCTTTCCTCTTGAATAGTTGAATGTGTGATAGAGCATGAATGTGTAAGCCCTAGACTCCTCTGGGTTAGGTTAAAAGTTGGACTCACCCGCTTGTTTATCCTTGGGGTCTATGCACCGACGGATATGCGCGGAGGTGGGTCATTAAAAGCCAAACAAGAGAGAGAGGAATTTTGGGATAGCATGAGAGAGGTTTTGATTAAATGCGGAGAAAATGAACGGATCGCGATGTTAGGGGACTTTAATGGGTGGGTTGGAGTAAAGCGTGATGGTTATGAAGGAGTACTGGGTACATTTGAAGACTAGAGAGTGAACGAAAATGGGAGAAGCCCACTTGAAGTATGCATGGAATGGAATCTGTGCGTGGCCAATACAATGTTTGATCACAAAAAGATCCATTTGTATACAAGAAATGAGGGTGAGTCTAGAAGTATGATTGATTTTGTTATTGAGGAAGAAACTGCTAAACACTCGAGCATACCGCGGTGTAGGCCTTGACACAGACCACTTCCTGGTCATCAAACAAGAATGGGTTATTAATCGTGTAGACTGACTACCCCTATTTAGACAATATGTGAAGAGAAAAAATTTAGTCTGTTTTTTAACTATTGTTAGTAGTCGAATTAACAATCCATACATACCTACTAAGTATATCCTACTAAGTATACCTCTACAGATCTCTGCACGCCATTCCCAATACAATCGTTTGTGGCTATAGCACTTTGGAATAATAAAATTTTTAATTATAATATTTTCAATATGTGTACTTTCATTCATAAGATTTTCTTACGATTTTCTTTTCAATAGGGTTCTAACATTCTTCTTTTTCTTGTTTACTGCCTATCAAGAGTCTAGTGCTGAACATTGGCCTCTCCCTCTCTCTCCCAAACAGACCTCAGCCTCCGACAACCAAAGACTTCCCGCAACATTTTGCAAGTCGTGAGATGGTCTCACGACTTCTTACATAGTTGGTTATATAATTTGGATATGTTTTCGATTTCCACCATTTATATTTTAATTGTATTCAAGTAATTAGATTTCAAAACGTATATGTCCCTGAACAACGTAAAAATACAAAACATGCATATGATAAATATGAAAGATTATATAATGTATATTATGTATATATGTAAGATTATGTATGATAAGATCATGTACAAAAATTAAACATTCAACGATTTCTTGTAATCTACGTTCAAATGAAGCATAATTTAATAAAATAAATAACCACGCCGTCACTTTTACATTCTCAAACGAGTTTGTAAGAGAATAAAAAAACATTTCCTTTATAGCTACCGTTCGTTATTTCTTTTCTTTTCTAGAAAAAATTGCTTTTGTGGTAAAAACAAGAAGCTATAAAACTGCGCGTAAAACTTGAACATTCTGAAGCAGAACATAAAAGTGAAAATTGGAAATCGAACTTAATTTCTTAAGAAAATTCTATAGAGGAAACAATGAATAGGACGCTTTAAAAAATATATAATAATTGTATTCATTATTAGAAGATTTGATGTTCGCGTAAAACCACAAAGACGGTGACAGTTGGAGCTTAGAGGCACGAGACGGAAGCGGATCGATATCTCTACATCTTTTTTAAAAACTAATTAAACTTTTTAATTGCAGAACTAAGTAGTCGAAGTATTTGTCATGGTACGAATTTAATTTCTCGATACCATCAGATATTATTAACAGTACTCTTAAGTTAAAACCCACTCAATCGTTATTATAAGCGTCGAATCATTTTTAAATCGTTTTTCTGATTCCAATTTAAAAGTGCGGGACGAACCTGGGTCACTCGCGTCTAAAGCTAACGTCCTAACCACTTAACTACGTCTCCTCGTGTGAGAAGGCTATTGTTATAACTAACCTGTTGTTATCTGAATATTATTGCAACAGCTCCTTACAATAAGCGCCTTTACTTTTTTCTTTATCGCATATTATCTAAACGTTTCCGTAATAGGAAATTAATCAGAATTACACACAGTGTACAACCTAAGATAAAGTTAAGCTGTTCTCACTAACAGCCATGATTAATTGATATTTTATCAATAAAATATTGTTATATATAATTAATAATTTTTATATATCTAACAAAAATAAAATAAGATTAAAATGGTGTCATACTCAGACTCTTACTTTTGCCTCATAGTATGCAACTGTGTAATCGATTTTCAGTTCGAACGCCTCTCAATTCATTAAGTTTATAGCATACTATACAAAAATCTCTAAAGATCTGATCTTAAAAACTAACTTACAATAAAAACTTACATTATAAACTGGTGTACTAAATACTTATAAAGTAATAACAATATTATATCAATATACATATGAAAATTGTCCAAACAATTTACATGCCTTTATGTACATACAAAAGACTGCTGTAAGACAGGCATCCTTCAAGTGTGAGTTTGCCATAATCGCAGGCATTTTTCACCTTAATACTTATTTGAACTTTGTTGATTCACTCGCTTAACTAGTATCACTCTTTTTATTTTTTTATCCTAATAAAGCGTGGAAACAACACAAATCAGCATATGCTTGAATTGGCTAGATAACACTGCCGTACGTTATTTTTCTTGCCCGCGGCTTTGCTCGCATTGGTGAATTTAAATAACTGTCAAAGTCATAACCATTAGCATTAGAAATTAAATTAATTAACATGCTATTTTATTGCGTGACAGGGATTATTAGGGTTTAAAATCTGTTTTTAATTAAGGTTCTCACCAAAATATTTTTTTCTACATATATATCGTTATGTAAAACTATTTTCAAATCATTTTGGCATTTTTAAAGTCTCCAGAGAAAACTTGTCTCACCTCGACCCTGATCTACAGATAAATAATGAAAGGCTTTGGGTATATTTGTCATTTTATTAAGTTATCTTGGAATTTTCTTTGTTGACTTTTACGACACCCACGAGACTGGATAGATATTTTGTGATTATCGTTTTATCAAAACATTTTTAACACTGATCGTGGTTTACACAGAAGCATTTATGTTGTATATAGTTAAAGTAAATGCCTGGATTTCTAAAAAAAAAATGATAATAATGTTGTTTAAAAGACAACCGCAGAGGGGTCCATTAACGAAAGTACTTGAGTGTTAATAAGCACTCGTTCTTGTACTATACTATATAATTTACAAAAGAAATCAATACATAATAATTATATTGAACAATTACAGGCACAAATACAAACGAACATCCAGTTCCAGATCTAAAAGAATGCTTTCCTCAATTTGATGGTCTTTAATATAAACTTACATATATATTTTTATTTTTATTCATATAAATGTTCATGAGTCGAGAATTAACTTTCAAATTCAATGCTAATATTTTAAACACCTGCTGATAATTCATCAGTATCTACATGGGCCCAATAAGTTGCGGCTTGCAGAAAATTGTTTACAGTCTATAGAAAGTGTTTCTGTGGGAGAATCGGTATACATTTTCTTCTAGAAATACTTTTAGTAATCACGATACGGCTGTCAAGTGATTTCAAATCAACTAAAGTATTACAGCTGATTTAAGATCAACTAATTTAAATTTGTATGGGTATTTTTTTAGTTAATTGCAATTCGTAATGCCCTGGTCCAAACATGTTACATACACAGAACTGGTATTCATAGAAATTTCGAAGAAATTCGGCTGTTTGACTAGAGTAAGATATGTGGAAGAAATCCTTAATGAATAATTTGGAACATTTATGGTCAATTTGGATGAGGATACCATTTTTATGCATGACAAATGCCCTACCTCATACAAGTTTGATTGTGAATGACTACGTACAAGAGATGAACATGTGGCCAGCACGCAGCCCGGATATCAACCTGATCGAGCATGCATGGGACGAGCTAGTGTAAAACAACGAAACCCTCTCCCAATCACGCATAGTGAGCTCAAAATTGCACTCACAGAGTAATGTTTCTTATACGATTTTGGTAAATATTCCCCACATTTACCAAAATCGTATAAGAAACTAGGTGTACAGCATACCACCGAAAAGTAGTAATGGAAGCACGAGGGGGTAATAGAAAGTAATAAAATTCAATAAAATCATATTATTTTACAAAAATGTCATATTTCCTGTTTTTGTTTTAAGGCGAGATCAGAAGTTTTTTTTTATAAAATTTTTAATAAATATAGTGTAGTAATTCCTAAATTTTGTCACTTTTATTAAAGGGGTATTATATTGTCTAATAAACACTGTTTATTTTATTTAGCTAGCATTCTTAGTTTCCAAGATTTATAGGTTTATTTAGGTGACCTGGATTGCTCTCCAGAATATAATGCTATTACTATGGGATCACAATCATTATCTAAACACAACCTAAAAAAACGTCCCTACTTCATTCGTTATACATATTTATATTAGGGTGAGTTCCTAGTATCTCATTAACTTCAAAGTTAAGGTACTTGTGGTAATCTAAGTACCTTTGATGTCGTAAAACATTTAATAAATTTTAGCTACGACTTGGAATTATTTTTTAAACACATTAAGACTATTGGATTTTTAGAACTAAAATCTTTCTCGACTTTACACTGTCCAGCACCAGATTCGTAAACTAGATAGTCCTTTCAACCCACATTTCACCAAAGTTTTTTGGTATAACTTGAGACGGTTTATCGCAGTCTTAGTGTATAAGCTAAATATTTGGATTTAGCACGGAAACTGCGACATAGGAGAAGCAACATACGAGTTTAGGTCATCCAACCATTAAGCTATTGTTACTATCGATGAGAATCGCAGTAATAATACACTTTTGACAATCATCATCTAGTCCCAAAATATAATTTAGCCTTACTATAAACCTGATAAAATAAACCTGTAAAACAGGTGTAAACCTGGTAAGGTTCAATCCTGTTTTATTTACATTCAAAGCACCCACTTTACTACTCACTTCTTCATTCGTCGAACTTTTCGAGTCTAAAAAATATTAGAATTTATTGAAAGATATTTATTCAGCCTTTTAAAACTTTAAAATTGGCATAATTAATCCGATTACAGGTGAAAGAAGCCAAACAAATCGTTTGGATGGTAAAATTTCAAATAACTTCTTTAGAAGATAAAATACAAGAATTCAGCAAATACCTATAAATTCGGTGAATTCGTGTATTTTAAAAATGTAGCTAATTAATTAAAAGGTTGTTTCTATTAAGTATTCGAGATTGAAAAAAAAAATGTTCTCAATTACTCTTTATTAAATGTTAAAAAGTTCCAATACAAACAGTAAAACATTTGAAAGAAAGAAAGAAAGATTTCTACTATAAGCATAAATTAATAGTACATCTTTTGAGGCAAAAGAAAAGTCCACAGTTTCTTCGACGACGCCTAATTATAAAAAGTGTAGTCGATTTGAATTTAGTGTGAATTTGTTAATATGTACGAATGATAAATATCATTCGTACATATTTCATCCAAAATCTTAGGGAGTATTCCCAAAGATTTTTGATTTATAATCAGAATAAGAGTCACGAAAGCCGAGTGGTTGGGTGATCGAAATTCGAGTCAAGAGACCCGGGTCCACTCCCAAGGATCTCACCTAGGGTTTTTAAACTTATGTGCCATTTATATGGGCTTGGGCATAAAGACGGCGACGAGTTCACCACCTGTGATGTTGTCCCAATAATAGCTTCGGTGGGAGGTGAGTCGAGAGATCTTAATTGTCTAGACCTCTGCATACCCCTGTAATGGAATGGCGTGATATTTTTTATTAAGACCCTAGAAATAGCACATTTATCTGAAGTTATCAGTAAATGTACCTTTGTCGTTTATATCAAAAAATCATTACAGCACAATTTCAGTAATATTAGTTATGATTTTACATAAGTGCTTTCCTGGTTCAGTAATAAATCCAGCTTTTGGTACAGTTACAAGAATTTCAAGTATGTAATGATTTCACAACTTGTAAATTATGTTTAATCTTCTATTCATTTTCATAAATTGAAAAGCGGGACGCCTACCTACAGAAATTTTCGGAATATTAAGTAATTAAGTTTCTCTAGGATTAATTCTGGTTAGGGCTCAACTCTAATAATAAACTAATATCAAATTTTTTTAATTCCTTATGCATGTAATTAACCTTGGTAGTATTTGTAAAATATGCATATCTGTACGACTGCTGTTGGCCTAAATGACAGACGAGCCAAGTAATTGGGTGATTGGAATTCGTATTCGGGACACCCGATTTCAATCCGCAAGCGTAAGGTTCAAAAGATGTGTTTTGATAGTTATTTGTGACTTGTATCATTTATCACGTTACATCAAGTAACCTCTGGTGAAAAGTGCACAAAAAATTATAATTATCTAGACTAGTGATTACCTCATTACGTATTGCACCATTGCATTGCATATTAATAATGAAATTACATAATACCTGCCGATTTTTTAGGAAGTAAAGTTCTAAGACATACTTCATTAATCTTTTCAAAGTTTTCTTTATTTTCCTTTTAAATAATAATTCTTCAGGCCTTCAACGGCTGAAATTATTATTATTTGGTATTTAAGTTCTTACTTTATAATAGGAAATTGCAAAAATCTGTAAATAACATTTTTCGCCACTTTCGATATTAATGAAACAGTATTTAGGTCCAAATTAAGTTATCTATCTTTCTATCTATCTAAGGTATCTTTTTGTCTATCTTTGAAAACTGCATGGAAATTCAACGTGCCATGTACAAATAAACAGACACAAAATAATTAGAAAAATCGCGGATTTTATTACAACCGCACACCCTGACTAGTTTCATAACTTTTCTTAAGTGTAGGATTCTACTGTTTTATAATTTGTGACAATTTTCTGAACGAAATAAAACCAATCCAATAATTTGACAATTTATAACCAAAATAAATAAATAAATTTATTTAGGAAATGTATTACCTCAACTGTCAATATAATGCATGTATTAAGAACACCTCCATATTTGAGATTATTATTGACACGTGGTTTTTCACAATTGGGTGCAGACAGGGGTATAGCAGTGTACGGTTTCAACAGTCCAAAAGATACAAATACACTTGGTTTCGACTTGTTGTAATCAAAAAGAGAGGAAAATACATTGATTTGGGAGAACACAAAAATGTCTGCAGTTCATCATCATCATCATTTTGACAGAGCCTCCACCTTTCTTGCAGAGGCACCAGAGGCAGAGGTTAAAAAAATAAAATCAGCATTAAAAATTAATCCTACTTGCCCTGTGTTATTACGGCGTAAGAATATACCACTTGTTTTCGTCCCACTTTAACAAGCCCTTTTGTATATATGTATGAGCTAATTTTGTGAAGTCACTTTAAAATTGTCTACCTGATTTTACATTATTTAGTACCTGTTTAGGTATACAGAAAAGAGTTGTTGTCGGAAAAGGTGTTAGACAGGGATGTGTAGCGTCACCGTGGCTGTTTAATCTGTTCATGAACAATTGCTTGACAGATTTAAAAGAGAATGAAAGTGGGTTGAAAATGAACGAGTTACTCGTCAAATGTTTTCTCTATGCTGATGACCAAGTATTACTTGCGTCTTCAGCCGAGGAGTTGCAGGAGATGGTAACTGCTATGAGTAGAGCTTTTGTTAGAAAGGGAATGAAGATGAATGTAAAGAAGACGAAAGTGATGGTGTTTGAAAGAGATGATGCAATGACAGACTGCAATATCCTGTAAAGCACATAAGGAGAATGTGAATGGAAGTGTAGGAAGGGGAAAACCTAGGCGGACGTTTTACGATGTAAGTATGTATGTATGTATGACATGATTGACATTTTTCAATACTGCGAACTGCTTTAATTATATGACTAGAATTATATTTTTTTTAAGAATTTCCGTGCATTCTCTATTGCATTTAATCTTCTTCCTCTTCTTCTTTACAGCCTATCAAGAGTCCTTTGTTGAACATAGGCCTACCCTAAAACTTTCCACAGTGAACGGTCCTCAGCCACCTGCATCCATCGACTTCCGGCAATATTTTGCAAGTCGTCGCTCCATCTCGTGGTGGATCGTCCAATCCAATCATCAAACACTGCGTTTGCCTGTACGAGGTTGCCACTCGAGAACCTTTTTTCCCCAACGGTGGTCAGTTCTACGAGCAATATGGCCGACCCATTGCCACTTCAACGTGCTGATCCTTACGGCTATGTCGGTAACTCTGGTTCGGCTGCGGGTGTCTTCATTATAGATTCTATCACGCAGAGAAATTTTTTTACTTTCCATAGCACGCTGAGCAATTTTGACTTCCTCATACGGCCTGCAGTGAAAGACCACGTCTCAGATCCACATATCGTCACTGGCAACACGCACTGGTTGTAAACTTTGGTCTTTAGATTTTGAGGTATTTTAGACGAGAAGATTAGTAGTTTACCGAACGCGTTGGATTCGTCGATTGACCTCTCGATCGAAGTTGGACTTACCTACTCTGACAATTTGTCCCAGGTATACGTATTCTTCAACAACTTCGAGTGTAGTGTTCCCAACGATAACCGGCATTGGTCTGACATGGACGTTAGACATGATTTTCGTCTTTTCCATCTTCATCTTGAGACCAACCTGTTGAGAGACACCATTGAGGCCATTGAGCATGGTGCTGAGCTCCTATAGCAATCTTGCCATTAGTACTATGTCATCAGCAAACCATGTGTAATTCAGTCTTTATCCGGCCCATTGCCGTTTTTAAGCTGTTTGAGAGCCATCCTGATCTCGCTCAGACTGACGTCCGGGATGTTTGACGTGTTGCATAATCATGGAGTATTTATTCGAATTTAATTTATTCGTATCTTATATATTTATTTATATATTAATTATATTTCAAAGAATCGTTTCAGGAATTATTCCAAAATCTTAACTTCTGCCAAGCATTACAACCCTGGAAAATTATATGTCGTCGATGACAATTATGACTTATGAACCCTCAATAAAACCTTACAAATATCGGCTTGTAAAAGTCGTATTGGCGGTCACAATAATAGATAAATCGCATCTAGGATGTTGCTGCTTATCCAATGTACTTTATATCACCATATATTTTCTTTTCTTATGAACCTTTCGATGTTAGAAGCTTTTGTTACGGCATAACGTACACGGGTGGAAAGATTCACTCCCTAATCTTCTTCCTTTTCTTTTCCTTTCCCTTTTCTTCCGTAGGTCTCGAAAGAGGCGTCCACGTCAAAGCTACCACGAATTAAATAGCCATATTGTTAAAAAAAAACGTCCCGCTTTTTCTAATAGTAGCATTAAAATCGGTCACGATTGTACAAAGGGACAAGGGTCATCACAGAAACATTTTTACAACACCGGATCCCGCCACGTCCTCATAATAAATCAAAAGGCTACGTGTCGTCTTCTATCTCTGGATGATTCTCACCTTGATATTTAAAATTATTTATGTTGAGTTCTTTTGACTCTCAATTATTTTAATGGCAAGTATAGGCATCACTAGTTTTGACCCATAAAAATATTATCATACCAGTAAGAATTTTTGCTTTACTAAAAAAATTAAAATAATATGTGTTTTAAATAAAAAAATTTAGTGTCGGTTAAATAAACCGTACCGTAATAACGGACTTAAGATGTAACCGAATTAAAAAAAACAAGCTAATCCAGAATTTCTTACTTTTTAAGTTGTAAAAAGTAAGAGATTATGGATTAGCTTGTTTTTTTTTAATTCGGTTACATCTTAAGTCCGTTATTACGGTACGGTTTATTTAACCGACAATAATTTTTTTTAGAGGAAAGGTATACTCCTAAAGTGGTCACATCGTCACCGACATAACAGCCTTAACGGAATAGAATTGCAAAAAAATCTCTAAACATTAAGAAGTGATGATTACAATATATAATTTAAATTAGTAACAAATTTAGCTAACTTAATTATGCATTTTGAAAGCCGCTTAAAATATTTTTATATAAAATATTAAAATAGATTTGTTTCTCAAAACATTTTCTTGCTTCACAACATACCGTCATTAAGTACTAACCGTCATGTATACTAATAAATTTTCTTTATCCCCGCTATATCCTCTCTCTCTCTCATTCCCTTTGTAAAAGGCTGGAAAAATAACCACTTTTTTTGTCTTATTATATTAATATTCACGTGCGACGTTCTCGATTGCAGTAGGTTGCCATTGCCATTTTTAATATATGCCTGTGACACCTGCCAAGAGAAAAGAGAAAGCAACAAAGATGAAAAAAGAAGAAGAAAGAAGATGCATACGCCAATTACTATTCCTACTTAATGTGTATACACAGAAGACCCATTCATTATGCTGTATTTCTGCAATGTAAACTTTTTGAAACTTATGAGTGAAAATGTTTAGCAGAATGATGATAATGTTTCTACTCACGCTGTAGATTTTTACATACATATGAATATTTATCAATTTAAAACCTGTCCTAAGTCACGTCCTAAGACAGGCTTCCGTCAAAGGTAGGTTGAGAAACGACTTTATTGTCTAGACATCTGTCGAGCCAGTCCTCCAACAGTGTTCCCCTTATTTTTTTTATCTTCACTCATATAACCATCATTGGGAATGTGCGTGACATTAAAAAAATAAAACTTTTAATTATTCGCCTATTGAATTAACGTCTATTCGTTATGCGAAATAAGAGAAATAGATACGAAAGCCCTACTATAAATTGTGCTTTAAATAGTTTATATAGTGAGGCAGAAATCGTTACACATCCACGTTCCTTTTCCGTGTTTGTAATATAAATAAGAAATGTTTATGCAAATATGTTTCGTTGAATAAAACCTTCGCCACGTAATTGAGTTCCTCTCAACACTGCGCTTACGACTTCCAATCGAATTGATAAGCGAATCGACTCTACCAGGAGGAGCCTTTTTTACCCTTATTCACTTAAATAAAATGAAGGGATAAATTTTTGTATTCGCGAAATCAGATTTGTAATACCCGACTCAATTTTTAACGTAAACTTCTATTATTATTAAATATCAGAAAACACCACACACAATTTTTGTATTTTTTTTATTTACATTTAAAAATTAGAATTCGTAGAATTCGAGTGTTTTTTTTAAGTACATCAATTGAGAAAACAGGTACATTGCCGTGGGTGCTAGCCCTTATTTTAAATCTGTAAAGAATTTAGTGATGTACAATTTCGATATAAAATGTATAATTAGTATACTAAAATATATTATATTTATTAAAATTAATTCATCTCAACTGCCAACAATTTAGGTAATAGTCTGTGTGCATTATACTTTAATAACACGGCTAAGCAGAGTATCGTAGTAAAGAAGAGGCATTATTTACTTCTGCGTTTCATATGTTGAGCGAGTTAACTGAAAGATTTCACCTCTCCTCGAAACTATATTCTCTATTCTTTCATCCCTATTACGTATTTTTAAAGTTGGCAACGCATTTGCAGTTGCTTCAATATTAAAAGTGCAAATACGTCAATATTATGGTCCCCAGTAGCCATTGCCATTTTCAAGGAATCTCTTTAGTACTACAACACCTATGGCAAACAAAAGGAAGTCAAATTTATAAAAATAAACAAGAAATTCAAAAAAATATATAAAAATAAACTAACGCGGCCGGGATTCGAGCCCGCGATATCTACGGTACAGTGGCAACGCTCTTTCATCCAAGCCACTTTGTGTTACACGCATATTAATACAACTAGAACACCTTTATTTAAAATATTATTAAAACAGCGTGTTTTCAATAATTAGTTGCTTATCCATAAATCTATACATATTTATAAATAAAATTGTAGTATCTTTTGTAATTCCAAATTACCAGTTTGTTTTTTCTGTCCGCTTGTCTCTCAGTCCGTTTGTTTGTCCCGGCTAATCTCTAAAACGGCTGGACCAATTTTAAACGGACCTTCACTGGTAGCTAGCTACTTTTATTTTAGAAAAAAAAATAGGATTCCGCATTTAGTGTTAAAGCGAGGGCAAAACCGCGAGGGGCAGCTTGTTCTTGAATATTTTTTTAAGGCTAGGCTGTACAATTTGTCTACGCATCTGCAAATATCACTCATGTTAACTTTCTTAATTGTATTTGATATTGTATTCAGCATTCAAAAGGGTAGTAACGTACAAATAGTATTTTAAGATAATTGAATCAAATTTTCATATATTGTATTAAGTTATGTCATTCATTAAATTTAAAAAAAAATTAAAATGACTGTAATAAGTCTGTTTGTTTATCTATCGTGATAAACTATAAGCAACCTATTTTATACAGGTCAGAGATACGGCAAGCTCACGCCGGCTAATACCCACCATATTTCGTCTTATGTCCACAGGGTCACGACAACACTTTTGTAAACGTGATAACTCTTGTACCACCCTCCCCCAATTCGGGAGGGGGGGGAGGCACTCTAAGGCCGGCAACGCATCTGCTATGCCTCTGGTATTGCGATCCCATCACAATGCCCGCCATACTCGCAATGTGCCGACATGTAGGTTCCTTAAAGACACTGATCACTAGACCATGATTACTATTATTATGAACTAGTGTATATAATTAATATTAAAATAATAAATATACCGTGATAGCATCACATACGTTGCTCTAATCCATAAATAAGTAGCTTAAGCACTTGTATTATGGAATTAGAAACAAATAACGTAATAAAACATCCAGGTCAGAGAAAATGTAGAAAAAGTGGTTTTAGTACATTGTGCCATCCGGGTAACCTCGGAGATGACGACACCTTGAAAATCGATGAGGACGATTGTATAGACATTTTTTTAATTTATGGAAAAGGGAGGTAAACGAGCAGGTGGCTCACGTGATGGTAAATGATTACCGCCGCCCATGAACACCAGAGGCATAGCAGATGCGTTTCCGCCCTTAGAGTGCCCCCTCCCCTAGAATTGGGGGAGGAGGGTGTTTGGGCCTCCGGTTACCTGCACCCACCAGACGAAACGCAGAAGTTTGTTAGACTTCTACTTCACGCCGGTATTCTGTGAGGTCGTGGTCCTTCCCCGGTCGAGCCGGCCCATTCATGCAACAACAAAAGCTGATGCGTCTACCACTGTTTATTAATAATAATATATAAGAAATAATTTAATAAAAGATTTAAAATTTAAAAAAAAAATTGTTGGGGGTCATTGTAGAAGCGTGCTCGTCGCGACCCCTGCCAGCCCTTTTCAGGGCTGCAATTCTACACAGCTGCGCACCCATGCCAACGAGGGTTAGGGCGTCCCCCCAAGGCGACGCACACCAGTTCGTCCCCATTGGTGTGGAATGCAGCGCGCAAAGCGGCGATGGGGACCGCCACCCGTCACGCACAGCCCGACTCGGCGGAAGGTGGAGGACGGAGTGCAGAGTTGGCACGTGGAATGTTAGAGGAGGCATGAGAGATAAAACGAATGAGTTGATTGAAATAATGAAAGAAAGAGAATTAGATGTCGTGTGTTTGTCGGAGACCAAGCGGAAGGGCAGCGGTACTGAAGAGCTCCCTGGCGGGGCATTAGCTCTATGGTCCGGAGTCCCGGAGAGCGAGAGCGCCTGCCAGGGAGTGGGGGTGCTGCTGTCGTCTCGGTTGGTCGATGTTATGACTGAATATAAGGTTGTGAACTCGAGGCTTGTCTGGGTTCGCTTTAAATTGGGACTGACGAAGTTATTCCTTTTGGCTGTTTATGCGCCGGTAGCTTCGTCGTCCAGAGCTGAGCTGGAGGAGTTTTGGGAGAATGTAAGAGAAGTTCTAGACTTGGTTAGAGGAAACGAAAGAATTGTTGTATGTGGTGATTTGAATGGATGGGTTGGTACCGCTCGGCCAGGGTACGAGTCGGTGCTTGGAATGTTTGGTGATAATAGGGGTAAACGATGCTGGCAAGCTTATACTTGCTGTATGCAAGGAAAATGGTCTTCTTGTGACAAACACTATGTTTAGTCACAAGAAAATCCATATGTATACTAGAACAAGAGAGAATGAGAGAAGTATGATCGATTTATTCCTGGTGGATGACCGACTGCGAAAACAGGTGATGGATACGCGAGTGTTCCGGGGTGCTGACCTGGGAACGGATCACTATCTTGTGATTACTAGATTTAGGGGTCTGTTTGCGGTTTGGCGCCACCGGACGGCGATACCAGAACCACAGTCGGTCGGTAGCATCCGAGGTTGGATGCTTCAGGATAAGCTTCAGGAATCGGACACTAGGGATAAATATCCAGCAAGGGTAGCCGAAAAGCTGGACAGCATTGATGTCAGGAAAGAATGTGTGGAAGAAATATGGCAGAGCCTTAGAGATGGAATGGTTAGTGCAGCGGAAGACGTGTGTGGAACTGTGAAAAGAGGTAGTAGTAAAAAGGGGGATGCATGGTGGAATGAAGAAGTGAAAGAAGCTGTAAATAAGAAGAAGAAAGCATGGTTAGACTACTTGGCCTCTAGTAATGATAAGGATATGAGAGAGAAGAGGAAAGAAAGATATAAACTCCAGAAAGTTAACACGAAAGCATTGATTGAGGAAGTGCGTAAAGGAGTAGAATGGAAGCGGACGAAAGGTTGTCGCACAACTTCAAGGAGAAATCCAAACTCTTCTGGAAAGAGGTTGCAAGGACCCGGAGTGGTGCGACAGCCTTAAGAATGAATAAAGTGCTTTCAGGAACCAATGACGTCCTCTCAGAAAAATCGGACGTCATGCAGCGATGGACCGAATTTTATAGAGATATGTATGCGTGTGATGATCTTAGTGAGGGATCCGGGGTGAAGCCGTAACTGGTACGCCAGACTCGGACCTCGATGACACTGAGGTCATCAGTATGAAAGAGATTGAATGTGCGATTAGAAGTTTGAAATGTGGTAAGGCTGCGGGACTACACAGAGTTACTGCTGAAATGGTCAAGTATGGTGGGCCACGCGTCTGGGACAGCTTTCATCTGCTGTGCAATTTGTGCTGGCGAACGGGGCTGTTCCGGATGATTGGCGATCCGCGGTCATTGTGACTTTATATAAAGGTAAAGGTTCACATTATGACTGCGGGTGCTATCGGGCGATCAGCTTGACCAGTTTAGCAAGTAAAGTTTACTCGAAGGTTTTGACACGTAGGATGCAAGATAAATCGGAAAGATTTCTATGGGAGGCACAATGCGGATTTAGACCTGGAAGAGGATGCACGGATCAAATGTTTTCTCTCCGCATGATCACGGAGAAGCTTCTGGCTGCTAACCAGAGGATTTTCTGTGCTTTTGTGGATCTTGAGAAAGCATTTGATAAGGTTGTAAGAAAGAAAATGTGGGAACTGTTGCCGGGGTATGGTGTGGATGGTCGATTGCTAAGGGCTGTGCAGTCACTTTACTGCGACTGAAAAGCCTGTGTGCGGGTAGCGCTTGACCTGTCACCCATGTTTAGCGTCCAAACGGGCGTTAAACAGGGTTGTGTCATGTCTTCCTGGCTGTTCATACTGTATCTCGACAGCTGTTTACAGAAGCTGAAAGATAGCTGTTTGGGTGTGAAATTGGGTGACATAAAAGTAAATTGTCTGCTTTATGCTGATGATGCAGTGCTTATTGCACCATCAGAGGCAGAACTGCAGGCATTAGTCACGTGTATGAAAGAAGAATGTGAAATTAATGGTCTCCGTTTGAATGCTAATAAAACTAAGGTTCTGGTATTTGAAAGGGACGAAGAAAGAACGAAGTGCAAAATTTGGGTAAATCAGGAATGTCTAGAACAGGTGAATGAAATTGTATACTTGGGGAGTGCGTTTAGCCGGGATGGAAGATGTGATTTAGATGTGGACAGGCGTGTCGCTACCGGAAACAAAGTCAATGGTGCCCTGACTGCGTTAATCAAAAGGCAAGGCGTTGTGAAAAGTGCACGCCTTTTAATACATAACGCAGTGTTGGTACCGACTTTGTTATATGGCAGCGAAACCTGGGTATGCCAGAAGAAGCATAAAAGCAGCTTGAATGCAGTGGAGATGCGATCTCTTCGTAAAATGTGCGGCCTTACCATGGCCGACGGAAAGCGAAACGAAGAGATTCGCAATATGGCAGGTTTGAAAGATGACCTTGTCTCAAAAATGGATAAGGGCGTGCTACGATGCGGTAACATATACCACCAACGAAAACGCGACACGTGTTTCGCCTCAAAACAAGGCATTTTCAAGCGAGTAAACTCTACGATGAGCGACCGAAGAGAATTCTCTTCGGTCGCTCATGGTAGAGTCTACTCCTATGTTAACTGGTTTGAGTGTAGTGGTGGTGGTGGAATTAGTGCGCTTACAGTGGAATTAGCGCACGCACCTGTGGGAGGGAGGGTGGTGCTCTTCTTCTCTTCGGACCAGGTAACATATACCTTTTTTATATTTGCATGCGGAATGTAGCAAAGTAACTTTTTCAATAACAACTTTACAATGAATTTCCGCAAAGTAACGCCTGGGTCAATTGACTATCTTTTCTAAGTTCCACTAGAGACACTCTGTGCAACAGTGCCTTGGCAGACAAATGAGGCCATAAACCTAAAAAGAAGGAGGAGACACTCAATGTGCGAAAATCTCGCCTGTTACTAGTTAGTTTGTAAACAGCTGCAGCTTAGAAACCTTCAGAGACAGACCTCATGCTTACTTTAAAAGCCCATAATACATCCGCAGCTTCTGTGGTGTTGTTTATTTATGGCATATACTATGTACAGTCAGGAGGTCTGTATGATTAAGTGCCGCCTTCATGTACATCAAAAATCATATCATTAAACTCGAGAGCGCATTGACCAGCAGCACCATAAAAATTCCTGTAAAAATTAAAGTAAACAGTAACTAAGCCACAAATTTCAAAGAAAAAAAAATATCTTCACGCTATTCCCAATACAGGGGTAGACAGAGGTCTAGTCTAGACAATTAAGTCCCTTCGACCCACCTTCCACTGAAGATATTTTTGGGACAACGTGACAGGTGGTGAGCCCGTCGCCGTCTTTATGTCCAAGCCAACGATATGAATTGTACATAGGTTTTGAAAAACCTATTGGTACTGCCACCTGGGGATCGAACTCGGGTTTCTCGACTCGAAATTCCGACCACCCTTCCACTCGGCTATCGTGACATTTCAAAGAAGTAAGTAATAATTAAGGCTAGACGGGGAAAACTTACATTTTATTATGTATACATTGATTATAACAGGCTATGTTAGTAGCCTGGCAACCAAAAGATAATTTATAGTTATTGGATAGTTAATAGCTATGCTGTATAAAATACTACTATTCCTGTTTACGACTCCAACTAAGCTGCACTACTTGTATACGGGGTAAGGATTGCTGAATAGGACCAAACGGTTTTTAAATATATTTACGATTTACATGTAGTTGGCTAAGACGTAAAGACTGTGAAAGATTCACCACCGGTCTCGTTGTCAAAAAATTTACCTATGTCTTCCCCAGTATTGGGAATGGTGTGAAGAGGAATATATATTATACCACTAATTCGAAGTATTGAGGAAAATGTATAACATATGGATTCTGAAATCTGTCAAGTAATTACATGACAAGAATCACACCGTAAAAGTGTTCTATATATAGGGTATATACTTTATATTGTTTACAAATCCCACATTCACAACGTGATTGAAACAATGGCATTACATAAAGTTGCGTATTGAATATATGTGAAGATGTACACATTAGTGGAAATTATTAAACGCCCAATTCGTTTCTGATTATCGAATACCTATATATCGAGCAGAATCTCTTAAGAAATTGTATATCATTATCTTACTCCTAACCGTTAAGGAGTACAGTGACTTCTATCTCAACATCCTAATGTGAAGACTTATAGACATTAAAAACTTAATTCCATCACAAAACAAGTGAAATACAACAAACGCTTTTAAAATTTGAGTTATTCCCTTCTTTTTCTTGGGATTGCATTATGGCGACATCTATGTCTTCACATAAGAAGCTCGATCCAGGAAACACATCGACGTCCTACATCGCACTATCTAAGTTCGCACGGTTGCACGAATATATACGACTACCGATAGCGCACACTGGTGGAGGAGACGTCCCCGACGTGATCTCACCGCCAAACGACGGTGACCACTGAAGAACAAAGCAGCGAGTTTCTCCAACAACATCAACGCAGTCACAGCACCGGACTACTGTCGGCATAACGCGTGTTTCCTAGTCCTGTCAACCACTGAGGATCATCAACGGCGGGCCCCTTCTCCTCAGACTGACACTGCGGCATCGGCACTGTGACCATACATCTGGACTTGCGAGCTTCTTATGTGGAGACTTTGTCTCTTTGTTTTTGACAAAAGAAGCTCGAAAGTGGCGGATTCAGGAAACACATCGACGTCCTACATCGCACTATCTAAGTTCGCACGGTTGCACGAATATATACGACTACCGATAGCGCACACTGGTGGAGGAGACGTCCAGGTCACGATCACCCGACCTGGCGGGTAGCTACCCTTTTCCTGCATCACATCATCCGCTACACCATCATCAGATCTTCACTTGGGGATAATGGTACAAAACTGGAAATATATCCCTTCTTCTTATTTCTTAGATTTATGGTCTCTCTTTTTACCCCATACTTGTAATGAAAAATTTTCGAAATTTTTTCCCATCTACCGACGTTATAAGATAATAAACATTAAAATAACATACAACCGAATTGAAAACCTCCTCCATTTTTTGAAGTCGTTTAAAAATGATAAACTCGTCATACAGTTTTAGAGATTTTACTTTTTCTGCAAATTATTTTACACGATATCAAATAACAATTTGTTAGATGGTTTCTCATAAAAGTCTACATATTTGTACATTGTCATTCTTCTATAACTTAAAAGGATAGACGGTCTGATTTCCAAGCAAAATATCGCCCAAATCCCGCGATTCTGAAACTTCGTACAAGAATTTCTTAAATACCGTAAATAATGAGAGGAAAATATAACAAGAGATTTTTGATAAGAACAGACGTAGTTTTGTATACAGCCGGTAATTTTAAAAGTGAAAGCTTTATCTTGTTAATCGTCAGGTGACTGATATAAAAAGGTTTTTTTTTTGTCTGAAATAAAACTCTTACAAAGAAAAAGAAAAAATTAGCATTCTCATTGAAAATGCTATTTACTATTTCTATCATACCCGATTTTGTTATGTTAAAACATGCAAAAAATTAGTAAAATGTATAAAAATAAAATAATAATAAGAAGGTGGATCACAAAAACTTAATTGTCTAGGCTAGGCCTCTCTCTACCCCTGTATTGGGAATGGCGTGAAGATATTTATTTATTTATAAATTAAACAGAAAAAATGTTTTATATTTCGACTGACACTGGCGGGATTCAAACCCGCGACCGTTGCCGTATCGTTTTGCCTACCGTGGTTTTTTTCTCTTTAATTTAATAAAATAATAATAATTTAATTAAAAGTTAAAAATATCTTCACCCAATTCCCAATACAGGGGTAGACAGAGGTCTAGTCTAGACAATTAAGTCCCTTCGACCCACCTTCCACCGAAGATATTTTTCGGGACATCGTGACAGGTGGTGGGCCCATCGTCTTTATGTCCAAGCCAACGATATAATTCGTACATAAGTTATTGAAAAACCCATTGGTACGAGCCGGCCACTGGGGGATCGAACTCGGGACTCTCGACTCTAAATTCCGACCACCCAACCATTCGTGACATAAAAATTTGACATTCGTGGCATTCGTGACTTATATATTTTTTTATATGTACGAGTATATCTTCTCTTCATTATCCTTGTTTTCCATCCATCCATGGGTTGTAATAACCAATTTTAATGCTCCGAAACTCAGAACAAAATATTGCACTATGTCTGAGAAATTAATGTAAATTGTATATTTTATCTCTTAAATTGCCTCTTCCATAACCCTCAATATTCTGAAATTACGACCTATCTATCTTCTTTTATCTTAGAAGTTGTTTTAATTCAACAGATTGAAAGCGGCTACGAAGCGAGTATATTTTGTATCAATTGCGGTAAACGGAATTTCATAAAAGAAAGTCCCTCTGAGAGTAAAGATGGCATTATTTCATTTGTTTTGGGTGGTTTGTTAATTTGAATAATAAATTTAAGTAACCGTATCCTGACAATTTATTTACAATCAAATAAAATGAAGTAAAAATACATGAGAATAATCTTCTTTTTAAAATCGGATGATCGGACCTAAAACACTATATTTTTTTAATTCCTTTTATTTTTCGTCTAAGAACCCACGGTTATAGAGAAGCCATATAAAAACTGACGTATAATTTATAAATGGTTAACCTATATGCGGTATAGATCTCGATGACTTCTCTTTCATTATAAGAGGAAGGAACCAAAGAAATGGCCAAAAGTTGGATCCAATACCGCGCAGGCCCGAGTAATACCTTGAAATGTGTCTCTAACATTCTCAGGGTGGATCGATACAGCAAAAATGTAGAGCTTTTACTTATCACATCTCGCACAAGACGTATAGTGTATTGAATAGTTTTGTTATGGAAATGCTAATATGAAAAGGGTAGCCATCAACATCATCAACTCTTGAGATTAGAATTTAAATGTTTATTATACAAGAAAACTGTTAGAAGGATCATACGAGTACTGCAATTAGGGTCGAATTTTAATGAATAAGTAACAAAAAAATTATCTGTTATGGTACGCTGTTCCGATCGATATTTAATATATACTACAATATTTTATATTAAAGTATATTATATTTTTTATATTATTAAAGTATAATACGTTATAAATAGAATAAACTAATACAGATATTTTTAACCTCATGATACAAAAAAATCAAGTAACCTACAAAACAATAAGTGACCTATAAAACGTCTTTTTGCTATATTAACGTCTTAGTAAAGGGTAAAATTGAACAGATTACGGTTTCTGTAAATCTTTCGCTAAAAAAAACCAAAGTTATTTCGAACCAACATGTCTCTGTCATGCATGTAATTTTATAAAGTTTACACAATGTATAAACAATACTACAATTCTTTATTGGTAACAGTCTAAAAAGTCAGTGTACATGTCCTGTATGTAAAGAAAGTATAAATCGTATTAACATAATCGATCCATGTCATTTGAAAAATATATAGATATATAGAAACCAAATATGAGATAGAAAAAAAAACATGAGATGTCAGTTTAAAAATTAATGCTAAAGAAAAACTAAGCTAAATAATTTTTTGAGATGATTTACTTTACCTGTATATTATCTGAGGACTGAACGGCCTTCTGACGACTAAGAGTTGCGAGCACTGTAACTCTGTCTATTTCGAGTATTTTTCCACGGGGACCAGATCCGTAGAGCCGTGTGAATTACTGAACTTGTGAACTTAGGGTAGCGGACAGGCCGTGAAGATGTATACAGGCCGTTGCAAAAATATGGCTCTTTAACAATTTTCCATTGTGACAAAGGCAACAGACGGAGCTAGAAGTCACTGATCGGAGTAACAGCGTGAAGCATATTAAAGTGAGTACAACAGTGAAACATAATCCATAGTTAAATGTATCAACCCCTTTTTCGATATGAAAGTCTGTACTCGAGTCATGAACATTTATAAGAATATATTAATATTTATCTATATAAATATATGTATATAAGTGTGGTGTATAGTCAACTTGGACATTAAGACGGTGATGTAAATTTTTCATCATGTCTTCATATGATAAAACCCCACATTTGTTTTTTTTTTTTATATTTTACGACTAATCTGACCAATCTATAGATTTGAGCGCTACGAGAAATACACGCTTATTGGCTTGGCTAAATACACACACCGTGCCGGCGCTACTTATAGCGCGCTCTTGGATCATCGGGCAGCGTTTTGATTACACAAATAAGTTACCTCCGAATGCCCGTATAAATCCACTAAATGCTACTGCCTATCATCGGTCTACATAATTTTGGTCTAGTACTTTTTTGAAGAAGTCCATCTGTCGGTTAAGGTCAGCGTTTCAAAGGCTTTTCTCATAGTTACTGCATATGTTATCCACGGGAAAAGGGTGGTTAATTCTTAAGCCGATACCAAACAGTTTAAATTACCAAGATATTTCAAAATTTTGTTGATTTCAATAGTTTATCCATTTAGAAACTACAAGATAATGAAGAATTTATTGCACTGTCTTTCAACATTGTTTTAAATATATGTTTGTATTTTATACAACTTTAACTTTTAAATTATACTATTTGACCATTGAAACACTAATTTAACACAAACTTTGCTTATTGAGTTTCACCGTTATTAGTACAAAGAACACAGTCAACATATTACATATTTTTCAGTTGTAACTTTCCCCAAATTCACTTACATAACGGCTTGTAAAATAGTGTACTGCAGGACACAGGCTTCTACACTTCACCGTAAACATCACGCGTAAGATCGAACCTCAGCCGACGCGGAACTACTTTCACTGTAATAGGAACTGCCAAGCCAATATGTCAGCCAATACTCTGCAACACATACTCTTACGGTACGCCCCGCATGGGAAGGAGAGCAGAGCAGACGGAGCGCAGAGGACCGCTCCCTACAAGAAGACTACCGGCAATATTGAGTGGGGTGTCGGCATAGAAGGCCGTAGCTTCGAACTTTTTATGAGACCATGATGGTCCAAAAAGACACTACGAGGCGGGATCGAGTGAGAACTAATCCCACTCGAAGCTGAGGTCAAAGACGCGTAAATTCGCCTCGGCACGGCCCTCCTATTGGTGTCTCCCCTACTCGGCTCCTCTACTCTAAAAAGAGATACGTGGGTTCGTGTACCCACGAACCAGTGTACTCAGGCTTGGCGCTCTGAATATCAATGACTTGACGAACGGCGTTGGCTCGTTGCAGTCTTGATATATCGTAAATAGAGATAGGACGCTAAGAGCACCGTGTATGGGGGACTATTGTAGGTGATAGAGGAGTCGCGGAAGTTTTCCAAACCATGACCCATCATTAGTTAATGGTGACTACGATAGGGTTTTGTTCGGTATAAGTCCGACACAACGCAGCTCTTCTTCAGAAGGCTGGGTATCCATAACGGATTTCGCCACGTAAAAAGATTGTCAACGAGACACCATCTGTCACGTTGTCCCAAATAAGCTTCAGTGAACACGGAGCAAGAAGGACTTAATTGTCCAGACCTATGGCTACCCCAGTATTAGAAGTTTGCGTGAATATATATAAATATTTTTTTAATTACTGCGATTTCAATCTTAACGTAGTAAATTTACTTATTTAAATTGTATATGTACATATATTCGAGTTCTTTGAATAAGTCCACAGATTAGTATTTTGTATAGTAAAACGAGTCGCGTTACGACGGCTTAACAAAGGGCCGCATGTGTTGAATAAATTAAATTTTGCAAAATGTCGTCCCGTTTAATTATAAAGAATGCAAATGATGATGGCAAACGAAATTAATAACTAGGAAAATCATAAAATATCACTTTAATGCCGCTATATATTAATCTCTTTCTCTCTCGCTTGACATAACCAACTAAACATAGGATGGACAGCATCAGACCCCAAGTTAATTGCAAGGTGAAATGGCAATTCACACTGCCAGATCTGAATCATACATACTATCCAGACCTCGGTATAAATTACAATTACAATTTCTTGGTAGGCGTGTGAAAAGAAAAAAACCTCTATTAAATACTGGATGTATTGAATCGATATTTGATACTTGATGGTGCACCAGTCAAGTTCCAAATGCCCATAGGCATAAATATATGCACAAGTTTCGACAAAATAAAAGCAATATGATGTGTGTGCAGGATAATACATATTTTTGACTATTTTACGTCAAAACGTTACTAATCCAATTACCCCGATATGTTTACTTACTGCAGTTTGTCCTACCCCGACTCCACGTACCCTACTCGGTGGTTCGGAGAGATGGTATCCCCTATGAGCCTTGAAAATCGTTTTTTATACGATGCTATTGACATGATCAGGACTTTTATCCAACAAACCTATATCAAATATTACACCTAACCCCAGAAGCAACATAAAAATGTAAAGGAACCCTAAATATCCACTGTACCATAAATTTTATTAGTTGTACATTTACTCGTTTGTTAAACGATTCTATTACTTACCGCAAAATTACAAATTAATGTTTTAATGTTCTCAAGTTTTAAACAATGAGTCTTATTAAGATTTTAAATTCGAAGAAAGAGATTGTTTGTTACACTTTCACTAATAAACAGCACAGACATTTTTTAAGCTGCTAGTTTTACGTACAATAAATGAAAAATAATATTAACCTTTCTAACTTTTGCTCGTAAAACCGAAAAGAGCCAAGCCTAGCAAGGTTATTACAGCATATTAAGATTTCAAGATGTATTTCTTTATCTAAGCTTTTAAATGACTTTGGCTAAACTAATAAAGGCAATGGTAAAATTATTACTAATGAATGCAAAGCTGCTTGTATACTGAAACGGTACTCACTGTATAATTGTATTTATCCGAAAACGAAATACATGTAGAAACTATTCCCGACAGGACTTTTATTGTTCAATGGAATTAATGGCTTCAATTTCGTTGCGTAGATATCCACATAAAGCAGATTAATGATCGCGTTTATTTTCTCTACATTCACCCATGTATAACAATCAGAAAAACTTTGTTATACTTTGTCCAGTGGATACTTTCACAGGAATCCATATAACATGACAGCATCCATTAAGGAATAAGGAAGTTAAAGCGAAACTTATATAACAACGACTTATTATCTAGTGAATAAGAGAAAAAATCCTATTATTTAAACAAAGGTATCCATAAAATATGCTGTGGAGTATCGGCGTAAGATTATTCCTACCCTTTTACTCCCATGGGTGTCGTAAGAGGCGACTAAGAGACAAGCTTTAAAAATGTAGTAAGCTACCGACAGATGGCGGAAGAATTTACCGCCCCGTGGCTATTGAGGTAAAAGGTTTTAAAAAGGAAATAGACCCTACATAGGGCTGCTTAAATTTGGTATAGTATTTTACTATACCAAATTTGAGCAGCATCTGGTGTAGAGTTTGCCGATCGTGAAGGTACTTGTGAATTGTCTTTAAGATAGAAGCCTATGTCCTGCAGAGATTTTTTACAAGCCGTTGTTTATGGTGTTTATCTTTAAGATTTTGATGGTAATTCAGACTGACAATCATAACAGTATCCTGATAACATCTAATAAAATAAATAGATAATTATCCGATCCCAAAATAGGATGCTAAAGGACTTGTGGTAAGAGAATCAGAAACAGTGAAGGCACCACAAACACCCACCCGAGAAAATGTAGAAAAAGTGGTTTTTCTACATTGAACCGACCGGGAATTGAATCCGGGAAACCGATGTTTACGCCACTCATCCACGGAGGTAGTCAAACAATAAAATAATTGGCTAAGGAAAAATGCAACCTGGACAACAATTTTATCTTTGAGAATAAATATAAAAATAAAGTTACACCTTTCATGGTAATTAGTAATTACATCGAAAATTGTTTTAAAGCATCGAATGTTCTTTCCATACTAATTTTCTTCAGCGGCCCCGGGCTGTACGCCACTTATAACGCTGTTATTAGTCGTACTTTATGTATAACAATACTTTTAAATTTATTCAGCGCCTGAGATCTTCTCGTTCTTGAAAACGCCTTTTGGTTTGATGATTATACTTAGTTTCGTGCCTGTGATTTGTATTAGGTCAACCGTATTACGCTATTACATTTTAAATATGCCATTCTAGCTATTCTTCATCATCATAAAACGGCCCAAAATATGCAGGATTTGCCTATCCCGTACGGGAGGGTTTGCCATAATCGCCACTCTTCTCAAGCGGATTGGCGATCGAAGTACTAGACCTCTCGCACTTTAAACCTTCACATCATTCCCAATACTGCAGTATACGGAGGTCAAGACAATTAAGTCCTTTCGACCTATCGAAGACATTTTTTGGGACAAAGTGACAGGTGGTGAGCCTGTCGCTGTCTTTATGTCCAAGCCAATGATATAAATGGTGCATAAGTTTTGAAAACACTCATTTTACGAGTTTACCACAAGGAGATCGAACTCAGGTCTCTTGACTCAAATTCCAATCACCCGACGACTCGGCTATTAAACCAAATAGGCTTTTAACTCATTATTGAGCCAGACAATCTATTAGACTAACGTAATCAATTACGTACTTACCAATATCATTATTCTCTAACACTTAATAGTTTTATTATGCTTTGAATATGATATTAAAATTAATTACGTTTAAAAATATATTTCAAATTTGAGATTCAAACTCCAGCATTCACATACCAACGTAGGCTATGGAGAGCTTAAAAGCAAATTAAAATTAAAGGTGACCATTTTGAGCTGACTAATTAGACCCTAAGTCCTAAAAGGACTACAGAAGACATTTTAGAAAGAAAAAGAAAGAAAGGTTTATTCTCCAAAATGACGCCATCACAGATAACGTAAAAAAACACATAATTTACGAATAACATTGGCTATACAATACAAATTACAATGTAGTACATATTACAAATTAAGCAATACCCATACTCGTAAGTGTCAAGGCGTCATCTGGGAACTGGAGTACACTCAGCCTAATGCCATGATTTTTTTTCCATGGCGCTGATTTTCAGTGTGTCCAACTAGTGACTTGCCGAAATCAGTGCTATATGTATACTCATTATCTTTTAAACACAAAATTATGCTGACAGAATTATGCATTCAAATGCTCTTAGAAGGGCAATACGAACAGTACAAAAGGGAAATTATTAAAATACTATTAAGGGCTATATACTACAAAAGGGTTAAAATACTATAAAGTGCTATATAACAAAGTGACCAGATAATTTGTAAAAAAATATATGTAATTATGGAAGAATATAAAAGAATATAACAAGACAAAACAAAAGCCGCATTCAAAAGGACGATTTTAATGCTCCGTTGTTAAAAATCTATGACGGTGAGGTACGTAATTTTTATTAACGTACGTAATTTAAATTTGCAATAATCGCTAAGCTTTTCGAGTAGATTAGCGATCACGGACCAGATACTCGCACCTTACACGTCATCGATTTACATAACTTTGTTTAAAGTATTTTTTAAAAAGCTTCCTGTCAGTTCAAAGCATCCTTTCAGTTGTCATTGTTATAAACATAGGGTTCCAACTTACTCTTATATAAAACTAGCTGACCCAGCAAACGTTGTTTTGCCATATAAAAATAGGGCTTGTTCGTAGAGTGGTGAATACCGATTAGTGCGTAACGACCGACCCACCCGCGGAGGCGGTACGCTTATCTACTATAAGGCATCATTGCACTGTGTGGCGATTGATGTACCTACCTTAGTTAATATCGAAGCTTCGGCTTGTAGAATCGCTCTGACAGGCCATCAGCCTATCACAGTGATATCTGCTTATCTACGACCGCATTTAAGACTATTTGAGAGCGACATCGAGGCACTGCTTAAAATAAGCGACTCGGTGATAATTGCGGGCGACTTAAACTCCAAGCACTCTGCTTGGAATAGCTCTGTTATTAACATGAATGGACGCGCGCTACTTAAGATAAACCTAAGTAGCAATTCAATGTTCGATATCATCGCCCCCCTAGAACCTACTAGGATAGACCCGAATCGAAACAATACCTCGGACATATTAGATATTGCAATTCTAAAGAACGTAACCTTACCGTTGCGATCTATAGAAGTGCAACACGAGTTAAACTCTGATCATCGTCCGGTAACCATGGTGCTGGGACAGCCCCGGGCGGAGGTCCTCTGACCAAAACCCTGACGGACTGGCGTAAGCTCGAGATCTATCTAGAGAATACGAACACCCCAGAGTTAGACAGCATCCCAGATGCCATCTCCTCAAAGGAAATGGCCTTTGCTGCTGTAGACCACCTCACCTCTCATTTAAAGGCCGCCGTCGAAGCATCCTCTAGGCAGGTCAAGGTGGCGAACGATCGCCGCTATGAGCTGCCGGAGGATATTAGACGGCTGCTGAGAGAAAAAATGCTGCTACGAGAGCATACGATCAATACAGGTCTGACGATAATCGAGTCAGGATGCGCCGCCTCCAGAGAGGTCAAGGAGCGCATGGCTGAACTCAGGAGTGATAGATGGGACAAACTGATGAAGGATATCTCGCCAACACACAGTGCCTATTGGCAACTGGCGAGGGCTCTGAAGTCAGAAACTGTCTCGTCGATGCCGCCCTGATCAGCTCCGACGGTCTCACCGTAGCTTTTGAGGATAGGGAAAAGGCCGATTGCTTAGCCGACAGCCTAGAGCTTCAATGCTCTCCCAGCTCCCAGCCAACAGATCCGGTCCACCTTCAGAAGGTGGACGCTGAAGTAGCCCGTAGAGCCGCCCTGCCGCCGACGGGTGATCCGCTGCCACCTACCACGTTGGAGGAGGTTCGAGATATAGTCCGGAACCTCAAGACCAAAAGCTCCAGGAGCTGATGGTATCTCCAACAAGCTCCTCAAGGCCCTCCCAAACGCCCTTCTCTTGCTCTTAGTAGCAATTTTCAACGCCCTCCTTTCCAGTAGCTCCTTCCCGGACGCCTGGAAGGAGGCTCACGTTATTGGCATCCACAAATCTGGAAAGCCTAAAAACCAGGCCTCGAGTTACCGGCCCATAAGCCTCCTCAGTTCCCTGGGGAAAGTCTATGAACGCGTCATCATCGCTAGACTGAATGACTGCGTCAATTCTCTTAACCTAATTCCCGAGGAGCAGTTTGATTTTCGAGCCAAACACTCTTGTACTCAGCAAGTGCACCGCCTCACGGAGCACATACTCGAGAGCCTCAACCGACCCAAAGCCATCTCAATGGTGGGGGCCCTATTCTTCGATGTCGCGAAGGCATTTGACAAAGTCTAGCACAACGGCTTAATTTATAAGCTGTATGCTCAAAAGTGCCAGACAGACTTGTACACATCATACAAGACTACTTGTCAAATCGCACCTTCCGCTTCAAAGTGGAGGGTCCTGTCCGACAGCAGACCCATAAGGGCTGGTGTTCCGCAGGGTTCGGTTCTCTCCCGACCCTATACTCGCTATACACCAGCGATATCCCAAAGACGGCTGGAGTGGAGTTGGCATTATTCGCCGACGACACCACGCTCTTCACCACCGATTCGAATGAATGCAGGATCTACATCCGTCTCCGGAACGCGATCAGTGTGCTAAGCTACTGGTTTAGGACCTGGAGAATTGATGTGAACCCTGAAAAAAGCCAGGCCGTACTCTTCTCTAGGAAGAGTTCTCCTGAAACCTTCGCGCGTAAAGCGCATAGTCCAATCCAAATTCCAAAACCTAATATCAATGTTCGATAAACCCATCCCGTGGGTTAAGAAGGTGAAATACCTAGGGGTCGTTCTAGACCGTAGGTTATCCTTCGAACAACACATTAAACATGTCAGAGACAAAGCGGCCTTCGTTTCCGGTCGACTTTACAATCTCACAAGCCATCGTAGCAAAATGTCGCTAAGACATAAATTGTTACTATATAGGACCTGTGTTCGGCCGATAATGTCCTATGCGTGTGTCGCGTTCGCGCACGCACCTAGGTCATATCTGAGAACACTCCAAGCCATCCAAAACAAGTTCATGAGGCGTGCTACAAACGCACCCCAATACATGAGGAGCGCAGATCTCCATAGAGATCTCGAGATCCCCACGGTGGCGGCCTTTTTTAAAGAAATATCGTCAAGATATTTCGAAAAAATTAAGGATCACCCAAATCCGTTAGTGGCGGGTCTAGGAAACTACACCCCTTCCCCAATTATCACCCGATTTGATAGACGACCAAAGCACGTCTTGATTGATGATGACGACGTCATCTCAAAATCAAACAAAGATTCGGGGCCGCGTCCCCGTAATCTCAACAACACACGAACGCAGTAGGTACACTACACACAGTTCGTAGTCAGAATCGCGGTCCCATGTTTCACGGTTCACACGAGAATGTCTCGGGTAACCGTCCGAAAATACGACCCTCTCCCAACACGAGTGGCCCCCGGGGCCTCTCACCCTCCCCCTCTCCCGTATGTCGAAGGTCTTCGCTTCGTTACAGGGTTCGAGTGCGTCACGACGTTGTCTCTTTTCTTCTTTTACCTGCGGGCCTTCGTTCTCGCAGGTCTCCTCAGATGACGCTGTAAAGGCCTCCGGGCCAACAGCATCCCGTGGATGGTTTTTAGTCGGTATGTTTCTCCTTCTGAGATCCGAGTCCGACACTGTTCGTTTCGGTGGCCTCCCGGTCAGGAAACGTTCGTGCTTAAAGCATTTTCCTCCACGGTTATCAACAAAAAAAAAAAAAAAAGAGTGGTGAAAATTTTGGGTTTTATGTATTTTTAATGCTATCATAAAAATAGGGTTGGACTACCCTTAACATTTAGGGGTGAAAAATAGATGTTTTCCGATTCTCAGACCTACCCAATATGCACACAAAATTTCATGAGAATCGGTTGAGCCGTTTCGGAGGAGTAAGGTAACTAACATTGTGACACGGGAATTTTACATATAAGATTAATTAATAAATACCTTCACGCAATATCCAATACAGTGTCTACAGAGGTCATGTCTAGACAAGATAAGTCCCTTCGACATACCTTACACCGAAGATATTTTCGGGACAACGTGACAGGTGGTGAGCCGTCTCCGTCTTTATGTCCAAGCCAACGGTATAATTCGTACATAAGTTTTTGACAAACCCATTGGTACAAGCCTGAAACCTGGGATCGAACTTGGGTCTCACGAATCGAAATTCCGACCACCCTACTACTCGGCTATCGTCACTTTACTCTACTCGTATATATGTGGGATAATAACAGACACTGGTAGCAGATCGTACGACGTCTATTGTGTGACTGGTCGTTAAATATTCTAGCTACATTTACTCTCTATTACATACCTTGCACTTTTAAATTTACAAACTTTGCTGCTAATAGTAGTAGTGTTAGTAGTAGTAACATTAAATATGTTACTGCGAATAATGCTTTCGAATAAACTAAAGCTTACTCATGTTCGCTCAATTACTGGATTGAGCTTGGCGTTTGAACTAGCCTTGGGTAGCCAGCCATTAAATAGTTCTTTCGTCCCACGCTTTACCGGAGCTTATTATTTGAGCATGTTTCCGGTAGTGGACCTGTCGCCGTCAAAATATCGAAGCCAATATAAATCGTACCTGTCTTTTACCTCATAGGAATCGTGGAATCTCGGGTCTCTCTCCGATGACCAAAACATGTCGTGGCTAGAAAACTTTAATCTTTTAAATATATCAATAAAACAGTAATGATCCATTCGTCTCCACCCCCGTCGTACCCATCCGTTGACCCGTCCGGAAATCGAACCTGGGACCTCGAGATGGCGACACCTTGAAAACCGGTGATTACGCCTCTCGTCCACGGAGGTCGTCAAATACTCCATATTAATATTATAAATGCGAAAGAAACTTTATTTGTCTACTTCAATAAATTCTTTGTATATTTAATACTAGCCGTTGCCTGTAGTGTGCCCGCATAAAACTAAGTTTTTGTCGGAATAAAGATATTTTATATTTTCCCTCAGGTTTCAAGGTACCACAATACTAAATTGCATAACAATTGGCCCAGTAGTAAAGACTTGGAAACGTAATCAAATTTATAATAATGGATTATTTCAAATTTTTATTTGTTATTGAAAAAGTTACTTCGCAACACTCCGCATGCAAATATAAAAAGGTGTATGTTACCTGGTGGTAGAAGAAGAGCTCTTCTTCTCTTCGGACCAGGAAACAACTTTACAATGAATTTCCGCAAAGTAACGCCTGAGTCAATTAACTAAATTTTTATTACCGGTCGAACGAACGAATATACTGACCCCTGGTATGTAGGTTAACTAATCAATTATATTGCGTGTTCCCACAAAATCCTCTTCCAACCTTTATTAAATAAGCGCCTTAGGGTATTGAAACGTTTCCGTGAAAGATTGAGGGATACCACCGTGTCATCCACAAAACGATGACCGTAAATTTGTGTAAATTTTAAGTTGTATCTTCTACTGGTCTACGTCAACTTCAGTTGAAAAATTTAGTTAATTGACTCAGGCGTTACTTTGCGGAAATTCATTGTAAAGTTGTTTCCTGGTCCGAAGAGAAGAAGAGCTCTTCTTCTACCACCAGGTAACATACACCTTTTTATATTTGCATGCGGAGTGTTGCGAAGTAACTTTTTCAATAACAAATAAAAATTTGAAATAATCCATTATTATAAATTTGATTACGTTTCCAAGTCTTTACTACTGGGCCAATTGTTATGCAATTTAGTATTGTGGTACCTTGAAACCTGAGGGAAAATATAAAATATCTTTATTCCGACAAAAACTTAGTTTTATGCGGGCACACTACAGGCAACGGCTAGTATTAAATATACAAAGAATTTATTGAAGTAGACAAATAAAGTTTCTTTCGCATTTATAATATTAATATGGAGTATTTGACGACCTCCGTGGACGAGAGGCGTAATCACCGGTTTTCAAGGTGTCGCCATCTCGAGGTCCCAGGTTCGATTTCCGGACGGGTCAACGGATGGGTACGACGGGGTGGAGACGAATGGATCATTACTGTTTTATTGATATATTTAAAAGATTAAAGTTTTCTAGCCACGACATGTTTTGGTCATCGGAGAGAGACCCGAGATTCCACGATTCCTATGAGGTAAAAGACAGGTACGATTTATATTGGCTTCGATATTTTGACGGCGACAGGTCCACTACCGGAAACATGCTCAAATAATAAACTCCGGTAAAGCGTGGGACGAAAGAACTATTTAATGGCTGGCTACCCAAGGCTAGTTCAAACGCCAAGCTCAATCCAGTAATTGAGCGAACATGAGTAAGCTTTAGTTTATTCGAAAGCATTATTCGCAGTAACATATTTAATGTTACTACTACTAACACTACTACTATTAGCAGCAAAGTTTGTAAATTTAAAAGTGCAAGGTATGTAATAGAGAGTAAATGTAGCTAGAATATTTAACGACCAGTCACACAATAGACGTCGTACGATCTGCTACCAGTGTCTGTTATTATCCCACATATATACGAGTAGAGTAAAGTGACGATAGCCGAGTGCTTGGGTGGTCGGAATTTCGAGTCGAGAGACCCGAGTTCGATCCCCAGGTGGCAGCCTTGTACCAATGGGTTTTTCAAAAAACTTATGTACGAATTATACCGTTGGCTTGGACATAAAGACGGAGACGGGCTCACCACCTGTCACGTTGTCCCGAAAATATCTTCGGTGTAAGGTATGTCGAAGGGACTTATTTGTCTAGACATGACCTCTGTAGACACTGTATTGGATATTGCGTGAAGGTATTTATTAATTAATCTTATATGTAAAATTCCCGTGTCACAATGTTAGTTACCTTACTCCTCCGAAACGGCTCAACCGATTCTCATGAAATTTTGTGTGCATATTGGGTAGGTCTGAGAATCGGAAAACATCTATTTTTCACCCCCCTAAATGTTAAGGGTAGTCCAACCCTATTTTTTATGATAGCATTAAAAATACATAAAACCCAAAATTTTCACCACTCTACGAACAAGCCCTATTTTTATATGGCAAAACAACGTTTGCTGGGTCAGCTAGTTTTATATAAGAGTAAGTTGGAACCCTATGTTTATAACAATGACAACTGAAAGGATGCTTTGAACTGACAGGAAGCTTTTTAAAAAATACTTTAAACAAAGTTATGTAAATCGATGACGTGTAAGGTGCGAGTATCTGGTCCGTGATCGCTAATCTACTCGAAAAGCTTAGCGATTATTGCAAATTTAAATTACGTACGTTAATAAAAATTACGTACCTCACCGTCATAGATTTTTAACAACGGAGCATTAAAATCGTCCTTTTGAATGCGGCTTTTGTTTTGTCTTGTTATATTCTTTTATATTCTTCCATAATTACATATATTTTTTACAAATCATCTGGTCACTTTGTTACATAGCACTTTATAGTATTTTAACCCTTTGTAGTATATAGCCCTTAATAGTATTTTAATAATTTCCCTTTTGTACTGTTCGTATTGCCCTTCTAAGAGCATTTGAATGCATAATTCTGTCAGCATAATTTTGTGTTTAAAAGATAATGAGTATACATATAGCACTGATTTCGGCAAGTCACTAGTTGGACACACTGAAAATCAGCGCCATGGAAAAAAAATCATGGCATTAGGCTGAGTGTACTCCAGTTCCCAGATGACGCCTTGACACTTACGAGTATGGGTATTGTTTAGTTTGTAATATGTAGTACATTGTAATTTATATTGTATAGCCAATATTATTTGTAAATTATGTGTTTTTTTATGTTATCTGTGATGGCGTCATTTTTTGAGAATAAACCTTTCTTTCTTTTTTTCTTTCTAAAATGTCTTCTGTAGTCCTTTTAGGACTTAGGGTCTAATTAGTCAGCTCAAAATGGTCACCTTTAATTTTAATTTGCTTTTAAGCTCTCCATAGCCTACGTTGGTATGTGAATGCTGGAGTTTGAATCTCAAATTTGAAATATATTTTTAAACGTAATTAATTTTAATATCATATTCAAAGCATAATAAAACTATTAAGTGTTAGAGAATAATGATATTGGTAAGTACGTAATTGATTACGTTAGTCTAATAGATTGTCTGGCTCAATAATGAGTTAAAAGCCTATTTGGTTTAATAGCCGAGTCGTCGGGTGATTGGAATTTGAGTCAAGAGACCTGAGTTCGATCTCCTTGTGGTAAACTCGTAAAATGAGTGTTTTCAAAACTTATGCACCATTTATATCATTGGCTTGGACATAAAGACAGCGACAGGCTCACCACCTGTCACTTTGTCCCAAAAAATGTCTTCGATAGGTCGAAAGGACTTAATTGTCTTGACCTCCGTATACTGCAGTATTGGGAATGATGTGAAGGTTTAAAGTGCGAGAGGTCTAGTACTTCGATCGCCAATCCGCTTGAGAAGAGTGGCGATTATGGCAAACCCTCCCGTACGGGATAGGCAAATCCTGCATATTTTAAGCCGTTTTATGATGATGAAGAATAGCTAGAATGGCATATTTAAAATGTAATAGCGTAATACGGTTGACCTAATACAAATCACAGGCACGAAACTAAGTATAATCATCAAACCAAAAGGCGTTTTCAAGAACGAGAAGATCTCAGGCGCTGAATAAATTTAAAAGTATTGTTATACATAAAGTACGACTAATAACAGCGTTATAAGTGGCGTACAGCCCGGGGCCGCTGAAGAAAATTAGTATGGAAAGAACATTCGATGCTTTAAAACAATTTTCGATGTAATTACTAATTACCATGAAAGGTGTAACTTTATTTTTATATTTATTCTCAAAGATAAAATTGTTGTCCAGGTTGCATTTTTCCTTAGCCAATTATTTTATTGTTTGACTACCTCCGTGGATGAGTGGCGTAAACATCGGTTTCCCGGATTCAATTTCGGTCGGTTCAATGCAGAAAACCACTTTTTCTACATTTTCTCGGGTAGGTGTTTGTGGTGCCTTCACTGTTTCTGATTCCCTTACCACAAGTCCTTTAGCATCCTATTTTGGGATCGGATAATTATCTATTTATTTTATTAGATGTTATCAGGATACTGTTATGATTGTCAGTCTGAATTATTTTTTATCTTTTATCTTTGTTCAGACCTCCTCCTCCTCCTGAGAAATCCTCAGAATTTATTTTAAGACGTAATTGTTTTCCATGACGTTGAAAAGGAAATGGAAAGGAGATATTCTTTTATAAGGCGACTAGTTTAATAACTAGACCAAGTAAGACAATTTTTAATGCAATGGTGGTTAGGGTATTAATTTTCGTATAATGTCGCCTAGTCACCCGGACAATACCTCAGTAACATATAAGTAATTTAAATTTATAAGCTACACAATTATAAACTACAAATGAGCACAAAAATCAGTTAAAATGCTCACCTTCTCTCTAACTTTATCAATTTAAGTGAGAAAAGGTCAAATGACGTTTTGGTCTAAGAAAATGTTTTGTAATGAGCTTTCTAAAACGCACCGTGACTTAATAAATTCCCCTATTCCATAAAAATATACACTATTTTTGTATAAAATTTTATACAAATGTTGTATATATTTTTTGTATACAAAATGGGGCGAATTTCGTATACAAAATTCGCCCCAGGTATTTCGTACATATAAAATAAAAGTAATTTGTGAGTAGGTTCAATTTGGGCTTTGTATTAATGGTGTAAATAGTTTGCGATTTTGGTGTATATAGTTTTAAAAAAGTACCAAAAGAAAGATATCATTCCAATGAATGTTTTATTATGAAAATATGAATCGTGGATCTCAATGAAGACCGAAGATATAGAGAAACAAAGCTATGGAAATACATGAAATGTGTGAGACGAAATCGCGTTTGTGTATAAATAAACATATGCACAAATAGGGAAAACATCACATTCATTCCTCCGACTCCAAAAGCAACACTAGTGGTTTTCTACATTGACCTGTCCGAGAATCGATGCCGGGCACTCAGACCTGATTACGCCATCAAAACCGTCGTGTACGCCACCCGTTAACGAAGGTCTTCAGTAAGAGCTATAGTAGGTAGGTGATTTCCAATATTTAACGACAAATTTAATAGTCTATACCTTTAAAAACGATTAAGCCAATCGGTTGAATATAACGAGCGGACGGACTTTTAACAGACTTCCTAAATTCTTTTATTATTCGCAATTTACTGGTAAAGTTATCATATCAGAAGTTCTTAACGTGTCTTTATAAATAATAAGTAAGCCCTCGAGGTCAAGAATAGTTACATAATACAATATTATCGGACTGATGGAAGTACAATAAAGCTACGTTAAAAGCTTTTTGTGCTTCATAATCACTTCGGCAATTCTGTACATTCTATGACCGTTTCCTACTTATGTAATTTTTTTTACACAAGGGTCCAATTTTGCTGTCATTATTTTTAATGACCTTTCAAAAAATTTTCAAAGAGTACGTTGTAATTTCGGCGTAAGAAATTACCATCTGCTTTCTTGCCACGATGGTCGTAAGTTAGCGGTATAACCATTCATGTCTAACAGGGTAACCCATCAGGTCTTGCAAGAACAAAATAAAAATAGACTGATAACAGGCATAAGCGTGTAATCTAGTCTGGTGTCATCAAATTGCTTGTTAAGCGAAGTGATTATAACAAATCGTATCTGTATAATAGATTCTCCGATAATGGAATTTTTACAGGTCTCTTAGTAATTGGTCGGAATATATGCAGATATAATTAATCTTCGTACGCCTGTAGTAAGTAGTTTTTGACAAATTTATTTAAGTTTATTTCTCCTTATTTGGGCATACTTATATCTATTTTTATTTAACGAGTTTTATTGATAGCCATAGGTGGCCATTGAGGACGGATGCGCTTAGCATCAAATTCTCGTAATAAGTTTTTATTTGCATAAATTTTTGTTTCCCAGCGTGTGTTACTAAATTCCTGTTAAACGGATGAATCTGATTGAACCTGAACCTGAATTGTTTTGAACAATTGTTCTTCGGTTTTTGAGTCGTTCGTTTTATGGTTCAGATTCACAATTAAACCCGGCAGGTTGTCGAATCGATTGAATTTAAGCGAAATATTTTATTATTATTTTTATTTAAGAATATTAGAATCTATTCTAAAGTTCTAATATTCACAGAGAATAATATCTGTGTGGTCCGCTATTAATAGTATAAACATGAAATTCCTTTACGCTATAGTGTCTGACGCAAGTCACATGGACATAATGGATTGACAGAAGTAAATGAGACCGTAAATATGCATTGCATACATTTTGACGATATCAGGCCGATAGTTTTTAATTTCCGACGGCGTTATTACGAAATAATACTAACGAAAAGTCTTAATATATCTTGTGCAAATGACATAACATTTGATAGATTTTAATCAACATATTCGGAAATTAGAATGTCACAGTGAATTTGAAGTAACCTAAGACTTTATGAAAAATAAATTGCTTTTAGAATACACATTCAAATGTTCCCGTAACATTATAACAACTGGTGGAGTTGTTATATTACGGCCTCATTTTTTAAATGTTTGTGTACAATATTTAAAAATGGTATACAAATAATCACGCTGCGAGGACGGAGGTAGCGTTTGATGCATCCGAAAATCTAAGGTAAGTCGAAGTATTAATTATTAAGTATTAACTGTAGTTTCGTTTGTCAATTCTCCTGTCTGCTGCCAGTTGAACGGTTCTCTGAACAATGTAAGAGTGTAGCGTTTCTGGGCGCTATTGACACGCTTCCATAACTTTCGTGTTTTCGGTGTTAGGGCGTTTTAATATTTTGATGTAATTCATGTTTCTCGAGGTCAGATGCCTCACAACGGTATTAATTGGTCAAATTAAGTTTTTATTATAAACTTCGTGAATGAAACAAGTTTTATACAGATCTGCACGTCCAACATTACTCAGGAGAAAATACGTAAAGCCAAAACACTTCTAAGAACAGTGTAAGTTCTGTCAGACAGACCACATGCCATCTATCGGATGAAAAGGGTAAAAGAAGTCTCCAGGACATCATCAAGATGCTGAAAGGCTAACATACGTCTAATTTCGACATTTGGTCGAGATGTGTCTAAAATGTCAAGCCTGGCTATAAATAATCAGCGATCTACATACTCACTGAATGTTGTGGTTTCGTAACTATGTCACTCAAGGTTTTACTTGACTAGATATTACGTTATGAAACAGAGAATACGTCACAGAGCAAATTCGAGTAATTGAAGTCCTAGAAAACATGTCATCATAAAGTGTTTACTACTACTACTAAGTAAGCCTATAGTAGCCTTAAGTAAAAGTAAAAAAAGTTAAAGTCAAATAGTAGCCTTGTGTATCCTAAGTAAGCTTTACTCCCGATAAATCACAGTAACATAATATACTTTCCAATGAGTAAGAAAAGAAGTAGCCGTCCTATTAAACTGTGCCAAAGTAATCTGATTGGTTCAAACTCGTTACTGCGTCCTGCTGTACTCAGAAGCAGTTGTAGCTGTCCCGTCTGCATTACTCCACGGAGGTTAACGATATCATGGAGTAGTAACGGTCAGTCTATGTTCTACTCCATGATATCGTTAACCTCCGTGGAGTAATGCAGACGGGACAGCTACAACTACTTTAACTTTTTTACTTTTTACTTAAGGCTACTATAGGCTTACTTAGTAGTAGTAGTAAACACTTTATGATGACATGTTTTCTAGGACTTCAATTACTCGAATTTGCTCTGTGACGTATTCTCTGTTTCATAACGTAATATCTAGTCAAGTAAAACCTTGAGTGACATAGTTACGAAACCACAACATTCAGTGAGTATGTAGATCGCTGATTATTTATAGCCAGGCTTGACATTTTAGACACATCTCGACCAAATGTCGAAATTAGACGTATGTTAGCCTTTCAGCATCTTGATGATGTCCTGGAGACTTCTTTTACCCTTTTCATCCGATAGATGGCATGTGGTCTGTCTGACAGAACTTACACTGTTCTTAGAAGTGTTTTGGCTTTACGTATTTTCTCCTGAGTAATGTTGGACGTGCAGATCTGTATAAAACTTGTTTCATTCACGAAGTTTATAATAAAAACTTAATTTGACCAATTAATACCGTTGTGAGGCATCTGACCTCGAGAAACATGAATTACATCAAAATATTAAAACGCCCTAACACCGAAAACACGAAAGTTATGGAAGCGTGTCGATAGCGCCCAGAAACGCTACACTCTTACATTGTTCAGAGAACCGTTCAACTGGCAGCAGACAGGAGAATTGACAAACGAAACTACAGTTAATACTTAATAATTAATACTTCGACTTACCTTAGATTTTCGGATGCATCAAACGCTACCTCCGTCCTCGCAGCGTGATTATTTGTATACCATTTTTAAATATTGTACACAAACATTTAAAAATGAGGCCGTAATATAACAACTCCACCAGTTGTTATAATGTTACGGGAACATTTGAATGTGTATTCTAAAAGCAATTTATTTTTCATAAAGTCTTAGGTTACTTCAAATTCACTGTGACATTCTAATTTCCGAATATGTTGATTAAAATCTATCAAATGTTATGTCATTTGCACAAGATATATTAAGACTTTTCGTTAGTATTATTTCGTAATAACGCCGTCGGAAATTAAAAACTATCGGCCTGATATCGTCAAAATGTATGCAATGCATATTTACGGTCTCATTTACTTCTGTCAATCCATTATGTCCATGTGACTTGCGTCAGACACTATAGCGTAAAGGAATTTCATGTTTATACTATTAATAGCGGACCACACAGATATTATTCTCTGTGAATATTCGAACTTTAGAATAGATTCTAATATTCTTAAATAAAAATAATAATAAAATATTTCGCTTAAATTCAATCGATTCGACAACCTGCCGGGTTTAATTGTGAATCTGAACCATAAAACGAACGACTCAAAAACCGAAGAACAATTGTTCAAAACAATTCAGGTTCAGGTTCAATCAGATTCATCCGTTTAACAGGAATTTAGTAACACACGCTGGGAAACAAAAATTTATGCAAATAAAAACTTATTACGAGAATTTGATGCTAAGCGCATCCGTCCTCAATGGCCACCTATGGCTATCAATAAAACTCGTTAAATAAAAATAGATATAAGTATGCCCAAATAAGGAGAAATAAACTTAAATAAATTTGTCAAAAACTACTTACTACAGGCGTACGAAGATTAATTATATCTGCATATATTCCGACCAATTACTAAGAGACCTGTAAAAATTCCATTATCGGAGAATCTATTATACAGATACGATTTGTTATAATCACTTCGCTTAACAAGCAATTTGATGACACCAGACTAGATTACACGCTTATGCCTGTTATCAGTCTATTTTTATTTTGTTCTTGCAAGACCTGATGGGTTACCCTGTTAGACATAAATGGTTATACCGCTAACTTACGACCATCGTGGCAAGAAAGCAGATGGTAATTTCTTACGCCGAAATTACAACGTACTCTTTGAAAATTTTTTGAAAGGTCATTAAAAATAATGACAGCAAAATTGGACCCTTGTGTAAAAAAAATTACATAAGTAGGAAACGGTCATAGAATGTACAGAATTGCCGAAGTGATTATGAAGCACAAAAAGCTTTTAACGTAGCTTTATTGTACTTCCATTAGTCCGATAATATTGTATTATGTAACTATTCTTGACCTCGAGGGCTTACTTATTATTTATAAAGACACGTTAAGAACTTGATATGATAACTTTACCAGTAAATTGCGAATAATAAAAGAATTTAGGAAGTCTGTTAAAAGTCCGTCCGCTCGTTATATTCAACCGATTGGCTTAATCGTTTTTAAAGGTATAGACTATTAAATTTGTCGTTAAATATTGGAAATCACCTACCTACTATAGCTCTTACTGAAGACCTTCGTTAACGGGTGGCGTACACGACGGTTTTGATGGCGTAATCAGGTCTGAGTGCCCGGCATCGATTCTCGGACAGGTCAATGTAGAAAACCACTAGTGTTGCTTTTGGAGTCGGAGGAATGAATGTGATGTTTTCCCTATTTGTGCATATGTTTATTTATACACAAACGCGATTTCGTCTCACACATTTCATGTATTTCCATAGCTTTGTTTCTCTATATCTTCGGTCTTCATTGAGGTCCACGATTCATATTTTCATAATAAAACATTCATTGAATGATATCTTTCTTTTGGTACTTTTTAAAACTATATACACCAAAATCGCAAACTATTTACACCATTAATACAAAGCCCAAATTGAACCTACTCACAAATTACTTTTATTTTATATGTACGAAATACCTGGGGCGAATTTTGTATACGAAATTGCCCCATTTTGTATACAAAAATATATACAACATTAATATAAAATTTTATACAAAAATAGTGTATATTTTTATGGAATAGGGAATTTATTAAGTCACGGTGCGTTTTAGAAAGCTCATTACAAAACATTTTCTTAGACCAAAACGTCATTTGACCTTTTCTCACTTAAATTGATAAAGTTAGAGAGAAGGTGAGCATTTTAACTGATTTTTGTGCTCATTTGTAGTTTATAATTGTGTAGCTTATAAATTTAAATTACTTATATGTTACTGAGGTATTGTCCGGGTGACTAGGCGACATTATACGAAAATTAATACCCTAACCACCATTGCATTAAAAATTGTCTTACTTGGTCTAGTTATTAAACTAGTCGCCTTATAAAAGAATATCTCCTTTCCATTTCCTTTTCAACGTCATGGAAAACAATTACGTCTTAAAATAAATTCTGAGGATTTCTCAGGAGGAGGAGGAGATCTGAACAAAGATAAAAAAATTAATTTTGGTTGATGGTATGGTTGTCTTTAATTTCACGAATAAACAAATTTGAATACACTTTTACATGCAAGAGTCTTAAATCCTTTACTGTTCCTTTTTTCTTCCGGAAATCCCCGTGAAAATTCCCCTAGTAGGTGTAAGGTAGTAGGTAATAAAACATTGGTTTTAATTGATATCTTGTAAGTAGTAAAGCAATACATAATTAAAAACACAATATTTTGAAGTCTCTAATTATTGTTTTGCGCATAAAATAAAGCAAACACTGAATAAGTGGTCTTGATTACCTGAAAGATAAAAAAATAATTATCAAGATCGCCCCTTGTCATTGCCCGAGTCTTGTTATATGTAACAGCGGTACATATACAATATATATATATATATATATATATATATATATATATATATATATATATATATATATATATATATATATATATGCACGTCCTTAGAATTTTTTGTGATAAGGTCATCTTTCAAACCTGCCATATTGCAAATCTCTTCGTTTCGCTTTCCGTCGGCCATTGTAACGCAGTTCATTTTACGAAGAGATCGCATCTCCACAGTATTCAACTTGCTTTTGTTAATATTCTTCTGGCATACCCGGGTTTCCCTGCCATATAAAAAAGTCGGTGCCAAAACTGCGTTATGTATTGCAAGGCGTGCACTCTTCACTATGCGTTGCTTTTTGGCTAACGCAGTCAGGGCACCATTGACTTTGTTCCCGGCAGCGACACGCCTGTCCACATCTAAATCACATCTTCGATCTCGGCTAAAAGCACTCCCCAAGTATACTCGTACAATTTCATTCACCTGTACTAGACATTCCTGATTTACCCATATTTCATACTTCTTTCTCTCTTCATCCCTTTCAAATACCAGAACCTTAGTTTTATTGGCATTCAAACGGAGACCTTTAATTTCACATTCCTCTTTCATACACGTGACTGATGCCTGTAGTTCTTCCTTAGATGGTACAGTAAGTACTGCATCATCAGCATACAACAGACAATTTACTTTAATGTTTCCCACCCATCCACCAATATCCAAACAGCTATCTTTCAGCTTCTATAAACAGCTGCCGAGATACAGTATGACCAGCCAGGAAGATATGACACAACCTTATTTTACGCCCGTTTAGACGCTAAACATGGGTGACAGGTCATGCCAATGTCAATATACCATCCACACCATACCCCGGCAACAGTTCCCACATTTTCATCCTTACAACCTCATCAATTGCTTTCTCAAGCTCCACAAAAGCAAAGAAAATCTTCTGGTTAACAACCAGAAGCTTTTTCGTGATCATACCGAGAGAAAACATTTGATCCGTGCATCCTCTTCCCGGTCTAAATATGCATTGTGCCTCCTAAATCTTTCCAATTTCTCTTGCATCCTACGTGTCAAAACCTTTGAGTATACTTTACTTGCTAAATTGGTCAAGCTGATCGCCAGATAGCACCCGCAGTCAAAATGTGAACCTTTACCTATATATAAAGGCACAATGACTGTGGATCGCCAATCATCCGGGATATCCCCCGTCCGCCAACACAAATTGCACAGCAGCTGAAAGTTGTCCCAGACGAGAGGCCCACCATACTTGATCATTTCAGCAGTAACTCTGTGTAGTCCTGCAGCGTTATCACATTTAAAACTTCGAATCGCACATTCAATCTCTTTCATACTGATGACCTCAGTGTCATCGAGGTCCGAGTCTGGCGTACCAATCACGGCGTCACCTCCAGATCCCTCACTAAGATCATCACATGCATACATTTCTCTATAAAATTCGCTCTATCGCTGCACGTCCGATTTTTCTGTGAGGGCGTCATTGGTTCCCAAAAGCACTTTGTTCATTCTTAAGGCTGTCCCACCACTCCGGGTACATCCAACCTCTTTTCAGAAGAGTTTGGAGTTCTCCTTAAAGTTGCGCGACAACCTTTCGTCCGCTTCCATTCTACACCTTTCATGCACTGCCTCAATCAATGCTTTCGTGTGAACTTTCTGCAGCTTATAACTTTCTTTCATCTTCTCTCTCATATCTTTATCATTATTAGAGGCCAAGTAGTCTAACCATGCTTTTTTCTTCTTATTTACTGCTTCTTTCACTTCGTCATTCCATCATGCATCACCCTTTTTACTACTACCTCTTTTCACAATTCCACACACGTCTTCCGCTGCACTAACCATTTCATCCCTAAGGCTCTGCCATATTTCTTCTACACATTCTTTCCTGACATCGATGAAGTCAAGCTTTTCGGCTACCCTTGCTTGATATTTATCCCTTGTGTCCGATTCTTGAAGCTTTTAGCTTTGGATGCTACCGACCGACTGTGGTTCTGGTATCGCCGTCCGGTAGCGCCAACCGGCGAACAGACACCTAAATCTTGTAATCCGTTACAGACCCCTAAATCTAGTAATAGTGATCCGTTCCCAGGTCAGCACTCCTGAACACTCGCGTATCCATTACTTGTTTTCGCAGTCGGTCATCCACCAGGAATAAATCGATCATACGTCTCTTATTATCTATTTTTCTAGTATACATATGGATTTTCTTGTGATCAAAAATAAAAGAAGAACCTTTGCCCTGCATACGGCCAGTATAAGCTTGCCAGCATCGTAAACCCTTTTATCACCAAACATTCCAAGCACCGACTCGTACACTGGTCGAGCGGTACCAACCCATCCATTCAAATCACCCCATACAACAATTATTTCGTTTCCATTAACCAAATCTAGAACTTCTCTTACATTCTCCCAAAACTCCTCCAGGTCAGCCCTGGACGACGAAGCTACCGGCGCATACACAGCCAAAAGGAAAACTGGAACTGCCCTTCCGTTTGGTCCAAAACCAAAGTCTTCGACAAACACACGACATCTAATTCTTTTTCTTTCATTATTTCGATCATGTCATTCGTCTTATCTCTCATGCCTCCTCTAACATTCTACGTGCCAACTTTGCACTCCCTCCTCCACCTTCCGCAGTGTCGGGCTGTGCGTGACGGGTGGCAGTCCCCATCACCACTTTGCTCGCTGAATTTCACACCAACGGGGACGAGCTGGTGTGCGTCGCCTTGGGGCGACGCCCTAACCCACGTTGGCATGGGTGCGTAGCTGTGTAGAATTACAGCCCTGAGAAGGGCTGGAGGGGTCGCGACGAGCACGCTTCTACAATGACCCCCAGAGTAACTTACATATATATATAAGTAACTATATTTCTTACTAGTTCCAAAATATGTGGAATCTATTAGGAATAGTTGAGGTTGCCAGTAATGTCCGCTAAAAAATTTTTCCTGCAGATGTCGTAAAAAATTACAGAAAACCTTATAATTCGTTTTTTATGCGAAATATGATGAGATCTGACACGAAACCTAAAAATCCTCTTCCGTAAGAAGGGGGCCTATAAAGAAGCCTATTCGGCAGCGATTTTGTGCAATCCAATAAGTACCTAAAAATAAGTCACTATCTTTTGAAAGTCTAAATATAAGAAATGTGCAAACACTTAATACTGTACAACAATAATAAAATAAAAATTTTATAGTTGTCAAACCTTGTTACTAGTAAAACAAAATTAAACATTAAACATAAATGAAACTTTTATTAGAAATAAAGATCAAATACAAAATTAATGAAACAAAACAATATTTTTCACGTTTTTATGTGACATGTCATTGCGCTTCGCGCTTAATGTAGAGTAATGCAGCCAAATAGAAAAATATATAATAAAATATGCGATGCAGCCACATGAGACACTCCGTGCATTGCGTGAATAATTTGATTAAAATCTGCACGATACTTTAATTAACGAGAAAAATGTGTTCTGCTAGAAATGTATTTTTATTTAAATAACAACGTCGATATATAAAAATAGTTAATAAGATTGTTTGTATGAATAGTATATAAAATTCTATGAAATACTTAACACAAAAAGTAAAACTTGTAGTACTAAAATATAACGAAAGATAGTAAGTACGGTGCTTAAAAAATATCTTTGCTCTTTGTGCATACTTATAGTCCAATCTGGTCTAAACAAGTATTACCATCTGACAAGGTACCAAAAAAAGCAGTAGCGAGCGAATGCGGATTTTTTTTGTTACAAATGGTTATCATAAATCGAATTTCAGCAGTGTTTAAGCATAGCAATATTGTTTCTAAACTAATTCTTTAGGATATCGTATAGACATAGAAAGGTGCATGTTAATCGTGCTCTGTTAAAACAAGTACAGAAAAGAAAATTCCGATAATTACATCGATAGTATGCATTAAATCTTACCATTAAAAAAGTTCCATATGTAAGCTCAATCATTTTATATGCTTTGAGTATTAAAGGTTTCTGTGCTTGTGTATAAGCAAGTAACACAATTTGTCCTATCTTTCGCCCTCCGGGCTTAAAATGAGCAGGACAAACATGCCATCCGCAGTAAAAAATTGAATTAGCTAAAAGTGAAGCCTAAAAATTTTTAAAACATGGATTATTTTATAAGTTATTTAAATTTCACTTCATTTTTTTACCTGATATGTTATTTCGCCGGCGTTGCATAAAAATAAACCGAGCAGAAAGAAAAGACCACAGACAAAAAATATTATTTTCAAACTTCCCACAAACGTTATATGTTCTGAAAGCTAGAAAAAAGTATTTAATTGATAAAGTTATGAATAACATTTTGTTATGTAATTTCTTTTCTTAAGCGACTTCAGAAAGGAGACTTTAAGTTCGCCTGTAAGAACCCACATAGTTATTTATATCTAATATGAAAACCTTGGAACCTGAATGAATATCCTCAAGTTTAACCAGAATTTTGCATATTGCAGCACTTCGTTATTAGTAGTTTACGTTTTGAAATCATGTCTTAATGCTGCAAGATGTTAGTCACTACAACTCTTAATGGTGAGGAATACGGAGGATTAACCATGGATAATACCTGGTAAGTTGGTACTAAAGAAAGGATTAAAGTTTTTTAACGACTGGTAAGTTTTATTTTTGCATTACCAAGCACTTTAGTTACTAATAGATATAGTAATCCCTAAGTTTTCTGTAGCAAAGTATATTTTCTGTTCAGAACAAGGGCTATTGTTTATATGGTTTTATTTGTTTAATTAAGGTTTAAATTTTCTCGTCTAATTAGTAGTAGTAATAGTTTATATACATATAAAATAAAATAAAGGTCATTGTTGTGTATCTATTACACAAAAATAGAAATAACATCATCAACCGCGTAACGTAATTACTAGTATTATAGTTAATATAAAATAAACCAGTATATTTATTAACACATAAAATTTCTTACAGCAATTTGTAGCAGCAAAGATACGGCAGAACCAGAACTTTGACATAGTTGTAATGCCATCACCGTTCCAAAAGCTTTATCGATGACTTTCAAAATTCTGAAAAAGGTTAATATGTATTTCAATTGTGTGTATAATATATTACAAAATGTCGGAAAAAAATCAGACATTGGAACAAATACAGATGATTGGAGTATTAAGGGTGCGGAAAATTAAAGGATCCAAAAAAGGAAGATTAAGAACTATTTATTTTTTTATCTTCACGCACAATCCCTAACGGAGTAAGGCAGAATAGTAATAATTTTTATGATAAATGAACTATTAAATTCAAATACTGGTAATATAAAAATGTTTGGCCACAGTCTTTTATACTCCAAATAATATTTTAATTTATTTATCTTTCTCAAAGTAATAAAATAAAATAGCAATGAATTTCCGGTGGCAAACAATTATTTAGATGTTTTTCAATTACCCTGTGTTTCTTAAAATATATATTTTGGCATTTTTGTAATAAATACTTATTTTTACACACTTAGTGTATCTTCCGCCATGTCTCAAATGTCACTAATTGTATAAATTTTGCTTATTATCCAATAGTTGGGTGCTATTTTAACACTCTAACTACATACATAGACAATAATCTAAGTTTAATCGTCCATAAATTAGGGTTGTACTCTTATTGACCATATGAAAAAACTACTTTTGTTCATTATTTGGAATAGTGCATTTGCTAATCTATATAATATTTACAAAGCACAATTAAATATCTTAGATATGAGATACTATTACCTCAACAATTCTTTATGCATTTTGATCCCTTCGATTAGTCCATTTGATAATTGTTCAGCTGCCAACTTTTCATTACCAGTTTCATATATCTTGATAAAATCTTCGTTTAACTTTTCAAAATATCTCCGCAATTCAATTATCTTGTACTTAAATATAATAAGGTATGCCATAGTAAATGCATCTACAGAAATAATCATAGTCATCAGCATCATAAGAAGCACAAGTGTATTATATAATCTAAATAGTGACGCTAAGAAAGTGTTGTCTTCGGATGAAGGATAATAAGTTACTACTGTAACAAAATGCGATCCTGAAATGCAAATAATAATAATAGTTCTAATATAAATCAAATTAAATTTCTCAAAAATTATTCCATAAAAAATATATTTCATATTGGTAAATCCTGGCTCAATGCATGAAGTGAATCATCTCATATTCTTAATCATCAGTATATTGTGTGATAAACACACAAATGTTTGCCTCTAGCGGGATTCGAACCCACAATTTTTAGCTTCGAATGCAGAATCACTACCAACTCGGCAATCGCGTCATCAAATAATGTAATGAAAAACATTTACCTTCGTACATCTTCCTAATTCCTTCGCCTATAAAACAGGCCGCTGAACCGTAGACTGCCAAGAAATATGCAATAATGTTTATCTTTATTATACGATATTTCTCTTCCTGCAGAGATTTTTCCTCGTAGTTTTTACAAATACTTACCATTTCTAAGTTTAGTTTTTTTATCAGTTCTTTGTTGTAAATAATAGATAATATCTTTATCATTACAATTGTGTGACTTACTGCAAACGCAATTGAATCGCGTTTTTCATCTTCAGGAAATACGCCTATCGTGGCAGCCAAAATTTCAAGTATTGTCAATAACCCATACATGCATAAAATAACTCCGTTGTAAATTCTATAAATTACAGTTTTGTCATCTCCAATTCCTTCTCCATACCAAAAATTCCCAGCACCTACAAAAAATATTTTCTTACAAAACGATTCTAATAAGTCGTAATCTTTCATTTTATTTCTGTAATCCAAACTGTAGCGAACAAATCGACAATTGAAAATGTAATCGTGGAAAACTTTGTAAAAAGAATAAAGTTCTCAGTAAAGGTGCTATCTAACAACTTAATTTAAGTGTAATAGTGTTTTTTACACTACTTATGAGATTATTATTTGTCTTCATAGGGTTTTCAGTAGTAAATTGTTTAATTTAATAATTCTTTATTGACACATAACAAAAAGGTAACAATGGGCGAATTTAATGCCTTAAACATTCCCTTAATAATATTTGATAAATAAACAATCTCAATAAAATAATATATGTGATCTCATTTTGATAGTCTTTACATTGCATTTGTTATTGGGAATAAATCGTGTGTATAAATATGATATTGTTAATTTTTACTGATCTAGTCGCCTTTTAGCTAACAGATCAGCCATAGTTGCCATGGTGGATGGAAGTCAAGCCGAAAGGAAGACTTGATGAATTTTAATTAAAAGTGAAGTAAATTATATGAACCTCGACATGGAAATCGGTACCAATAATTAGCAATGTCTAAGGTACTAATTAATATAAATAATTCAACCTAGAGGACTCTTCTGCTCCGCAGTGTTGAAATTTGATTTTTCTATTCACACCACCTCTCTAACTTTACCAATTTAAGTGAGCAAAGGTCAAATAACTTTTTGGTCTAAGAAAATTCATTGTAATTTAAAGCTTTCTTAAACGAACCGAGTACTCCACTATTTAACTTATACTATATATGAGAAATTCTGATTTCATCCATTAATTAAATTTATTAAAATAATGAAATCAGGCCCTGCAAGGCAACCCCGTCTGTGTGATAAACCACAACTTTTTGTAAAGTTGAGTCTATAATTTGTTAATGACTAAATTGACAAAGCGTCAACTTTGTCATACATTACGTATATTTTAAGTTTGAAATCCAATATTTTGAGATTTGCTCATTATTGTAATGAGCATATGTATTTATTTTATTTATATTCATCTATTTATTTATTTAGGTACGCACCAACAAGATATTATCTTTCAACTCGATTAAACTTACCTCTAACGAAGTATGTCTTATTTTCTGGTTGCCTTTACATGACAGTTGATTTGATGGAAACTTATTTCAAATTAATAAAATGAAATAACTACGTCGAAGAAAAATAACCATAAAATATAATTAGATAATAGGAATAAGAGACCATTTTAGCAACCAGAATATCATGTGATATCTGGTATTATGTGTTCAAAATACGATCGACATAATAGCACATGTTAGGTAATAAAAGGTCGTTATTTTAGTGCTTATAACGGTAACAAACTGTTAGCTTTGCAGGCGAGTAGATATCTATCAATAAAACTGAATTTAGAAGCTCCATCAGTCTCGCATTAATTATTTATTTTGCAACAAAAAGAATAATTTATTGCAACTTATTGACTGTTAAAAGTTTATGAATATGTTTTATATTAACAAACTCCATGTTCTGCATTTTGTGAGTGTGTGTGTGTGTGTGTGTGTGTGTGTGTGTGTGTGTGTGTGCGTGTGTGTGAGTGTGTGTGTGTGCGTGTTTGTGTGTGTGTGTGTGTGTGTGTGTGTGTGTGTGTGTGTGTGTGTGTGTGTGTGTGTGTGTGTGTGTGTGTGTGTATTTATGGTCTAACTATAACTTGTGCTATTTTATACATATTTTAGCAAGTTTTCAGTTTCTTCGTAAGTAAATTTTTTAACACTTTCGTAACATTACATTTCAAGTTAAAATTGTAATAATGTTGTAACGCAATTAAATTTGATATTTTTTTTATATAAATGGCTGCTTAGATAAAAGGGAAATATTTTTGCGAAACTTGTTCTACATTTCGGAACGTAAAAAACTTTATCAGCACGACGTTTTATCGAACGATCTGAAGCATTTAGAAGATTGCATAGATATAACAAAAAAATATCTTCACGCCATTCCCAATACAGGGGTCCAGACAATGAAGTCCTTTCGACCCACATTCCACCGAAGAATTTTTTTTGGGACAACGTGACAGGTAATGAGCCCGTTGCCGTCTTTATGTCCAAGCCAACTATATATGAAGAGTAGATAAGTTTTTTTGAAAAAAACCCTACAGAATAATAATGATAGCTATATTCAAAAATAAATGAAATAAAAATATATTTATGTTATTATATGTATTGAATAAAGGCGGCGAAGGGCTCACCACCAGTAATGTTGTCCCGTAAATATCTTCGGTGGAAGGTGGGTCGAAGGGACTTAATTGTCTAGACTAGACCTCTGTCTATCCCTGTATTGGGAATTGCGTGAAGATATTTATATTTTATTTGTTATATGTATTGAGTACACCTGTAGTGTACAGTGATCTAGACAATAAAGTCCTTTCGAACCACCTTCTAAAAAAATAGTTCCTCCTTCTAATAAAAAAGTTATTTAGTTCTATCTATCTATAAAAGCTTCTTGGTATCAAAATATGGGCATATTCGGCCATCTGTGCTCTACTCGTAAATCAATATTCTAATTAACTTCAATACGGATTTACTCGTATTTTATTATATTATACATTGTGGTTGCTTCAAATCTCTACGATGAATATAGACAGTAAGAATAAAGATTTTATTCCTAACTTTATTCAGACACCTCTGCAGTCTCACAATCCCAACGGAGCTTTTGTGCAATTTAAATCTTTTCTTGCTATTGCGAACCGAGCAACTAAAATTACTTTTAATAACAAAAATTTTATCACAGGGGGTAGACAAAATTACTTAAATTAACAACTTTATTAAGAATACTTAAAAATTTACTTAAAAAAATATATAAAAAAAGGATTTTTATCATCACAATAAAATAAAAAAGGATTTTTATCATCACAAGAAATATAGTGTTTTTTTAATTATAAATTCTCAGATTTCATTGCGAAAATTTTCTTCACAGCTGTGATCGTAATTACTGAAATTGAAGTCTAAAAATTGCTATTCATAAATTATAGTAGCGCCGGCCTAAGTATCCAACCTAGCTCACTCGGTTACTAAGGTGATGCGTTGAGATGGATAAAAGTAAAATAAAAGATCAAAAGTAATTCATTTCACGAAACAAGGCAAGATAATACAACTCGATAGAGCCCCATGGGATGAAATTTAAATTAACGTTAACGATGCTGCGGAAATTCGCTAATTAATTATAAATAAATCAGTAAGCGGTCCACTTTTTTGTGATTATGACATTTAAATTAGTACGAAGAGATTAATATTTAATAGTGACATGATTTTTTGTTTTAAGCTTTCGGAGACCAATACGTCTTATATAAGGTCTTATATTCGGTGGAAGGTGGGTCAAAGGGACTTAAATGTCTAGACCTCTGTCTACCCCTGTACTGGGAATTGCGTGAAGATATACATTTATTTATTTATAAGAAGGTTTTTTTCTCCTCTGTTATAATTTTTTTAAGGTTGCGAGTATTCTTGTATAGTTAATAGTTAGTGGGACATTAGTAATCACTTATCACGTATAAGGTAATTAATTTTACTAATTTAAGTACAAACGTAATTGTACTAGATTACGATTGCATAATATTAGATTCAGAGTCATTTACGTTAAAGAAGTACATTAAAGGTTTAGAAATAAAGCGGATTTGCATAGTTTAAAGGGGCCTGTGTCAAATAAGAAATTGTTTTCTAAAATCAAAGACGTCATCTCTGAGACTTTAAGATCTTACTGTAAGTATTATAAAGAAATACATGAGAGTGATGATCTTGGTGAAGTGTTTAGTCTTCACCAAAGTATGACTTCAGTATATCTAATTTGAAATAAGAGTTGGACCCAGAAAAAAAAATAAAGTGGGATGCGTGGCGCGATAATTTACAAGCATTATGTTTAAAAAGCATTTAAATGTTACTTGAATGCGACTAATGCCACATGTTTCTTATATGAAGCAGTTAAATAATCGGTTGCGCCATTTCGACCACATTCAGTCAATCGGTGGCCTAGTTGGAGCCCATACGTGGTAGTTATAAATGTTAGAGAGCCCAGACCGGGTTAATTTTACATCATCTGTCCACATAACACTGTTCACCTTACCTGGATTCTCGCCTTACTGCCTGAGATATCACTCGCAAACTGTCTTGCCATAACCACGTAGCATTGGTACGAAGGTAACCTTTGCTGTTCAGGAAATGGTTGCTATCAATAAGCCGTTGACGTTACAGATAGCGAGCATGATTTAAATTGCCGTTTTTATGCTATAGGGTCTCCAACTTAACTAGCAAATAATATGTACTCATGGGGTTTGGGAGTTACAAGTGCGAAACATTTTTAGGGAGCTGCAATCTGGATTTAGATGATTCAGAAAATGGATGCAATGATTAAATTTCTATTGTCAAAAGTATTTATTTTTCGCGGTATAAATTAAAGTATATATATTTATTAATAAGTCACGATAGCCGAGTGGCTGGGTGGTCGGAATTTCGAGTCAAGAGACCCAAGTTCGATCCCCAGGTGGCGGGCTCGTACCAATGGGTTTTTCTAAAACCTATGTACGAATTACATCGTTGGCTTGGACATAAAGACGGCGACGGGTTCACCACCTGTCACGTCGTCCCGAAAATATCTTCGGTGAAAGGTGGGTCGATGGGACTTAATTGTCTAGACTAGACCTCTGTCTACCCCTGTATTGGAAATTGTGTGAAGATATTTTTTTTTATGTTTATTAATGTCAATTGCCTAACATATTCGAAAGAATCAGGTAAGTGAAATGGGAATAGTTTTTAGTCCAAACATCGAATACTTTCAAGCTTTGCATATACAAGCATACTGAAATTTTTATTCATAAATATTTTGTTATAATTTAAAAATACTTTCGGTTAAATATCAGAGTAAATCACAGCACCCCGTGATAATTTAGTGACGACTTAAAGCCTTGACAATCATAATGGCTCCCAGAAGATAGTGAGACAATCGTCTCGAAAATATACTAGATCAATACCAATTAAACCTATAACATCAGTTATATTTACAGTGTATACCTAACAACACAAATAAGTGGCCAAAGTCTTTAAATAGTTTCAGTATTAGTGAGATACCACTATAAAATATCAGACACCTCGTACTTTGGAGACGATTCAACCGTTTCCTCATCTTTGGTCTGGTATTTTTCGAGTCGGCTATCGCTGAGTAAAGACATTCTGAGAGGACATGACATTTATCGAAAGACTTTTTTTGACAGCGTGCTGTGAGTCTGTCGCGTCTTTATTTTCAAAAAATCGAATAATGTGTAGTTATTCGTTCGGTTTTCATCAAATAGAAATTCGAAATCCCATGCAGAAAGTGTTTTTATTATCAAAGCGAATACAAAAAGTAAAATAGAAACTTGAAAATAATGCACAAATAAGATAGGGATAAAACAACTTGATCACTCCCGCTTACACTTCACAAGTAGGCACTGCTACATTTTAGGAACTTAGTGAGATATTTGATTGCGCCCTGCTTAAAGACTTCAAAGCAGCTCTTAAAATAAGAATACTTGAGTACGGAATTACTCAAGATCGCAAAGAAATTCTCAATAACTTTTATATTTGAATAAGCATTTGAATAACCAAGAGCATGTTGAGGAGTCTTAAAGTGTTGTTTTGATGTCTTTCAATGATTTCAAACTCCTATGAAAATGATATAGGTACCTACCTATCAGTTGAGTCACTGTTATATCATATACGAATAAATAATACTTTCCTATATATTATTTAACTAACGACTTTCATTAACTTTTTCAAAATCAATACCTCATCCCACGAAGTTGAAATTTTACACGTTGATTTGATTCCAATAATAATGCATGAAAAACCTTCTTAACCGACGGAAAAACGAAAGAAGTTCTCCATTTAACTCGAATATTTTTTTAATATACGATCACGCATAAATTTTTACAGAGTAGCGAGATTTCGTTAATTCTTTATTTCATAGCATTGGGTATACCTTGAAGGTAGCGTATATATTTGAAAGTCAAACAATTACAGTAAAGTGTATTTTCACAGTTCTATACATAGTGAAAATCTTACAGTTATAACTTGCTAGATGCTTGTTATCTGGTCTCCTGCGTGGGTTTTGCTCTACTTATGTGTTTATCTTCATGCGTACCCAACAATCAGCACTAAAAATTCTACATGCTAGAACTGAGATAACTGTAGTAACGACTATGTTCGTTGTATGGTTTTTTTTTGCCTCGTTCTATCAAATCATGTTTCAAATCGTTTCAATCTTACTCGAAATTTTTAAATCTAGAAAAATAAAAGATGTTACTGCTGGATGCGCCGTATCATCTTAAATTTTCTTGATTAATATTTTTTTTACAATGACATCTTATTACACCACCTGTTCCCATCTTAGTAAACGCACACTATTTGTTACACTGCTCACGTTCTACCAATCTTCTGCTTGATGGATATTGCTCTATAAAAGTTGCAAAAAGGAAGATATGATACAAAAGTTTCAAAAATATTAAAAAAAAGGAAAACCTTAATAAATGGAGCCTTTAAGTCACTCGTTTATGTTAACTTAACATTAAATCACTAAATATAATTGTTTTTATTCAATAAATATTTGCTAAGTAATTAAATAATCATGTATTATATATGGCCTGGTTGGTAGTGACTCTACCTTCGAAGCTAGGGGTTGTGTGTTAGAGTCCCGCTAGGGGCAAACATTTTTGTGATGATTTTTTTTTTATTTCTTCACGGTATTTTATACAATATATTTACATAGATATACATGTACACATCCATGACTCGAATACAAACATATACATCACACAAAAGTATGTACTGGGATCATGGATGTTATATGTATATAAGAATAATTATCTGTCTTAATTTATATAAGTTGGGGAAAAAATTTCTTCGCATTTTTTAAGAAAATTCACAACTTTTTTTAATATACTTTATTTACATTTAACTAAAGTATGTAGGTACCATTTTGTTCGATAACTTTTTCCCATCTTGAAGGTAGACATGATCCCAAATTTTCGGGATTCTGATCAAAGTACCGCGACAATTGTTTTTAGCAGTCCTCTCGTGTGTCGTTAACCTGACACTACCTAAAGAATTCTGAAGAGACCGAAACAGATGGAAATCTGAAGGCACAAGGTCAGGACTATACAGCGGATGCATAAACACCTCCAAGGCAATCTCTATGACTAAACTATCTATAAACATGTGTGAGCTCTAGCGTTATCATGATGAAAAACCTCACCCCTTCTGTTGATTAATTCCGGTTTCTCGCAACTTCTTGCTTTAATCTCATCAGTTTTTCGGATTAAAGTTCAGAATCGATGGTCCTGCCTGGTGGTAACAGGTCATAATGAATTCAATCCCTTCCATTCCCACCACACACATAGCATCACCTTGTTACGAGTTAACCCGGGTTTCGCCACAGTCTGTGAAGCCTGACCGGCCTTTGACCACGACCTTTTTCGCACAATCTTGTCGTACGTGAACCACTTTTCATCACCAGTTATCAGCTTCTTCAAAAGTGGTTCGGTTTCATTATGTCATAATAAATAATCACAAATTAGTACACGGTTCATTAGATTTCTTTCAGTGAGCTCGAGAGGTACCCATATGACGAGCTTTTTTGTGTACACAGTTTTTTTTCAAATGCGCCAAAACTGTTTTGTGGTCAATTCCCAGTTCTTTAATTACGTCGTAACTACTGATATGCCGATCTTGCTCCACTTTTTCAAAAATGGCATCCATTTTATCCGTAATGGGGCGACCAGAGTGACGCATGCATCTTTGACATCAAAATTTCCGGATTGAAAACGCTTAAACCAAATTTGTGCTACTCTCACAGACACTGCACTAGGTCCATAAACATGGCAATTTTTTATCGCGGCTTACGCTGCATTTTTACCTCTTTTGTAGTAAAATTTGAAAATGTATCGAATTTCTTCAAGAGATTCACGCATCTTGACAGTAAGAAAAATAAATAAAAATCACACATTTTCCTAATTTGGAAATTAAAAAATAATTTGGAATTTTCTTCCTTAAAATTTAAACTTTTAATGATACCAAAACTAGCCCGATACAAATAGTATAGCCAAAGAGACTTAATTACAAGTTCATTCATACTATAATGCGAAAAGACTTTTCCCAAACCTATCTATTATATCTGTGTAAGTAGAATGTAACGTTGGCTTGGACGCTAAGACGGTGATAGGCTCACCTACTGCTCCATTGCTATTGCTCCAAATACTTAATTGTATAGACACCTGTCTACTCCAATTAACAAAAAATGCGTAGAGGTATAAATAAAAAAAAAAACAAATCTAGTTGTTCCATTTTTACGCAATGTAGTGGTACAATGCTTCTGCATACTACTACTGTAGTACTAATTTGGTACACATCCATTTTTTACTCACCATAAACACTCTCAATCCTCTGGACATAAAGACTCTTCCGCATAGAAGATTGCCCATAATACCCGAGCTTGGCAACCAGATTCGTAAACGTAGTACCAGATAAGAGGCACTTGAGACGCTATCGTCCGCAACCGGACTGTTTTTATTTAATATATTTAAGGCACCATATTTGCATACCATTGCTACTTTCACATTTCTACCTTAACCATCTCTTACCTCACATAGGGAAAGAAAGAACGGTTTATTCTTACACTGACTGTATACTTTCTTTAATATAATGGATTATATTATTAGATGTAAAACATTTGTCTTTATCCCAAGATAACAAATTAATAATAAATCACAGTGAAGCCCATTACACGTGGAACCCGAATTTGTGTGCGCCAAGTAATAACGTCGGCTCTGGGTTGAGGTGCTTTGTTTAAATGATTATGACCCTAAATTAAGTCGTAAACCTGCTCCACGTACTGCCAGCTTAGACAGATATTTTACTTCATATTAACGCGATGCTGTTTTTTATTACTTAATTGCTTTAGCGAATCTACTTAATTTAAATTCTTTTGTAGAATATTTAGAAGAAAATGTTGCCTTTCATAGTAACTTGTGTAACATTAACATAGAAGATTAACAAATTTGACAAATTTGACAACTAGTTTGTTAAAATAGAATATCAATTTAAATCAAATATTTAACGCACCTTATGCTCCCTGAACAGCTTTTTGCTAGCTTTATGTTTTAACTTTTCATATCATCGTAGTCATAATTTCTTTACATAAATCCATACATACAAAACAGCATGTAATTGTCCACTACTGGCCGCAGGCCTCTCCCGTAAGAGTATTTACCATAATTTACCATAATCGTCACGCTCGGCATGCGGATTGGCGATCGCAGTACAGACATCTTGCACCTTAGACGCTGCTGCTCGTCATCGGTCTGCTTATTTTATATTTTCGAGATGATTAATGTAAGTGATTACCGCCGCCCATGAATACCCGCAATACCAGAGGCATAGCAGATGTTGCCGCCCTTACAGCCCCCCCCCCCCCAGAATTAGGGGAGGAGGTGTGTGGGCCTCCGGTTACCTGCACTCACCAGACGAAACGCAGAAGTTTGTTAGACTTCTACTTCACGCCGGTATTCTGTGAGGTCGTGGTACTTCCCCGGTCGAGCCGGCCCATGCATGCAACAACAAAAGCTGATGCGCGGCTATACCACTTAAAAGTGCACAGTGCCTTTTTCGCGGAATTTTCTGCCACGCATTTACACTTTATGGAATGTCCTGCCGTCAGCGGTTTTACCAGACTTCAAGAAAAGAGCCCTAAGCTCTATACCTTCCTTAAAGGCAGGACCGCATCTGCTATTCCTCTAGTATTGCAGGTGCTCGTTTGCCCCTTATTCTATAAAATATCTATAGTCATTATTTAATAGCCGTTTGGTAATGATTTATCCCTAACGGAGAAGAAATAGGCGAAAAAACTCCGTAGGTTTTCTTTTTTTGGTCAACCTTTTTTTAATATTATACAAAATGATGTGATATTTTCTAGTAATAACTTGGGAGCGATCATCTAATTCCCAGGGGTTACTGACATTAATATGTTCATTTATATATTATAAACCTTCTTGAAGTTTATCTTTAATACATTTTTTTAATTTTTTAATAGGCAGACTGCATATTTTCTGGGATATTTGTTGTAGAAGCGCTTACATAAACAATATATAGCTGGTATGGCCCCCTTTTGTGAAACAAATACTGTTTCTATGTTAGCTGCATGACCCCATAGCAGAATCCATAGCTATGGAAGTAACTAAAATAAACAAGTCTAGCCGTTTGTACATCAGTTAAAAACCTTATTTTTCATATGCTGAAGAGCTTAATCTACTTGCATGTTAGGACATATCAAGGTCTGATGTGCCACAGCAATTAAGCCTAAAAGAAACTACTTGCAAAAAAAATAAAATGAAATATATGTATTTCAGGGCCCATTTGAAATCCTCTAAATCAGCATAGTATTGGACGCATATTTGCTCACCACGAGATGGTAAAATTTATTTCATCTGGTTAATATAACAATGAGTCTTAAAAATATAGTAGAGTCTTTTAGCGTACCCTTTCCTTTATGCTAACCGACGCCATACATTTATTCGGATGACGAAAAGTCGCTAAGTCAGCCTACGTAATAAAAGGTGATCTGGTAAAATTAAATTCAATCTTAAAATGTACTCTTTTCCGTAAGATTTAGAGCTTATTATTGACTTTACATAATCAGACCAAATGTTACTTACAATGCAAGATATAGTCGCTATGACTTGGGATTGAGACGCGTTTTATTAGAACAAAAAGTTTTGGTAATGATATACTAAACCGTACCTACAAACTATTTCAATAAAAACGTTTTTATGTTTACTGTCACGATATCAAACAATATTAAGCTTATCAAGTTATTCTGTCATCGAAATAATCCTATTTGATTCTCAAATAACTTTATTTGTATTCGTGAAAAGATAAATAGCGTAATTTAGGAAAAATCTTTGCTTTTCTTGCTCCATGATCATTTTGAGTTTCATCATAACAGCCAGCAAAAGTCCACTTCAGGAAATAAGAGTGTATATTCCCACGCAGTAACTATACGGGAAAAATTTGTGTTTCACCAACGTAAACCAAATTAGAAGAAACGCTACCACAGCCTCACGTCAACCAACATCGACCGTCCTAGACTACTCTATATTTACATATCTAAATCATTCTACAATTAAAAATATCTTCACTCTATTCCCAATACAGGAGTATACAGAGGTCTAGTCTAGACAATTAAGTCCCTTCGACCCACCTTCCACCGAAGATAATTTCGGGACAACGTGACAGGTGGTGAGCCCGTCGCCGTCTTTATGTCCAAATCAACGATATAATTCGTACATAAGTTTTTGAAAAACCCATTGGTACGAGTCTGCCATCTGGGGATCGAACTCTGTTCTCTTGACTCGAAATTCCGATCACCAAACCACACGGCTATCGTGACTTAAATCTTACTCATACAATAAATATAAATAAATGTCTTCAAGCAATTCCCAATACAGGGGCAGACAGAGGTCAAGTCTAGACAATAGATCTACAAAAAGTTCACAATAGCGTATACCTATCTCCTTTGATAGACTCAATATTAATTTTAAATTAAAAAGTCACGGTTTCCGAGTGGTTGAGTGATCGGGATTCTAGCCAAGAGACCCGAGTTCAATCCCCAGATGGCAGGCTCGTACCAATGGGGTTTTTCAAAAACTTATGAACGAATTATATCGTTGGCTTGGGCATTAAGACAGCGACGGGCACCACCTTTCATGCTGTCCCAAAAATATCTTCGGTGGAAGGTGGGTCGAAACGACTATTGTCTAGACCTCTACCTACCCCATTATTGGGAATGGCATACAATCATACTCTATTTATATCTATCTTCTGGTACCGGCTTTTTATGCTACTTGAATGGAATATGTAATTTATATGGATATATAAAATAGATATATTTAACGTCTACATATAGGAGGGTCTCTTCTACCTCTTCCATATAAATAGGCAGAAGTAGAAGAGACTTCTCCTATCCTACACATATGCTTGCCCTATAAGAAAACACACATAAATGAACAGATTGTGCTTATGAAAATCGTTGTTTCTTATACATTTAATCACTTTACATTATTGAAGATATAGCAATACTTTTTTTTTGATAAGGACCAAGTATCCTTACAAAACTTCTGTATCCAGTAGGTTTTTCCGTCTTTCGCGCACAACTGCACACCTCTATCATTTTCATTACATTAGATTCTGGATATAAAAAGATATACTGTTTTTGAGTCAGAGAAATGAATAGTGAAATACATTATATATTTTTACAGTACTGTACACTATTTTCGTAATAAACAGTATAATCCGAAAATAGTGTAAAGGAGGACTTTACATAAATCTACAAAACGTTCACAATAGGATATATCTATCTCCTTTGGTATACTCACCATAACTACTTTTACATATAAATTTTAATAAATAAATAAATAAATATAAATATCTTCACGCAATTCCCAATACAGGGGTAGACAGAGGTCAAGTCTAGACTATTAAGTCCACCCTTCCTGACCCACCTTCCACCGAAGATAATTTCAGGACAACGTGACAGGTGGTGAGCCCGTCGCCGTCTTTATGTCCAAATCAACGATATAATTCGTACATAAGTTTTGAAAAACCCATTGGTACGAGTCTGCCATCTGGGGATCGAACTCTGTTCTCTTGACTCGAAATTCCGATCACCAAACCACACGGCTATCGTGACTTAAATCTTACTCATACAATAAATATAAATAAATGTCTTCAAGCAATTCCCAATACAGGGGCAGACAGAGGTCAAGTCTAGACAATTAAGTCCCTTCGACCCACCTTCCACCGAAGATAATTTCGGGACAACGTGACAGGTGGTGAGCCCGTCGCCGTCTTTATGTCCAAATCAACGATATAATTCGTACATAAGTTTTTGAAAAACCCATTGGTACGAGTCTGCCATCTGGGGATCGAACTCTGTTCTCTTGACTCGAAATTCCGATCACCAAACCACACGGCTATCGTGACTTAAATCTTACTCATACAATAAATATAAATAAATGTCTTCAAGCAATTCCCAATACAGGGGCAGACAGAGGTCAAGTCTAGACAATAGATCTACAAAAAGTTCACAATAGCGTATACCTATCTCCTTTGATAGACTCAATATTAATTTTAAATTAAAAAGTCACGGTTTCCGAGTGGTTGAGTGATCGGGATTCTAGCCAAGAGACCCGAGTTCAATCCCCAGATGGCAGGCTCGTACCAATGGGGTTTTTCAAAAACTTATGAACGAATTATATCGTTGGCTTGGGCATTAAGACAGCGACGGGCACCACCTTTCATGCTGTCCCAAAAATATCTTCGGTGGAAGGTGGGTCGAAACGACTATTGTCTAGACCTCTACCTACCCCATTATTGGGAATGGCATACAATCATACTCTATTTATATCTATCTTCTGGTACCGGCTTTTTATGCTACTTGAATGGAATATGTAATTTATATGGATATATAAAATAGATATATTTAACGTCTACATATAGGAGGGTCTCTTCTACCTCTTCTATATAAATAGGCAGAAGTAGAAGAGACTTCTCCTATCCTACACATATGCTTGCCCTATAAGAAAACACACATAAATGAACAGATTGTGCTTATGAAAATCGTTGTTTCTTATACATTTAATCACTTTACATTATTGAAGATATAGCAATACTTTTTTTTTGATAAGGACCAAGTATCCTTACAAAACTTCTGTATCCAGTAGGTTTTTCCGTCTTTCGCGCACAACTGCACACCTCTATCATTTTCATTACATTAGATTCTGGATATAAAAAGATATACTGTTTTTGAGTCAGAGAAATGAATAGTGAAATACATTATATATTTTTACAGTACTGTACACTATTTTCGTAATAAACAGTATAATCCGAAAATAGTGTAAAGGAGGACTTTACATAAATGTACAAAACGTTCACAATAGGATATATCTATCTCCTTTGGTATACTCACCATAACTACTTTTACATATAAATTTTAATAAATAAATAAATAAATATAAATATCTTCACGCAATTCCCAATACAGGGGTAGACAGAGGTCAAGTCTAGACTATTAAGTCCACCCTTCCTGACCCACCTTCCACCGAATCGAACTCGGGTCTCTCGACTCGAAATTCCGACCACCCAACAACTCGGCTATCGTGACTTCTATACATATAAATTTTAATTTCCGAAAGTCACGTTTGCCGAGTGGTTAAGTGATCGGGATTCTAGTCAAAAGACCCGAGTTCGATCCCCAAGTGGCAGGCAGGCTCATAACAATATTTTTTTTTTTCAAAAACTTATGAATGAATTATTTCGATGGCTTGGACATTAAGACAGCGACGGGCTCACCAACTTTTAGACTGTCCTAAAAATATCTTCGGTGGAATGTAGGTCGAAACGACTATGGTCTAGACCTCTGTCTACTCCTGTATTGGGAATGGCGAGAAGATTTTAAAATTATTATTACATTTCTATATGAATTGAAATTCCTTTCATATATTTAATATTAATCCTTATTCATATAAGAATATGATTTAACTACAATCAGTGTTACATACTGAATAAAATGATCTTTTATTTTATATGATTTGAACGAATTGTTTTGAATAATTAACAATAGCGCATTTTATAAACTTTTATCGCTCATTGTATTGTACAGATATTCAAAAGATGGCGTGCAAAGACACTGATACTATTATATTAATATTTTATCAGCCTACTTATCCATTGTTTTAAAACTCCTGATGAAAAAGAAAAAAGGAACCGTAGTAGCTACGATAAAACACTACTGTTCAAACAAATTGGTAACGTGCGACAAAGGTATACAATGAAATCGTACTCATAACATAGGCTTAGTTTATTAATTTTATAATTTGGTACAGACGAAATTGCTTGAGTCAGTTATACGTGTGTTTTACTTTCATACACTTCTAGTTGGAATCAGCCTAGAAGTTTGAACTTCATCGTTTCAACCGGGTTTTTTGCACTGTTGTGACTTGAGAGTTATCAACGTTAACCAAAGCAAGTGCTACTTACGCCCATTAAAATTACTTACATTACATTAACAGCGTTGTGAATTGGAAGGCCACAAATATAAGAGATTAAGAATAACCAAAATTAAGACAAAAACATGAAAAAATGACATATAATGACGTCATGACCAGAATTTATTGCATGCAATAGAAAATAGAAATCTTTAGGAATATTTCAGTGGGAAACCCACATTTTACAAAGCAAACATTAAGTAGCGCAGATTAATCACTTACAGTACTGTAATGCTTGCTGCTAAATGCTGTACGGACTGTTGAAAATAAATCAAGATAAACTTTTCCGTTTTCGCCGTACCACACAATTTCACATGTAAATGCTCTAAACAACTACAATTTACGAGTACTTAACGGCAGTATTATGTTCTCTTTTGTTTTGCAGTAGTCGCACAAACTTTTAAATACTAGCAAAATAATCCTTTTTACAACTTATGTTATTTCTAACTTTTGTATATTTAAGGTTTAACGTTGACTTTGACTGCGATACCATTTAATACTTTTTTATATTACATTGATATAATTCGAGCTAATATACTAGCCACTTCTACACTCTAACTGATATTTCTCATTATTAATCTTGACTTACACTTATAAATACCTATTTTGTATATTCAAGCTATTATAATTCCTTTTAATTCGAATGATTCAATTACTTCAATAATTTCAGTCTGGTCGTCTTTTAAGAATAAACGACTTTTTATTTATGTTATTCTATTTTCTCTTACAATTAATATATTTCGAATTATAGGTACTACAGAAATTTTAGTATAGATATAGATTTTATACATTACGTAAATGTATTGTAGATGTATATATATACTAAAGCATTAGGTCGTTATAAGTATGTATGTATGTAGTAGTGGTTACTTCGGCCCTTCCCCTTTCTTCAGATTTATTGTAGGAGGCCGTTAAGAGAAAACCTTGAAAAACAGAAAAATGCGCGACCAAAATTCAAGAAACCGTATAAACTGTAGCGTCTATGGTGGAAAGTGTCTGATTTTATGAACTTCAATCCAATCGCCGAGCGTGGTGATTATGGCGAACTCCTTCTCATGGCAAAAGCCGATATCTTCCTGTAGGAGCCTTTGACTGGCAATTATGTAAGTATGTATTTTCTATTAATTTCCTGGGTAGTTTACCCAGTCACGTATGTTTATATGATGTCCTTGCCCTCCTTAACAGTGAGTTACATTGTTTGGTTTTTGGTTTTGGTATATATGATTGAGATACATAATGTAACAATAATTTAATACTCATTACGGATGTGTATTTGTGTTTACTCTGTGCGTGTTTGAATTGTTCTACTTTATATTCCAGATTAGTAATAATCGGGAAGATTTTAATATTATTATAAAGTAAATTACATGAACATAATCGTAAAAGGACAATAATTTCGTTATCAATTTCGCACATCAATGACCAAAAGCATAACTGTGGAATGAAGACATATCATGATTAAAACATTTAATGCGGGCTCTGATCATGTGTAAAATATTGTTATAGATGCTCTTTGATGTATCGGTATCATTAACGAAGTATCAGAAAATTTTCTAAGTGTTTCAAAAGAACTAACGTACTAAAATGAAACAGCCGAGAAGCGCTAGAAAGATTCTTATCACTATTTCTATTTTTTTACGGAAAACGTAGACTAAGTAAATTTTTATCGTCTATAATATCGAAGCAACATCAATGCCAAATATTTTACTATAAAATGCTCAAATACGCAGCCTGTAAATGCCCATCGATTGGCAAAGGCTTAACTTCAAATACACTTTGAGAAAGATTTCAAGCAAGCTTATGGCGCCACGCTGCTCCTCTAACGGATTTTAGCGAATTTCACACATCTTTAAAAACTTTTTACTTCTTTCATTATAAAAAAAAATATCTTCACGCAATTCCCAATTCAGGGGTAGACAGAGGTCTAGTCTAGACAATTAAGTTCCGACGACCCACCTTCCACCAAAGATATTTTCGGGACAACATGACAGGTGGCGAGCCCGTCGCCGCCTTTATGTCCAAGCCAACCATATAATTCGTACATATTTTTTTAAAAAACTCATTGGTACGAGCCTGCCACTTGGGGATCGAAGTCGGGTCTCTCGACTCGAAACACCGAACCACTCGGCTATCGTGACTTCCCATATAACATGTTTCTTATAATTTTTAGATGCACATATTTCCTTTATATTGTTTGCTATTACTCGTGTTAAATTGGTTTTATATCTACCGGCTACTCTAGCACGGACAAAATCGTGCTTATTAGAATATTATCATATAAAAACAATCCCATTACGAATATTTACTATCCTCGTATTTTTTAGCTTTACTTACAACTCGAATATAGCATTAACATACTTAAAATTGGCACTCTGTTACATTACACAGTAATTAAAAAACCTCCTTGTCAGAAACATTAATAAGAGCATGATTCTTACCCAGACAAACGCTGCATCAGTGAGGCTGTTTTTTTGCGGATTATCGCTTGAAATGTATCCGTACGCGCCTCCACAAACATTCGTAACGCGCTGCAACGCCAGGGCGGCCGCAACAGCATCCTGAAAGCGTTGTTGTACTGGACGCGCAGGGCGTTGTAAGCTCGACGCGTATATGCAACCCACAGGCCACTTGAGTAAAAAGATTGACAATATGCTTTAAATAGTGTTAATTTAACTGTATTTGTACATCTCGTGAACCTGCGAGCCAGCATATTGGCTCAAACCGCCAACGCCCTTCGCTCCCTTTCCATATCTTCGTCATCACGAAGGTCTTGAGTTACAATGTGGCCCAGGTACTTAAAGTTATTTACAGCCTTGATAGGCACCCCACCAAGGACCCTATTTTTCCCTGCCTTAAATACGACTATTCTACTTTTATCGCCATTATATCTTAAACCATGTGACTCCGCATATGTCTCACATATAGACACTAAAGTCCTTAGTGCGTTGATTGTGGGACTCAGCAACACCATGTCGTCAGCATAGCTTAAATTATTAAAACAAATACCATCAATATGACAGCCGACATGAGTGTTACTGAGCCGTTCAATAAGCTCATTGACATACAGATTGAACAATAAAGGTGAGCTTAACCCTCCCTGTCTCACGCCACATTTCAATCTGTATGCATCCGACATGGTACTTGCCCATCTCACTTGATTTGTCTGGTTCGCATACCAGAATTTGAGGAGGGAGATGCATTCCACCGGCACACCCGCGGTCCCCAACTTGTCCCACAGACGGTCATAAATTACAAGATCAACAGCTTTAGACAAGTCGAGAAAGCACGCGTACACCGGTGTCCTCCTCTTCGTGTAGTAGTTCACAGAATGCTTAAGGCTCAGAATAGCACTTTCAGTTGACAACCCTGCCCAAAAGCCAAACTGGGCATCATGAATATCTACATGCCTTGCGAGAGTGCCATTCAATAAACTATCTAGTAGCTTGGCTGCTGTTGTGGCAAGTGAGATAGGCCGATAATTATTTTTATCAGAGGCATTGCTCGTCTTATTCTTGGGAACTGGTACAACGATAGTCCGCAGTAGAGCCTCAGGCAGATAGGAGTGACAAAGACACAAATTAAAAAACATTGAAAGAACTCGCGGCAAATGTGGTCCAGCTTTTTTAAAGTGTCACTGTGTACATTAGAAATAAATAACGGAATCTTTGTCTCAGCTGCCTTAAATTATTTATAACATTGTTCCGTATATTTATTAAATAAACCAAAGAAAACCTTATCAAATTAATTTAGTATTATTTAATAAAATTCTTTTCCTATACAACAGACTTACGTAAATGCTGCTGGACATAACCCTGTGGAGAGAGAGAGGGTTGGACATAATCGCCACCCTCGGCAATTGGATTAGCTACTACCCATCAGCGATCGACGTAATTATACCTTTACTTGGTATTTTTTAAGACGGATATGCCGACATCTGTCCGTCGCCGTTACGGTCTATAAGGCGTTTCAAGGGGGGTACGGGGGTAGCATATACCTCGTTACCGCACGACCCACTTTCTTTTATTCTTGTATCCTTATTGATGTTTTATGGGTAGCAGATATATTATTTAGGAAGCCTAGAACGGCTTCCTAAATATGACCAAAATATTTTAGATATTGTACCAGTACTCTAAAGTGTTAGAAAATTCTAATGACGTTTCGTTTCTAATTTATTTTATAAAACGTTTATTGAAAAAATCTATAGCATCTGAAATGAAATATGAACGAATATCTTAATACCGAATAACTTTTCGTTTATTAAACGTATAATAGACCAGACAATTTTACGTCGTTTTTGCGGAAATCCACCAAAGATTAATATTAAGAACGGCAGGAGCTCTACACCTGGCGGGATTTTAATAATGCTACTTAAAAATTTCTTCCAAGTTTTCCTAATATCATGTTGTTGGGTGAAATAATATTGGCGCAAGATTTATATGCCATTATTATGGTACTGAAACTGTTACCTAAAAATACAAAATTTTTGACTAATTTAGTATGTTTCCTAAACTTTTATATAAAATTAATATAATTATTTGGAACTTTTAGAACAGTTATATAAAATTATATAATTAGCCGGGACGACGTGATGGACGATGTGATTTAGATGTGGACAGGCGTGTGGATGCCGGGAACAACGACGGAGTCAACGGTGCCCTGACTGCGTTGTCAAAAAACAATGTGTAGTAAAAAGTGCACGCCTTGCGATACATAACGCACTTGCAATACATAATGCAGTGGAGATATCGCATCTCTTCATGAAATGTGCATCGTCAACTTAGACGACCGAAAACGTAACGACGAGATTCGATATAAGGCAGGTTTGAAGGATGATCTTATAACTAAAATTGATAATGGAGTGCTTCAATGGTTTGGGCAAGTTGAGTGAATTAGAGACGACCGAATGTGAAGAAAATATTTAGCGAAAGTTATTCGAAGGTGTCAAGGTAGACCGAAACAAACTTACGATGACCATGAGAGCAAATTGCTCCAAGAGGGAAGGGTCAAGGGTACTCGGATACCTAGATGTGCATGTATGGAGAAAATGACGAATCTGAAAAAAGCGAAAAAGGTATATACGGATCGTGACATTTGGCGATCTGTTTTCTTTGGCTACTCCGACAGGGATTGTGCGTGAAGATAAGTAAATAAGTAAGTATTTAAAACTTTACACAGCATATTACTTAGTGCGAAAAATAGTAAGTGGTGGAATATACTTACGATAAACAGTTCAACAAGAAAATGCCGTGTGGTATCCAGCTTAATAGTACACCACAATCTTTGTTACAGTGGCGATCATAAGTGGTAACAATGGTAAAACTCTTAAAAACGAAAAAGTCTGCTACATTTTTATGATCTTCTCCGGGCCATTATGAATACGCCTACTACCTGGGAATCGAATTCGAGGCTCTCGACTCCAATGCCGACCACCCAACCACTCGGTTATCGTGACTACAAAGTTTTGAAGTACTGCAGTATTCAGGTTTGACGCATGTAAGCCTGACAGATGTGACAAGTCCGTGAAATTATTTTTGTTTACAGAAACAAAATTATGTTAATGTTTACAATATTTATTAACGAAAAACTACTATAATCGTAGTTCCCTACTCCTTGTAGTATGGTATCAAGAACGGTGGCTGAATTTCCACGTTGAATGGCTAAACTTAACCGTTGAAGGAGAAAAGAACCAGCCCTCTTATCACTAGCGGCTACGACCAGTCGCGGATACAATTCCCTTAAAAACTGCATCGTGCGGCGACTCCACGGACCGTTCGTCTCTACGACAAATGGAACAAATCTATAGTCTCCTTTCAAAGACTTATGTTTACGCCACTTATCCGATTCAGCTGCCTCTGATGCAGCCCCGGCCGTTATCGAAGTACTCTTGTTGTGAGAGGCCGCTAATGTATGGACGCATGTAGCGTCCCACACAAGAGCTTTGCCTCTCTCCCAAGAGACTAATGTCAAGCCGTCGGGGTCTCTTACCATCGTCCCTAAATATTCCACAAGGCTAAAACCGAGGGAATATTTATAGTAAAAAGAGCCCTTCAGATGATTTCTTTCAATGAGTCATGACAAGACTGTCTGCCGGCACTTTTTTGGTATGAAATGCCGTGGAGGCCTAACTCGTCAACGTCGCTACCACAAGGACATCGATGTGGTTGACAAATCGATGCTCCCAATCGTATTTCTACAACTATGCGTAAACTTTTGCTACCCAGTAATGTACCAAGGTTACGATGATAAAGCATGAAGCCACTAACTGAATTCTTTTGTCGAAACACTTTGAAAGCGGGCGCGGTCTCTGTCACAGTGAAAATTGTTCATTAATCATTTCTGCTAGAGACGTATCCATGCTTCTCTTGCATAGGTAGCAAAGGTCAAGTCCAAATTATTCTTAATAGACTACTTACTAGACAATAAAGTCCCTTCGACCCACCTTCCACCGAAGATATTTTCGGGACAACGTGACAGGTGGTGAGCCCGTGGCCGTCTTAATGTCCAAGCCAACGATATAATTCTTACATAAGTGTTTTGAAAAACCCTGCTTGGTACGAGCCTGCCACCTGGGGATCGAACTCGGGTATCCTGACTCGAAATTCAGACCACCCACCCACTTGACTTTATTTTACACTCGACTATTTTTTTAGGTTAATACGGTATAAACTTTCATAAGCATTCTGTGAAAAGCTGTCTCTTGGCTGGAATTACAAATAGACACTTCAATTTTATTTATATTTTATAGACGAAGGAGACTTTGCCCAAGCACTGAAAACTACTCCAAATAGTAGCGATAACCTATAATGTTTGCAATTTAAGTTCTTTGTTATGGATATGAATATTTGTACAAAATGTTTAATATATGTAAAACACAATGGTAACTTTACTTATTCGAAAACATAAATACAGTGCAGGGTTTGCGTGAAAGTTTTTCAATTCCAAAGAGGAATAAAAATATAAAGTTTAATCCTGAGGCATAAGTATGAAGCGTTTAGAAATATTTTTGTATTTTTCTTGCTCTTGTCCTTTTGCATACATAAATAAAAGGATTAAATTTACTGCAGTTCTTGTTTGTCTTTTATTGTCTTAATCTTATCGAAATCTAATCGTATATACGTAAAATATAAAGGGCAAGATCCAACCAAAACCAAGACTGCGTCAAACTTACTCAGGTATCAATTTGAAGGAAGAACAATGACTACCGTAGTATCATGAAATAAGTAAATATAAAAATATTTGAAAGCTTAAATAACTCCAGTTTAAGGAAACCAAGTCACAAAGCAGAATCCAAAAGATTCTAATTTATACCCAATTTCAGAAAGAGTTAAAGAAGTATAAGAAAAATTTATTCAATTGCGGCTTTTCTTAAAATTTAGATATAATAATAGACCAGAATTTATTTGACTTCTTACACAAATCACGAACATAAATTATAATATAGAATAACCTAGATTAGGAAAAAAACAAGATATGTGAGTTTTGTGATGTCAAATTAGACACCAACTCAACGTTTGCAGTAGCTATGATATTCAGTGGTAACCGGAACGATTGGAATGCGTTTATGAAGTGTCCTTCAAATAAATAAAAATAAAATATAAATTGAGGGTTCTGATGAATTTTAAATTATTTGTATCATATATGTATATATAGGATATAAACAATTTTAAATTCTTCGGCATTTATACATATCAACAAATACATACACATCCATACATACAAAGTGTTATATAAATAAGTTTTCATTACTATTCACTGCTATTGTTAGATATATATAGAAGGTGTCCCTTTAACTTTGCCTAAAAAATCGTACTTATTTTACGGGTTGATGGAGGCAAGTTGTTCCAACATTTAGTGCCTCATAGCGAAAACTGTCGCGAAAAGCCGCTATTGCGTATTTTGGGATTAAAAGAACTTTCGCTACTGATCTTATGCGCTCCGTATTACCATCTTTACTCCGTTTAAGTTTATCCAGGTGGTATTCAGGCACCAATTTCAACATTGGATTACTTGCAACTATACATATCTGCCGCTTTGACCCTAATACCATATATTTTGAAATTGCTGAATTGAGAACAAATATATGATTATATGAAAACTGAGCAATGCTGTGTAGATCTTCATTTAACATCTTCATTTAACTGGTTAACAGCAGAGACTGAATTATTTGAGTATTTGTCAAATGACAGAAATATCTGGCAGTCGTCAACATACATGTGACAATTGCGGTGCTGGATTTAACGCTCCGTGTTCATTATTTATGAATTAAAATTTTAAAACATGCTTCATTCTAACCAGTATTCTTCATTTTTATTTTAAATACTGATGTTTTAGGTATTCAACCTCATAAGTTTTTATTTACTTTTTATTAACTTCTTTTAAACTACTGGCACTGAAAGAATTTAGAGCTGGCCAGTTAGAAACATTGCCAAACAAGACTTCTCTTAATTTTGGATTATAGTACTCTTTGATAATTTAAAATAATGCAATCTATCATTAATCTGTTTTTGAGAATTGGTGATCATTCCAAAAACCTTGTTCCTGCTTGAGCCTGCCACCTGGGGATCCCAACCATTCGTCTACCGTGATTTTTATTGAAGTCTTTATCAACAAAGCTGTGAAAAACTTCGACTTATCATTTAATGATATGCATATTTGACTATGGCAGGTGTCGAGATATTGTGTCACCTACTTTTTAGTGACGACCTGATGCCTTGTGAATTTCAGGTATTCCAAAGAACGAAATATAGAGATGTTCGCTTTACAAGCCGTGAATATGCGGTGAGTACGTTCATAAATGCCGCAAATAGGAAAGACCACTAAAGAAGAAGGTCCACAGCTGTTCTAACTTATAAAATCAAGTAACTTCTGAAATCAAGTACAAAACTATCAAAAAACAATAAAAGTATTATCAACTTACTACATTGAGCAGTTAAATCAGAAAAAAATATAATTTATAAAGGCTATATATATATATATATATATATATATATATATATATATATATATATATATATATATATATATATATATATATATATCTATATATATATATATATATATATATATATATATATATATATATATATATATATATATATATATATATATATATATATATATATATATATATATATATATTAGTTAGGTGGTCGGAAAGCGAGTCAAGAGACCCGAATTAGATCCCCAGGTGGCAGACTCGTACCAAAAGGTTTTGTCAAAAACATATGTATGATTGATATCGTTGGCTTGGACATAGAGACGGCGACGGGCTCACCATCTGTCACGTTGCTGTAAAAGTATCTTCAGTGGAAGATGGGTCTAAAGGACTTAATTATCTAGATCTCTTTCTACCTGTATTGGTAATGGCGCGAAGATATTTTTTTTGTATCTTTTGTCATCACATTTGATACTGACTAATTTAAAAAAAAAGGCTGTATATTCTGTTCCCAATAAATCTCTGTCTATTTATGAAAAGTAAATGGAAATCCTTTCAGGATTGTTCTTATATAACTTTTTATTGTTACTTCCTTATTATCATACATATTTATATATTTTCCTTTCTATTTTTATTACTTTAACGAACACAACCAAGAGATTAGAGCCCCCCTAAAGATAGAGTGACAATTGACAACCTGCACTATTTTCCTGGATGACGATCGGTGCCGGTGGCTGAGGACTACTTCGCAAACTTTAGCGGAAGACTATGCTCAGCAGTGGACTCTTGATAGGTTGTAAAACACTAACATGAGTACTCTTAAAATTTATTTAACAATCACTTCTCTTTTCATAGTATATTAATTTTATGAATTTTCTTTACATACCTTTACCTATTTGAATTCCATATGAAGCTATAGCATTAAGAATTATTTTCCTATTTTTATATTTAGCTATATTTTTCTTTTTATATTTAGCTATATAGAGGTCTAGTCTAGACAGTTAGGTCCCTGTGACCCACCTTCCACCGAAGATATTTTCGGGACAACGTGACAGGTGGTGAGCCCGTCGCCTTCTTTATGTCCAAGCCAACGATATAATTTGTTCATAGGTTTTTAGAAAAACCCATTGGTACGGCCACTTGAGGATCGAACTCGGGTCTCGTGACTCGAAATTCCGACCACCCAACCACTCGGTTATTTAGCTATAGCATATAGAATTAAAAGAAAGAGTAGTAGAAGAAATAGATTTGAATAAATAGATTCCTTTGTTTAGAATATTAAGATATTTATGTGAACATACAAAAGAAGAACATTTATTTTATACCACTCTTAACTTTCCAAGGAAATAAAACGATACCTATAGATGACGTAGCTATTTGTTTTCGAAATCCTTATTTATCGTTATGTAAAAGTTGAACAGGCAGACGAGCCTTCTTACGTTTGGAAACTTTATTCCTTAAGCTTCTTTCTTGATGTTGTACTTTGCGTATAAATTTTCTTCCAAACGGGATATCTGAGTTTTTTTACTATTTCACAATTTTAGTAATACTCACGAAAACGATATGAATTTTTTATAACACCGCTCAGACCATCGTAATTTGAACAAAAAATATTGAGCTTAATAGTTGAAATCTAAACATCTCAATATTATTTTACATATGTAAAAAGTTGTCAAAAGCAGCGGTATACAAAGAAAACTTTTTTCCCGCAGCCTAACATTAAAGCCGTAGTTAGTATAAACTCAATCATATTTTAATTAGTAAATCAACGTCTAAACCCTAAAAAACTGTAAAAGCTTAAATCTTTAAAGAATCTAGTGACGTTTCTGGAAGCGATGAAATGGATGAAATGTGTGTGTTTTTTTAAACAGAGTAAAAAATTCACTATCTATATTAAAATAACTTAAGAAATCTATGACAAGTAGTTCAATCCTCAGGTGGTAGATACATACCAATGAGTTATTTCAATACTTTTGTACGATTAATATCGTTTGTTTGGACATAAAGACGGCGACTGGCCTGTCACGTTGTCCCAAAAAAGTCTTCGGTGAAAAGTGGGTCGAAAGGAAATAATTGTTGAACTTCTGTCTACCCCAGTATTGGGAATAGCATAAAGATTTTTTTTTTATTTGCGAATCCGCTTGACTCACCAACTGGTGGAAGTTTTTTTAATTAATTGTTATTGGATGCAGTCATTAAAATATCATTCAACCTACTCAAGTTATACCAAAAGAATTTACTTCTTATGTTTTAAAGATTTGTTTTTTGATCTAACCCCCCTTAAAATAAAAAAGATTTATTTCTCTGTGTCTATAGGTGTATTACAACTACGGCTCACCGTCGATCAAAGAATACTCGCTGGGACAAGCTTTTTCATTTAAGCTTTTGTTAATTAAAGTGGTTTAAATTTGTTGGGTAGAGTTTAGTTTTAATGTTGTGTATAACGGGTCCTCTAGTAATGATTAATAATTAGCAAGGACAAATTATTTGTTTAATTTTTTAATTCATGTGAATAGAACCGACAACCGTCGGGGATGAAGGGTTCTCCAGTGGCAGGCTCGTGCAAGGAAAAGTGTAGGACGTACCCCAAACTATGAAGCGACGACCTGCACCACGTTGCGGAGAGTCGATGAATACAGATGGGCCATAATAGTTATATATGGCAATCATTATGTTCATCAGTGGACTATTTACAGACTGTTCGACGACCCTCGTGTACGAGTAGCGTACACACCGGTTTTCATGTAGTCGCCAACTCTGAGGTCCCGAGTTCGATTTCCGGACGGAACAATTTAGAAAACCATCTTTTCTACATTGTCTCGGGTCTGGGAGTTTGTGGTACCTTCGTTGCTCCCGAATCCATAATACTTTAATTGCTTTAGCTACTTATGTTGGAATCAGAAAAATGTATACGATGTTGTCGCTACCTGTGTATATATATTATGATGGTGATGATGGACAATTTTAAACTAGGAATCCAAACTGAAATTTAAAGAGCCTACCTATGTTTACTCTAGCGATGCAAACCCATAATTGTTGTGCAGACTAATTTGAAAACAACACTCCGATTATGGGTGGCATCACAAGGATACTTATAATGGCAATATTGACCAATCATAAATGATCCACTAGGTCTAGGCATTATTAATCTTGCCCTAGTGGTTTCATAAATATCTATGCCTACCGTGTACATAAATTTTAAGATTTATTCATTGACGATCTACTTAGATCTACTGACGTACTACCTAGTCATGTAGGTGTTCAACACGCAGTAAAGTAGTGTGGTCTCAGATTCGATTCCCAGTCGGGTCAATGCTGACTACTTTTCTATATTGTCTCGGCTATGGGTGTTTATGTTATCTTCTTAATTCATTTGTAAGAAAGTAACTAAAGCACTTTCATTAGCTACGTACTTTGATATCAAAGAGCATGAGGTTGTCCATATGTTTTATAATTTTATTTCTTAATCTTATAAAAAATATAACATTATGTAACAAGCTACAATCGTCCACTAAGGAAGAGAATTCTCTCGAATAACAAGTTTTTCGCTGGATTGGTGATCACAGTACCAGACATCTTGCAAATCAGCTGTCCATCATTGTCCAGTTTATTTAACCTTCATATTTTAACGTTGTCCCCTATCTATCTAAAATAATAAGACATTTAATCTTTTCACTCAAACCTACATCAAGGGTGTTGTAAGTGAAAAGATTACATCAGCAAGGCTTTGTGTTAACAGACTGCATTCCTAACCCGGCTACAAATGGCTACAAATGAAGTCTAGTGTAATTAGTTACTTAACAGTATGTAAAACATATTTTGTAGTGCACCTCTTTACGGTGATACTTATGCTGTAAAAAAGATATGCCATAATGGCAGTGGATTGTCGATAGCAGCACTAGACAAAGCCACCTTAAACGCTACTCACCGTCACCGATCTCCTTAATTTTTTCTGAATTTTTTAGATATAGTTATCAAGCTATCTGTAAACTCCCAAACCAACATTTAATAGTTTTCCTTTTTATTTTATTTTTCTTGAGTCGCTTATAGGAAAAAACAGCTAATTGTTACACCGATATCTCACGGCACATCACTTTGTATAACAAGGTTTTTTTTTTATAGAGAGAAAAGCAAATGCTATTTTAATATAATATCGTAAAGAAAGTTATTGCGGTTGATAACAAAAGAGCTAAGGTTACGGTATAGGGAAACGCGAAGACAAGACCTGATAATATATGCATGCAGTAAATTAAAGATACGAGTAAAATACGTAAACCTCCCGTTTTAATACTACTGTAACACGCTACGAGAATTGAACAAAGTAATGCTTCAGTTTTATTCTCGCCTATACTCGTAAATCACTGTACAAAAATCTATAACAACTCTTTTCCGTAGCGTTTCAGAAAATCATTTAAACATAATGATAATATTACCGTCAAAAATTTTATAGATGAATGACTTCACACAGAATACGTAACACTCACAGTTTACGTGAATGTAACTGTTAAATCCCCAGACTCGAAGTCCAAATCGTAACATCAAAATCTTAGAATATATAATACTATTTAATAGTTATAATTATATTGTTTATAGTTATTTCTTATATTCACCTTATATTTAAAATAAAATAACATAAATAAATATCTTCACGCAATTCCCAATACAGGGGTAGACAGAGGTCAAGTCTGGACAATTAAGTCCCTTTGACCCACCTTCCACCGTAGATATTTTCGGGACAACGTGACAGGTGGTGAGCCCGTCGCCGTCTTTATGTCCAAGCCAACGATGAAATTAGTACATAAGTTTTTGAAAAACTCATTGGTACTGCCACCTGGGGATTGAACTCGGGTCTCTCGACTCGAAATTCCGACCACCAAACAACTGGGCTATCGTGACTTATATTTTGCCTTATATTTTATCCTTATAATTATTTTCTTAAATTTCATAATCTCAATATTTCTCTAACTGTAGTGTAATTTACTTTTGGAGTATAAACATAAAAGAGTTTTTGCAAAGAGAAACGTTTTTCTTTATTTAAGCATATAAAAAATATTCTCTTGGGTAAGGTCTCCCTTCAAACTTAGATTAAAAGCCATAAGAACAGCATTGAGACGAACAAGATTACTTTTCAAGAAGCAAGGTTTTATTCAGTGCCTAAGAACTTTTCTGAAATATTTTTCTACTAAGATAGTAAAATATATTAGAATTTTTAATGTTTCTCGTTTATCTCGTCACAATAATGTAACCACTGCAACTGCAGTAGTTGCATTATTAATTTCACGCAAGAACATAACCTAAAAGGTAATGTTTAGATAAGTGAGTGTATAATTTCTATTAAGTTTAAAAAATATTTTATAAATGTTTAAAAAAAAAACAAAAAAATTCAGGCTTGATTTCGTGTTTATTAAATAGCAGTATACTTAGTTACTAATTTATTATAAATTCGACGACACTTGTCTAATGAATAATAAGGTCACTTCAAAATATTTCAGATTAGCTGTAGCCCGCAACTTCTATCGCCAGAAAACATTTATCGTGAAATTTATTTTTATTTTTTCGGGTTATGAAGTACCGTTGATGCCCCTTTGGGTTCATCGGACCACTGCTTGATTCGGAGTTAAGTGCCCTTCATGTGCCCATTGCGGTCGCGATGTGCAGGCCACCGCCGTGTGTGGCACTACAGGTCGGCGGATTGGGAAGGGATGCGGTCTTTCTTTGCATCCTACCCATGGGGGCAGGTTTACTTCTCGCTATATAGGCCCGACGCCGTTGCAAATTCCGTCGCCGATGTAGTGCTCCAAGGAATGGCACTCTTTGTTCCTTCCTCTGTGGTGCCCATCGGTGGTAGATCAAAGCCTTGGTTTTGTGGCAACTGCAGAATGGCATCTCGCCAAAAGCAGCAGTGCTACCGGGCTTGGGTTAAAGCATCGGCGTCTCGGGATTCAAAAACTAGCGTTATTAAGGAGTATAACTCTGCCGCCAGGTCCTTCAAAAGACTAATTACTGCGGCAAAGTCCGAGCATATTGGCAGAATTGGCGAGAAACCGGTTCGTCTTCCTTCGGGAACTCGTGCGATCTGGTCAAGGTCAAGGCTGTCCAAGGGAATTTCAGTCAGCCATCACTACCATCTCTGCACAGGGAGGACAACTCGCTGGCCCATGACGCAATAGAGAAAGCCGATCTTCTAGGTTCTCTTTTTGCGTCCAACTCGACTCACGATGACAGGGGGAACTCACCGCCGACCATCCCGTGCAGTGAGTGCTCTATGCCGAACATCCGGTTCTTTCAAAGCTCAGTGCGAAAAGCACTCCTCTCCCTGGACATCCAGAGGTCGAGTGGGCCCGATAGTGTCCCCCCTATTGTGCTGAGGATGTGTGCTCCAGAGTTGGCACCGGTTCTAACGTGTCTTTTTCGGTACTCCTACTCTGAAGGCGTCATCCCGATGACATGGAAGACAGCTTGGTGCACCCGATCCCTAAGAAAGGCGAGAGCTCAGACGCGGGTAACTACAGACCGATCGCCATCACTTCCTTATTATCCAAAATAATGAAGTCCATTATAAACTGCCAGCTCTTGAGGTACTTAGAGGAGCACCAGTTGATCAGTGACCGCCAGTACGGCTTCCGTCGGGGTCGCTCGGCTAGTGATCTTCTTGTGTACCTCACTCATCGATGGGCGGAGGCAGTAGAGAGCAAGGGTGAGGCCCTGGCAGTTAGTTTGGACATAGCGAAAGCCTTTGATCGGGTATGGCACAAAGCGCTTCTCTCAAAGCTTCCGTCATATGGGCTTCCCAAGAAATTTTGCAATTAGGTCACTAGTTTTCTCACAGACCGGAGCATCAAGATCGTAGTAAACGGTGCATGCTCGGACTCCAAGTCTGTGAACGCTGGTGTCCCACAAAGCTGTGTGCTATCGCCAACCCTGTTTCTTTTGCATATCAATGAATTGATTAATAATTTGTTGTAATAATAAATAAATAAATTGTTACAAATTAGTAACATCCATTGCTATGCAGGTGACAGCATTGGTGATGCCCTATATACCGGTCGTGCCAATATTTCTCGGGAACACGTCTACGAGTACCGGAACAAACTTGTGCCTGAAGTCGAGATTTTGTTAGACAAAATCTCGGACTGGGGCCGACTTAATTAAGTCCAGTTCAATCACAAAAAGACACAAGTTTGCGCGTTTACCGCTAATAAGAAACCCTTCGTCGTATCACCTCGTTTTGAGAGCATTCCCCTAGTTGCCTCAAGCAGCATCGGAATCCTTGGCGTCGACATATCGAGCAACGTTCAGTTTCGCGGTCACTTGGAAGGGAAGGCCAAATTGGCCTCTAAAAAGCTTGGCGTGCTCAGTAGAGCGCGACAGTCCTTCATGCCGGCCCACCGCTTGCAACTTTATAAGGCGCAGGTTCGGCAGCACATGGAGTACTGTTCGCATCTCTGGGCGGGGGCACCCCAGTGTCAGCTCCTTCCATTTGACCGTATCCAAAGAAGAGCGGCACGAATTGTCAACGACCATACTCTATCCGATCGGCTAGATCCCCTGGCTTAGCGAAGAGATGTTGTATCTCTTTGAATTTTCTACAAGATCTACTACGGGAGTGCTCCGAGGAATTGTTCGAATTAATTCCAGCCGCTGAATTTCGCCATCGTACCTTACGGCATAATCAAAAGTTCATCAACACCACCTTGATGCTTGGCATTCCACCGCAGTGCGTTTTTCGCGGAATTTTCTGCCACGCACTTGCACTTGTAGAATGAGCTGCCGTCAGCGATTTTTCCGGACCGCTACGACTTAGGGACCTTCAAGAAAAGAGCCTATACCTAGGCCCGCAACGCATCCGCTATTCCTCCGGTATTGTAGATGTTCATGGGCGGCGGTAATCACTTACTATCACGCGTGCCAATCGTATAAGTTCAAGCTATGACCCAAGGTTCAAGCTACTTTTATATAGAAAAGGGAGGCAAACGAGCAGGCGGCTCACGTGACAAGTGAGTACCGCCGCCCATGAACATCCGCAATACCAGAGGCATAGCAGATGCGTTGCCGGCCTTAGAGTGTCCCCCAGAATTGGGGAAGGGATGCGGTCTTTCTTTGCATCCTACCCATGGGGGCAGGTTTAGTTCTCGCTATATAGGCCCGACGCCGTTGCAAATTCCGTAGCCGATGTAGTGCTCCAAGGAATGGCACTCTTTGTTCCTTCCTCTGTGGTGCCCATCGATGGTAGATCAAAGCCTTGGTTTTGTGGCAACTGCAGAATGGCATCTCGCCAAAAGCAGCAGTGCTACCGGGCTTGGGTTAAAGCATCGGCGTCTCGGGATTCAAAAACTAGCGTTATTAAGGAGTATAACTCTGCCGCCAGGTCCTTCAAAAGACTAATTACTGCGGCAAAGTCCGAGCATATTGGCAGAATTGGCGAGAAACCGGTTCGTCTTCCTTCGGGAACTCGTGCGATCTGGTCAAGGTCAAGGCTGTCCAAGGGAATTTCAGTCAGCCATCACTACCATCTCTGCACAGGGAGGACAACTCGCTGGCCCATGACGCAATAGAGAAAGCCGATCTTCTAGGTTCTCTTTTTGCGTCCAACTCGACTCACGATGACAGGGGGAACTCACCGCCGACCATCCCGTGCAGTGAGTGCTCTATGCCGAACATCCGGTTCTTTCAAAGCTCAGTGCGAAAAGCACTCCTCTCCCTGGACATCCAGAGGTCGAGTGGGCCCGATAGTGTCCCCCCTATTGTGCTGAGGATGTGTGCTCCAGAGTTGGCACCGGTTCTAACGTGTCTTTTTCGGTACTCCTACTCTGAAGGCGTCATCCCGAAGACATGGAAGACAGCTTGGTGCATCCGATCCCTAAGAAAGGCGAGAGCTCAGACGCGGGTAACTACAGACCGATCGCCATCACTTCCTTATTATCCAAAATAATGAAGTCCATTATAAACTGCCAGCTCTTGAGGTACTTAGAGGAGCACCAGTTGATCAGTGACCGCCAGTACGGCTTCCGTCGGGGTCGCTCGGCTAGTGATCTTCTTGTGTACCTCACTCATCGATGGGCGGAGGCAGTAGAGAGCAAGGGTGAGGCCCTGGCAGTTAGTTTGGACATAGCGAAAGCCTTTGATCGGGTATGGCACAAAGCGCTTCTCTCAAAGCTTCCGTCATATGGGCTTCCCAAGAAATTTTGCAATTAGGTCACTAGTTTTCTCACAGACCGGAGCATCAAGATCGTAGTAGACGGTGCATGCTCGGACTCCAAGTCTGTGAACGCTGGTGTCCCACAAAGCTGTGTGCTATCGCCAACCCTGTTTCTTTTGCATATCAATGAATTGATTAATAATTTGTTGTAATAATAAATAAATAAATTGTTACAAATTAGTAACATCCATTGCTATGCAGATGACACCATTGGTGATGCCCTATATACCGGTCGTGCCAATATTTCTCGGGAACACGTCTACGAGTACCGGAATAAACTTGTGCCTGAAGTCGAGATTTTGTTAGACAAAATCTCGGACTGGGGCCGACTTAATTAAGTCCAGTTCAATCACAAAAAGACACAAGTTTGCGCGTTTACCGCTAATAAGAAACCCTTCGTCGTATCACCTCGTTTTGAGAGCATTCCCCTAGTTGCCTCAAGCAGCATCGGAATCCTTGGCGTCGACATATCGAGCAACGTTCAGTTTCGCGGTCACTTGGAAGGGAAGGCCGAATTGGCCTCTAAAAAGCTTGGCGTGCTCAGTAGAGCGCGACAGTCCTTCATGCCGGCCCACCGCTTGCAACTTTATAAGGCGCAGGTTCGGCAGCACATGGAGTACTGTTCGCATCTCTGGGCGGGGGCAACCCAGTGTCAGCTCCTTCCATTTGACCGTATCCAAAGAAGAGCGGCTCGAATTGTCAACGGCCATACTCTATCCGATCGGCTAGATCCCCTGGCTTTGCGAAGAGATGTTGTATCTCTTTGAATTTTCTACAAGATCTACTACGGGGAGTGCTCCGAGGAATTGTTCGAATTAATTCCAGCCGCTGAATTTCGCCATCGTACCTTACGGCATAATCAAAAAGTTCATCAACACCACCTTGATGCTTGGCATTCCATCACAGTGCGTTTTTCGCGGAATTTTCTGCCACGCACTTGCACTTGTAGAATGAGCTGCCGTCAGCGATTTTTCCGGACCGCTACGACTTAGGGACCTTCAAGAAAAGAGCCTATACCTTTCTCAAAGGCCCGCAACGCATCCGCTATTCCTCCGGTATTGCAGATGTTCATGGGCGGCGGTAATCACTTACTATCACGCGTGCCACCTGCTCGTTTGCCTCCTTTTTGTATAAAAAAAAATAAAATCGTATAAGTTCAAGCTATGACCCAAGGTTCAAGCTACTTTTATATAGAAAAGGGAGGCAAACGAGCAGGCGGCTCACGTGACAAGTGAGTATTCTGTGAGGTCGTGGTACTTCCCCGGTCGAGCCAGCCCATTCATGCAACAACAAAAGCTGAAGCGTGGCTCTACCACTGTCAAAATTGTACACATTCAAAATTGAATGGGCATTAACATATACGCGTTACAGCAGACAAAAATAAGTTAGATAAATATTAATATGGATTACAAATTGTTTACCATGAGTTGTCTGGTTCTGATGCACTTATACTAATCCAAACTAATACTAAACTGTATGTATAGACATAAAGGCGTGTTCAATAATGTGAAAAACGCTGCTCGACTGCTCGCGAATTTATTAGTTAATATATATATATATATATATATATATATATATATATATATATATATATATATATATATATATATATATATACATATATATATATATATATATATATATATATATATATATATATATATATATATATATATATATATATATATATATATATATATATATATATATATATATATATATATATATATATATATATATATATATATATATATATATATATATATATATATATATATATATATATACATATATATATATATATATATATATATATATATATATATATATATATATATATATATATATATATGGCTACAACATTGTGCTGAGTCGTTAATTTTGAATTTAATTACAGTTACTACTACTACTTTTTCTGTGTTTAGTTTTAATATTTTATGTCATAATTTATTTCTGGTTGTAGCGATAAATATACTTCTTTCTTTCAAAAATAAATAAATATCTTCACGCAATTCCCAATACAGGGGTAGACAGAGGTCAAGTCTAGATAATTAAATCCCTTTGACCCACCTTCCACCGAAGATATTTTCGGGACAACGTGACAGGTGGTGAGCTCGTCGCCGCCTTTATGTCCAAGCCAACGATGAAATTCGTACATAAGTTTTTGAAAAACTCATTGGTACTGCCACCTGAGGATCGAACTCGGGTCTCTCGACTCGAAATTCCGACCACCCAACAACTCGGCTATCGTGACTATATATATATATGGCTACAACATTGTGCTGAGTCGTTAATTTTGAATTTAATTACAGTTACTACTACTACTTTTTTTCTGTGTTTAGTTTTAATATTTTATGTCATAATTTATTTCTGGTTGTAGCGATAAATATACTTCTTTCTTTCAAAAATAAATAAAATGTTCCTATACATTGTAACTGCTTATTTTTATCTTATCTTATTCTTTATTCTGCTTATGTCATTACTTTTTCAAGGCATGTGAAAGTAGTACAATTTCATTGCTGGTCGAATCAGGAAGCTTACAGTTGCTTTGCGTGCTATGGAAAAGGCTATGCTCAATGTTTCTCTGCGTAATGAAATAAACAATGAAGACTTCCGCAGCAGAATTAAGATATCTGACAAATGTTGTAACGACCTACAAAGTGTTACGACGAGTTAAAGGATGCTGGTGGCTCAGGTTCGTTCTGTCTGGCAAACTTTAGGGGAGACCTATATTCTGCAGCAGACACTTGATAGGCTGTAGAAAAAAATAAAAGATGTAGATAAACCTTTAAGAACCTATTTAATTTACATTGCACATAATCAATGGTCTCTTAAATTATCACAATCCCGACCAATTAAATAAGCTGCTGCTTCCAAATTGCAGGCAATTGATGAAAACATACGCAAATGCTTAACATCGTAGAGTATGAATAATGGAAAACAAGAAATAAGTTATTTCTCAAATATTTAAAATGAGAACAAAAAGGGAATTGCAATTATTTAAACACTACTAGACCCACGCAACTACGTACGCTACGTTTCCATGGGGTTATATCATACATGTTTATTATATCATAGAAGTAACCCCATGGAATGATAAATAATTTAGACAATGCCGAAGAGTATATAATAAAAAAATGAAAGTAATTATAGTATGTAGTATATTTGAAAAAAATACTATCAAACCCACAAAGTACTCTATAATCTGAGTGAACACTTGACCTTGACAGAAAGGCAAGTTGGCTGTTAGATGATCATCGATATTTGTGGTTAAGCTATCGATGTTATGAACTTGGTATCAAAAGTTGCGGATATCTATTCACGAGCAGAGAAACTAAATTTATCATATATATGCAAGTTGTATATAAATTACTTGTATAAAACATTAAACTTTTGTTTTCGATAATCACTGAATATCGACACTGAACTATCGATGTTGAGATCAATTTTATAATTGAAGTTTCCTTATCCAATCCCTAACGATATTTGACACAGACCAATCTAAATTAGTCATTCATTCTAGAATAGACATTTTCAACATGTTCACTCACTTTTTCTGTCTCAATGTTGCCAATTTAGCGACTGTGATGTTATACTAAGCGACATTTTCACATTTTTAATACATCTACTAAAATAAACTTGTAACGCTTTGAAATAAACGAGAGACTAAAGTCTTAAACTTCTATTTGAAATATACTAAACTAGAATTGAGTAGAACGTTGACGGGCAACAATGTTTAAGGTACGGTAATATGTCTGGTACTGTGATCACCGATATGTTTGCGAATAGAGAAACGATTATGGCAAACCCTCCCGTACAGTAAAGACCTTTGTCCTGCAATTAACTTTTCAGACTGTTATGATAATTATGGTGATGTAATTGGTACAACTAAATCTTATGACATCGAAGTAATTCGTTACTGTATATGACTATTTATTTGTCTATCTATTTGTTGAAGTCCAGTAAATGGTATAATCATAAAGGCTTGACATGTCTGGTATCGTAATCGGTAATCCACCTACAGAAGCAGTTTTATTTCATTATTCTTTGCCTTTTGTTTCCTTTTTCGAGGTGGTTCAATAATTTTTACGCACGTTTACCGCATTTCGTCGTATTTTACCTTATTTTGAAAGCACTCCCCTAGTTGCCTCAGCCAGTATCGGAATGCTTGCCGTCGACATGTCGAGCAAGTTTCAGTTTCGCGGTCACATGGAAAGCTTGTCATGCATTGGCCTCTAAAAGCTTATCGTGCTCAGTAGAGTCCGACAATACTTCATGCCGGCCGACCATATGCAACTTTATAAGGCGCAGGTTCGGCCGCACGGAGTTTTTGCAGAGTAGCTCGTCGACGACTATGTTCCATCTGATTGGTTTGATCCTCTGGCTTTGCGAAGAGATGTTGTATCTCTTTGCATTTTTTACAAGAAATACTACGGGAATTGTTCGGATTAATTCCAGCCGCTGAATTTCACCATCGAACCTTACAGCATGATCTAAAATTCCATGGACACCACCTTGATGCTTGGCATGCACCACAGTGTCTTTTTCTCGGAATTTTCTGCCACGCATTTGCACTTTACGTAAAGTGCTGCCGTCAGAACTTAGTACACACACTTAGAACACTTATTACTTTGAGACCTTCAAGAAAAAAGCCTATACCTTCCTCAAAAGTCGACAACGTTATTATACAACTGCTATTCCTCTGGTTTTGTAGGAGTTTACGGGTGGAGGGAACCACTTACCATCATGTGAGCCACCTGCTCGTTTGCCCCTTATATATTATATAAAAAAAGGATTTTTAATGTAAAATTTTAAAAAGAATAAATTTTTTTTTAAATTTTTTTTTTTTTAATTAAAAAAAATATCTTTAAAATCGGGTACTTGGGAGCCCTGGCAACACATCTCGCTGCTTTCACTTCACTTTTCTATTTTCTGTAGTATTTAATCACTACGTATTTTTCATTCATTCATTCGTTCCAGCTGCATAGCTACGTTTTTCTGTGTAGCCTGACTCATATTATTTTAATTAGTTTCTCATAAGATTTCTGCCCTTAAAAAAAGCCATGGGCGACTCCCTAGATGGGAGCGAGAATGCCGCAGAGGCACAAAATGTTGTAGTTGTTGAATTTCAAGACTTTGCGAATTACCTACGTAGAGCTGCAACGGTACTTCTCCCTGAAGACGACATCGTTCCGCCGGCACTAAACGCTGCTTTAGAAGACAAAGTTAATCAAGATTGCATCAGAAAATTCATTTCCGATCCACAAGTATCATCTTTGTACGTGCAGCGGTTCTCATTAAAAGGTGCGTATCGATTTTGGTACTAATATTGCATGTTATAATACCTCTTTGGTTTCATCCAATTTGCATTTCGATTTTCCCTGCCAAATGACAATACTTATAAAATCTTCCTTATATCCATTTCATACAAAATTGCGAATACCTACGACGTGAATATCAATAATGTATGGATTTGAAAGTAAAGAGGGTGAGAGAGGTGTGTCATAATTTTTCTAATAGCCTGGCCAGCTTTTGACAGCATGCGTAAACATTTACTTATTCTCATGTTTCATTTATTTTATGTTTATTCTTTATTATGAATAATGCTATCTAATGCAAATTTTTATCATGATAGTCAAAGAATAATTTTGTTATGATTTTGGAATAGAAGATGACAGTGAGCAGCCTACAGAAGGTGAAGAAGAGAAAGAAGCTGTTAACTACCAAATCAGCAATGAGGTAATATGCCATGAGTTATTTTCTATTTTAAACTCAATTTGTTTTAAATAGTATGAAACACTGTTAAATATCTTAACAATCATATCTAATTTAGGTGCATTTTACATCACCAAGAGTAGCTGCTTTTGTTTGCATCAAGCGTGGAGCAGTCATCGAAGCTGACAAATCAATCCATAGCCAGCTCCGTCTTATTAATCTCTCTGATGGATCACCCTATGAGACACTCCATGCTTTCATCAGCAAGACTATGGCGCCTTTCTTTAAGAGCTATGTCAAAGAAAGTGGTAGAGCAGACAGGTATTTAATTATATTACATTTTTACTTGACAATACATTTCTCAAAATGAATATTAAATGATTTTTCAAATAAATATATATAAATTTATCTTTGGCTCAGGGGCTCATGAATATATATAAATTTATCTTTTTTTAGGGATGGTGATAAAATGGCACCCTCTGTAGAGAAAAAGATTGCAGAACTTGAGATGGGACTTCTTCACCTGCAACAAAATATTGACATCCCTGAAATCACTCTTCCTGTTCATCCCTTAGTTGCTGCAGTTATAAAAAGGTAACCTTTTATCTTATTTTGTTTTGTTTAGTTGCATTTTTTTTTCTCTGTTTTTGCACAAATTTAAAAACATTAAACAACTACATTTTAAAATCACATTATTTTTTATCAATAATTTAAATGTAAAAGCAGAAATAGTTTTAGCGTCGCGAATATTCGGTGGACGAGCAAAGCTGAATCGCTCGCGGAGGCAAGATGGTGTTGTTGGGCAATGTAGGATATTAAATAGCAGACATAAAATCCTAGTGTTCCTTCGAAAACGTATAGGGAAGGGTAGAACATGTCTCTAAATTTCGCAACAATCTCAAGTCCATACTTGAGATTATTGCGAAATTTAGAGACATGTTCATACTTTCAAAGTCCGAAGATAAAACGTATACACAAGTATTGCAAGCGCTCAAGCTTATTTTGAAGCTCCTCGGTAGCATCCAAGTAACAGGCGTCAGCGTAGTCGATGATGGGTTGAATGAGCTTTTGAGCCAAAGAGATTTTCGTTTTTAAGGGCAATACACCTTGAAGGCATTTTAAAGAATGGAACGAATAATTAACCTTGCGACTGACTTCACTAACATGAGCACGCCAGGATAAATTAGATGATGTTATCCCAAGATCCTTCAGTGTCAGTGTAAGGTATTTGTGTACCGCCTAACTTTATTGAGCATAAGGTAGAGAAATTTACGAGATTTCGTGCATATCTACTACCAATTATTAAGGCTTGTGATTTACAAGCATTAAGCTTCTGCCTAAAAGATTTGGACCAGGAATTGATCCGATTTAAAAAAAAAATATCTTCACGCAATTCCCAATACAGGGGTAGACAGAGGTCGAGTCTAGACAATTAAGTCCCTTCGACCCACCTTCCACCGAAGATATTTTCGGGACAACGTGACAGGTGGTGAGCCCGTCGCCGTCTTTTATGTCCAAGCCAACGATATTCGTACATAAGTTTTTGAAAAACCCATTGGTACGAGCCTACCAACTGGGGATCGAACTCGGGTCTATTGACTCGCAATTCCGACCACCCAACCACTCGGCTATCGTATTCGTGATATCCGATTTAAATCTTCATTAACAGAGGTAATGGCTAGATCCGCTACTGCCGGAGTAAAATGACGATAAAGCTGCAAAACGTCTGCATAGAGATGGAAATTAGCAGTAATAACTGAAGTGATTGTGTTAATAAAAACGGAAAAAAGTAATGGAGAGAGAACGCCACCCTGAGGCACGCCGGTGTTCGCAAGAGTCAGAAAAAGAATTCTCAATGCGAGCGACCCCGAAGATATGAATTAAACCATTTTATAGAGGTAGAAGCAATATTTATTGTTTGAAGTATTCCAAGTAAGATATCAAAATCGACAGAAGAAAAAGCGTTTCTGAAATCTAGCAACACTAGTATAGTTAGTTTATTTGTTTCCATAGCCCAGCGAATATTATCAGTTACTTTAAGAAGGGCAGTAACAGTACTATGGCTGGGCCGGAAACCAGATTGGAAAGGACATAAAAGTGAATTAGTTAATATAAAGGTGGATAGTTGAGTATGAACAATGTGCTCTAGAACTTTAGAAAGAAAAGGTAAAATATAAATCGCCCTAAAATGGGACATCACAGTTGGGAAGGAAACTTTAGCAAGCGGTATGATAAGTGCCTGTTTCCAGTCCAGAGGAAAGATACAAGTGGATAAAGAATAGTTGAATATATGGGTAAGAACAGGAAGCACAGATGACATAATTAAAACTATCATTCTAGAGCACATATTGTCGCTGCCAACGGATGTTGAAGAAATCGACAGAATGGACTTCTTCACACATTCCTCTGAAACACAGGTGAAATTGAAAAAGGTGGAAGATGGCTTCGGAAGGTTGGAAAGTGCACGCAATGTTAGGGACTTGACATAAAGATCTAAGACTGAGGAAGATTGGGAAAATGCTTGTTAAGGTCGCTTATGTCGATATCCCAACATATAATTATAGGAGGCCTTCCAATACCATTAGACTTTAAAAATCTCCACACATCAGATCGGCTTCGATTAATGAGAGAATCATGGAAATAGCGTCTCTTTGCATCTCTACACATACGATTGCAGCGATTTCGTAATACTTTATAATAATTAAAATTTCTATCAGAAGGAAAACTTTAGTACTTTTTTTTAGCTTTATCACGAAGAGCCATACACTTCTTTATATAACTGTATATCCTTTATATCACACTTATAGTGAGCTAAGGCGCAGAATTTCGCTTAACTAACTCTTAGGATCGGGGCATGATTGTTAAACAAAGTTAATACAATCTTCGTGAAACCACTAACCTTTTCATCAACATTATTACTATTTAGTATTGAAGTCCAGTCTATGGCGACAGCATCACGCAGCAGTGCCTCCAGGTCTATGCCCTTATAACTACGAAGAAAAAGATATTGCGGTTTGCGTTTTGGGGTTCGAATGCGGTAAGAAAGATAGACCAGATCATGGTAAGAAAAAGAAGTAGTTATTTGGCCATGAGAGATTACATTACTGGGCGATGAAACGATCATCAGATCAAGAAGAGAGGGAATGTAATTAGGAAAATGATGGGTGGCAGAAAGGGGTAAGAGCTGTAGGCTGAAAGAATTTAAGAGAGTTGTTAATCGAGAAGCACGGGAATCATTTTTTAACAAACAAGTATTAAAATCGTCCATTAATATTATATGGTCGTATATAGATCAGCAAAAACTTTATCTAGATCATCAAAGTAGTCGATAGAAAAATTGGGACTAAAATACAGAAAGCAGAATTTTTGAATTATTTAAAGATATTTCAAGGAATAAGTATTCGACAGAACTAGAATTATATAATTTATAATATATTTATAGTATATTTATATTATACTATTATATAATTTATAATGGTAGTATTTCGTATTATAATGGTAGGTCTCGAGACATGATTAAAAATGCAATAAACTTTTTGATAGGGGTGTCTTTTTCCACCATTTATATTCTTCCACTCTCTGCCACTCATCATTTTCATAATTGTACCCAGTCCTTATTTGCAATCTTTATTGAGGTACCTAACCAGATCAATAAACGCTGCGCATGTAGTGGCTAAGTAACAGCATACCCTGGATCTACTACCCAAATGGCTCACCGACTGGAGGTTGTCGGTGAACATCGGCAAGACGCAGGTCATACTCCTGGGAAGATTGCCACCTATTCTGAAACTGCAAAGTCAGGACATAGCTTGGTCGAGTACGGGCGTCCTACCCTAATCTGGGCGTGACCATCGACCGCAGGCTCAGCCTCGTCCACCGTCAAGGACACAATGGCGAAGGCTAGATCCGCCAGAGCTCTTCTGGGGCCCGTTTTCAGGTCCTGTTTACCGCTAAAGGCAAAACTAGATGTCTAAAAAATTTACATGCGCGCCAGGCTGACTTACGCCGCGCCGGCATGGTTCGCACTGATCAGATCCACCTCAAGAAATCGACTACAAGCCCAAGAGGACATCACCCTGTGAGCCATTGTTGGTGCGCCTCGGTGCGTACGAAACGCCATCATCGGGGGGGACGCCACTCCACCTGGAACACTTAGAGAACATCGCTCCATTGCACGCTCGACCCCCCAAGGGCAAGCCGCTCCCCAAGGAGCTAGCGGCGAAAACAGAGGACGACCAGAGCTCTGCGCAGAGACAGAGCACCCAAAGGGCCCCGACGGTAACCCCGGGGTGGAGGATCTTGACTGTGCTCGACCGCTCGAGGGCGGTCACTGAAGCCATGGGACTGTAGGTCCAAACCCGATGACCCACCCATATTGATGGGTGGCGTAATGATACCATGGAGGTAGGCTATGCCTCGGGCAGTTGCCCCGGCTAACAGTCGGAGAAGAAATTCACGTCACACTGGTGAAAGAGACGACCTCCCCAGGTCACGATCACCCGATCTGTCGGGTAGCTATCCTTTTCCTGCAGCACATCATCCGCTTCACATGATAATACTGGTGTATGTTATCTGAATAATACAAAGGAACTACTAAATAAGCCTGAGTGCTTCCACAACCTGTCTATCCATTTTGTCTTTGACTAGTCTTTGAGTTTCTCAAGGGCTGTAACGGTTAGCAATTCGGTTTCGCAGAAACACATCTCTCCTCTCCTTCAAGTATCTTAAAGAGAATTTTATTTGATTTACATCATCTTCTTGTTTATTACTATTACTGTTTCAAGAAATATTCTAAACATAAAATACTCACAGTCGGATGTTATTGCAGGGCTGCTGATGAAGGTCGCAAGCCTCGTGTGGCTGATTTCGGCGATAAAGTGGAAGACTCCAATTTCCTGAACCAACTGCAGAATGGAGTCAATCGCTGGATTAAAGAAATACAAAAAGTATTAAAAACTTCCTGGTTAAACATAAACATTATATAACTTATATTACATAAAAATGCACAAAAGTTTTCTTTTTTAAGATTATTAACGTTACTTTTTTTATTTAGGTGACCAAACTTGATCGTGATCCATCAAACGGTACAGCTTTACAAGAAATATCATTCTGGCTGAATCTTGAGCGTGCACTTCATCGAATTCAGGAAAAACGAGAAAGTATTGAGGTAATTATTGTCGCTTTTATTATAAAATTAATGATAAATTAAATGTTAATTATTAACTGACTATAAAAATATTATATTTTGCTAGCCACGATCTGTTTGTTTTCTTAAATATAATATTTGTAATACTTTTCATTAATATTTGAATCATCAAAAATAATGGCCTTTATAGGAAACAAAATTATCTGTTAGCTGTTATAATACAACAGCTGCATTAATAACAGAATAGACAAACACAGTCCTGCACCATATTAAAATTTAAAGATCTCTGTTTTTACTAACTTTTATTCTATCGTTTCTAGGTTGCATTAACTCTGGACATTCTAAAATACGGCAAACGGTTTCATGCTACTGTTTCGTTCGACACTGACACGGGATTGAAGCAAGCACTTGCCACAGTCTCCGATTATAACCCTCTCATGAAAGATTTTCCGATCAATGATCTACTTAGCGCTACAGAACTCGAGAGGATCAGGTACTCGACGTCATTAGTATATTAAATTTGATCGAAATCGTAATGTATGTTAATAACAATATGTTACCATAAAATATATAGACTCTTAATTAAGTTTTAAGTAAAATGTTAATGTAAGGTGGTTCAGTTTGTAAATGTTGCCTCGTTTAACTTAGTCAATTAAAGTAGCTGCTACTTTTTATATTAATAAACAGCATGAGAGGTGTGACATAGATATTCATAAATAAACATCACACCTCCATCCCTTTGTAGCGGTTGGCAGAGACTAAATCATTCCACTTAACCTGATATAATTCTGTCTCTATGTCACTTACATCAGTCCCTTGATACATATAAATTAATTAATAAAATTTCGTTGACCCTTGCTTACGTCTTGTGAAACCCCATATTATTGTCATTTTGACGTAGACCTACGTGGACTCTTCCGAGGACCCTTGGAGGTGTACCCTGGACTACTTTAGGAACTAAATTAATCGCATGTCATTTTCTTCTGGTTTTGTATCTGAAATTAATAAATAATGTGTATCTTAAGCTAACTAGAATGATAAATAATTTAAAAACTCTCTCCTTTTTTAGTTTTATGGCCCCTGTTATTAGAATTATGCCAATGTCAGGTCAGTAATTTAAAAACTTAATTTTTTCATTGTTAATTTTAAGGTTGGCAGTGCAACAAATATTTTCACATCTTCGCAAAATTCGCTCCACAAAGTATCCCATCCAGCGCGGTCTGAGACTTGTCGAAGCCATTTCTCGTGACTTGGGACAACAACTCTTAAAGGTATAGAAAGGAAACTTTTAAAGAAAAAGAAAAAATATGTTAAGCACTTTTTCTATTATTTGTAAGAATAGTTGTTGGAATTGGAGGGCTGTATCGCTATATTTTACTACAAACATACATACATAGTATTTTTTTACTTAGTAATTCTCTTCCTTTTATATGAAGAAAAGCCAAAGCAATGGAGATCACCTTGCCTGTCAGGGTAATAGAATATGAAGAGTAAAGATTCTCATTTTTAAGTTGCTATATAAGCCATAAATACTATTTTCAGTTTTTTATATCACCATGCAGACTTAATCTATTTTACTTCAACAATTAACAGGTTTTGGGTACTCGACGCCTAATGCATATCCCATTTGAAGACTTTGAACGCGTGATGACCCAGTGTTTTGAAGTATTCTCCTGCTGGGATGATGAATATGAAAAATTACAAGGACTGTTGCGGTAAGAACTCTTGTTATAAATAAAACTTTGTGCAGATTACAGAAAACAATCAATAATGTTTGGTTTCAGCTAAATCATCATTAATTTAATCTGAAGTGGCGAAAATACCATTCTATTGTTTTACTTTTACTCAAATTTCGTCTGTATCTAGTTTTATTATATCTGTGACAATAATTTTTTCATTTAGCATTACAATTTCAAAGTTTACAAAGAAGAAGTCACGATAGCCGAGCGATTGGTGGTCGGAATTACGAGTCGAGAGACCCGAGTTCGATCCTCAGGTGGCAGGCTCGTACCAATGGGTTTTTCAAAAAAAACTTATGTACGAATTATATCGTTGGCTTGGACATAAAGACGGCGACGGGCTCACCACCAGTCACATTGTCCCGAAAATATCTTCGATGGAAGGTGGGTCAAAGGGATTTAATTGTCTAGACTAGACCTCTGTCTACCCCTGTATTGGGAATTGCGTGAAGATAATTATTTATTTCTTTATTATTTATGTTTACTATATGTGAAAATAATATTTTTGTAAATTGGACCCCCTGTAGCGACATCGTAAAGAAAAAGCGAGACGGCCACAACATCAAGATGGTATGGCGCGTCACACCCTCGCACAAGCGTCTGCAAGCGCGCATGGAGCACATGCGACGCTTCCGGAGGCACCATGAACAGCTGCGCACCGTAATGCTGCGGGTGTGTATAAAAATGAGATCTATTGTATGTTACATAGTTCTAGATACATCGAACATTTAATGAGAATAAAATAGTTGTTTTTCTGTTCAGAATGTTAGTTGTAATCATTAGTTAGTTTAAATTAAAGCTAATAATGATAAAATGGTTGCTTCGAATTATATTCAATGGTATAATATGTACATAGTTGCACCACAAAATGCAGTGGGCGGAGTGACTACACTTTTAATGTTTCATTATCGTCATATACAGTGGTAGAGCCACGCATCAGCTTTTGTTGTTGCATGAATGGGCCGGCTCGACCGGGGAAGTACCACGACCTCACAGAATACCGGCGTGAAGTAGAAGTCTAACAAACTTCTGCGTTTCGTCTGGTGAGTGCAGGTAACCGGAGGCCCATACACCCCTCTCCCCCAATTCTGGGGGAGGGGGGCACTCTAAGGTCGGCAACGCATCTGCTATGCCTCTGGTATTGCGGGTGTTCATGGGCGGCGGTAATCACTTACCATCACGTGAGCAACCTGCTCGTTTGCCTCCCTTTGTTTTAAAAAAAAATAATCTGATCTGTCGACCTCTGTGGACGAGTGGCGTAAACTCCGTTGTTCGAGAAGTCGCCATCTCGAGGTCCCGGGTTCGGTTTCCGGTCGGGTAAATGTAGAAAAACCACTTTTTCTACATTTTCTCGGGTCTGGGTGTTTGTGGTGCCTTTTTTTGTTTCCGATTCCCATACGACAAGTGCTTCAGCATTTTACATTGGGATCGGAGCAATACATGTGATTTTGTCCCCTATGTATGTATAATCATATTGGTCACTCATTGTTGCTTGATCCAATCAAATAAATTATTTCCATGTCCATTCCTTTTTAACAAACCAGTAAATTAATTTTACATCCAATATCTATATTGAAATTATTGGTTTAGACTAACTTAGCGGGTCATTAACACATCATTTAGTCTTACACACACTTAATGAAGTGTGTTATTGAGACAGGTCTTGCGTCCGCGGGCCACGGTCAACACGGAGCAAGCGGGGGGAGAGGTGACACAGCCGCACTCCCTGCCTATGGATGCAGCTGACGCTAATGCTATTGCTGAGGTACGTGTTTTTTTAAGTTCACGAGATTTTTCTTTACCATCACGTGATTTGCTACACTGGGATAGGCAAAAATAATAAATCTAGACAATGAAGTCCTATCGACCTATTTTTTACCGAAGCTCATTTGAGACCACATTGATTGGTGGTGAGCTTTACTGACTCGAGTACAAACATTCATATTCATCACACAAAATATTTGCCTCCAGGCGGGTTCGAACGCACAACGCTAAGCTTCGTAGGTAGGGTCCAACTCTGCTATCAGTTCATCACATAATTTCGTCGGTTAATAGATTTTTTAAAACTACGGTAATGGTTCTTGTTATTTCAATCAGAAGAATTATGTAGGCAATCCAATAAGAATTTTCTTTTCCTTAAAGGTGAACCTTGCATACGAGAATGTAAAAGAAGTGGATTGCTTGGATATTTCGCGTGAAGGATGTGACGCGTGGGAAGCCGCCGTACGCCGGTATGAAGACAGAATCGGTGAGTATTCATGCGTAGTCAAACATTCCTTTTCTCCGAATGTTTATATATTCTTAAATTTTCGTTTATTAAAAATCTAAAAATAAATGTTAAAAGTTTATTGAATTAAAAAAAATTACAGATTGATTGTGGCTGAAGAGGATGTTATTAAAATTCCTCTCCTACATGCAACTTTACCTTATATAGTCTTTGCGGATTTTGAGCCTATGGTCGTACATTTTTGATAAAATATATTATACAAGATATCTGGTTTCTGTAAGAGAACCAACCTTTTCTCAAATACGAAGCCATGGCATCTTGTGCTTGTAATAGTAGACGCGGTTGAGGTGCTTTAACGTTGATTACAAGGATTTCATCATTCAATACAAAAGTTGTGTATATATGTGTAATATGTATAGTAACAGAGACATTTTATTAGATCGCGTGGAGACCCGAATAACAGCACATCTCCGTGACCAACTGGGAACCGCCAAGAACGCTAACGAAATGTTCCGCATATTTTCACGTTTCAACGCGCTATTCGTGCGCCCGCACATCCGAGGCGCCATACGCGAGTACCAGACGCAACTGATCCAGCGTGTAAAGGACGACATTGAGACTCTACATGAGAAGTTTAAGGTTAGCGGACATGTTTATACCATTATACCATTTTTTTTTTGGATATTATTTCGCAATATTAATGTTACATCATAAAATAGCCAAGTGGTTGGGTGATTGGAATTGAAGTCAAGAGACCTGAGTTCGATTCCCAAAGCTCATACCAATGGGTTTTTCAAAAACAAAGTAAAGAGCCTATACCTTACTCAAAGGCCGGCAAGACATCTGCTATTCTTCTGGTATTGTAGGTGTTCATGGGCGGCGGTGATCACTCTACATCACGTGAGCCACCTGATAGTTTACCCCTTATTCTATAATAATAATAATAAAAATTTATGTACGATTTTTATCGTTGGCTTGGACATAAAGACGGCGACGGGCTCACCGCTCATCACGATGTCCCAAAAGTCTCCGTTGGAAAGTGGGTCGAAAGGACTTAATTCTTTAGACCTCTGTCTAACCTTAAATTTGGGAATGGCGTGAAGATATTTGTTTTTTACATCATAAAAATAATTGTTATTTGCAAATAGGTCCAATATCCTCAATCGAAGTGCAGTCGTTTGTCGCTGGTGCGCGATTTACCGCCAGTGGCCGGCTCCATCATCTGGGCTAAGCAGATTGATCACCAACTCACCGCTTACTTGAAACGAGTTGAAGATGTACTTGGTAAGAAAATCATAATTAAAAATATTTTTAATGTCTCTTATGTTTTTTTTATTTAAAATTTAAATAATGTTCTTCAAACTTCTTTTTTCATGATGTTGTCAATGTATACTATAAAAGTAAAAGTTTCCTAACAAAAATCAGTAAAATCACTTTTGGTTTCCAAGTACCACCTTAAACTAAAAAAAAAGTACTAAAAAGCAACTGTTTTCTCCGTTTTTATTCCATTCTCGCCGCATTCTATGACTATAGGCGACATAACTTCTGCTATGTCGCCTATGGTCATAGAATGCGGCGAGAATGGAACAAAAACGGAGAAAACAGTTACTTTTTAGGTACGAAATAACTAGTACTGCGACCTCCAATCCGCCAGCCGAACATAGCGATTATTATTCTTTACGGGAGAAGATTATATGTTGTATAGACTTTTTACGGCTCGTTAATATGAAAATACAAAAGATTTGTATAAGTTTTATTGTTAATCTTCAGGTAAGGGTTGGGAAAATCACATCGAGGGCCAGAAATTGAAAGCAGATGGTGATAGTTTTCGTCTGAAGTTAGACACGCAGGAAGTGTTTGATGATTGGGCTCGAAAGGTCTGTGAAATAATTTTGTTTTAAAACATTTTCATTGTATCACACATACTAATACTTACGGATTGCTTATATTATAGGTGCAGCAACGTAATCTTGGTGTGTCGGGACGAATTTTCGCCATCGAGTCGGTGCGTGCGCGATCCTGCAAATCTGGTACAACGATACTAAAACTAAAAGTAAACTTTTTGCCTGAAATCATCACATTGTATAAGGAAGTGAGGAACTTGAAGAATCTCGGCTTCAGGTAAATACAGTTTTTGATTCGAAATATTTTCATATTCTAGTAGTAAGCAAACTATGTACAAATTGTAATGTCATGTTCACATTTACTCTATGAAATAATCACAAAAGTCTATAGCCTCATTTTCCACCTGCTGCTTTTCCATCAAAGAAATCCCATGTAATGGTATAGCAGAAGATTTACGAGGCAAAATGTTTGAAAAGGGAAATTTATGCCACTAGAATGGAGAATGAGATATTATTCCTACAAATATTTATTACAATCTCAGTAACTAACAGATTTAAAAATATATTCATTATGGTGTGCCTCAATGAACTTTTGTTTTTATTCATTATAGTTTATTTTATAGATAGTGATTGAACAACCAGGTTCTCTTTGGGGATCACATTAATTTTTTTCGATTGCAGATAGAAAGTAATTTATTAATACAATTAAATGCAATTATTATTACAGTTAGCTGTTAGCTGTTTACATTCTTGGTTTTTGTTGTTATTTTCAGAGTACCATTGGCAATAGTGAACAAAGCGCATCAGGCAAATCAATTATATCCATTTGCAATTTCGCTTATCGAAAGTGTTCGTACTTACGAACGTACCCTGGAAAAGGTGTGTATGCAAAAAATATATGCTATAATACAGTATTTAAGCACTCGATTGTACGGAAATTATGAACTTTATAGCACCTTTACAACGGTGCCATAATCACAAATAATTAACAATATAGGACATATTTTTAAGTACAATTACTAACACTTGCGTTTTTCATTTATGCAGCTGAATAATAGGACACATACAAAGGTAGTTAGAAATTAGGATGCACTATTATATATAGCTTATACATTATTTATTTATTGGGTTTTAGCTTTAACAATATTTCTATATACATGTATTATACCGTTTGTTAAAAAAATGTGTCCGACTTTATATATGTTTTTTTTTCTGTGTATCTGTATTAGGCACTTAATTAAGTTCGTATTTGTTTGACGAATACATCAAATAAAACTAAAAATAAGAACCGAGCCAATGAATAACTGTAGTCATTCCTACCCAAAGAACTATGTCGGAATGATCACTGATAAGCAAATATTTGCTGACCCTATGGCTGAAAAAAATACTAGTTCAAAGTAAAAGTGCCGATGATGCTATTGAGCATACTGCACGTCATGCCATAAATAATGAGATTTTTGGACGGGCTAATACTGTTACAGCTGAATGGTACCAAACATATCTATGGAATTTGGAATTGTCAACTGTCATTATTACTACACTAATGGATCAATATTCTAATATAACATCTTTGTATTCTTTTTGATAATGCAATTGGTGTACCTAAATTCTGCTCTCGAATCGGACATGTTTTATTAACATATTGAGTAAAGGCTTTTTAATAATATTAGAATAATAAATAATATTGAAGTTATTCCTCCATTATAATTAGATTAGCCACACATTTTGAATTAAGTAATCTCAACAAATTTAAACATTTTTTTAAATACTTTTGTTACTCCTAGTAACATTATATTGTTATTTATATTTGTGTACTGACAAAATTATACATCACAGATTCGTGACAAGGCTTCGATTATACCACTCGTAGCAGGCTTACGCCGTGACGTACTCAATCAGGTGTCTGAAGGTATGGCTCTTGTATGGGAGTCATTCAAACTCGACCCATACGTGCAGAAGTTGAGCGAAGTTGTGCTACTTTTCCAAGAAAAGGTATAGAACAGAATACTGTCTACTGTGTATTTTTCATATTTCTGTTTATTTTATTCTTGCTAGTACTCAACTGAAAGACATTAATCCTTCAAGTTTGGTCAATTTCCAACATTTAAATTCATCAGTGCAGTCTATTTATAACATCCTCATAATTCCTGTTCTGATATTTATTTGTTCCCCTTAAAAATTTTTACTTTTGCCTTATTTGATTTCATTGAATAAAAGTCGTTTTTTACATTAGGTTGAAGACCTCCTGGCTGTAGAAGAACAGATTTCTGTAGATACCCGTTCTTTGGAAACATGTCCCTACTCAGCGCAGAGCCTTGCAGATATTCTGAGCCGTCTCCAGCGCGCCATCGACGACCTCTCGCTGCGTCAATACAGCAACTTGCATCTGTGGGTCCAACGTCTCGATGAAGAGGTATAACAACAGGACACACTTATTTTTAGGACATTATAAATACTTTTATAAACATATTTACAAAAGAACAAAAAACCTTGTATGTTATTAGTAACAAAGAATACAAGGTTAAAAATTACTAGTGTGTATACACACGTATATAATTGTATTAATATATATTAAATGTGATATACACACGTATATAATTGTATTAATATATATAAAATTGCTGTTACTAAAATTTCTATTATTTTTATTAGGTTGAAAAGAAGCTTGCTGCGCGTTTGCAAGCCGGTGTTGAAGCCTGGACAGCGGCTTTATTGGGCAAAGCTAATGAGCTTGACTTATCAATGGATACTTATTCACCCACTGAACCAACACACAAACCTGGAGGGGAACCACAGGTATGTTATTACCTACATACCCTTTTTTACATGTAATATATTCACACACATTGGGGTATCTTTGTACTGTTAACATACCCTTTTTTGAGTATTTTGATTTTAAAGATCTTTTCAACAGCGAAACACTGGTTATTATTTAATATACCCTTAGTACCTAGGAGGTAAATTTGAATATTCTTGCATTAAGTCATTAAGTATTTACTTATCTCATTACCTTTAAAATCCTCCACTTATTAATTCGCAACCGACACTCGCCGTTCAGCTCACGCGCACTACTCATTACTATGGTATCACCGCTCGTCTATAACAACGCATCAACGGTTCGTGTATTTCAATTATCAACCTCATAAATCTCGTTGCAAAATATATTTCAAGGAAATACTGTAATCCGATTCGAAGGACCAAAATTGGTGTTCACTATTTATATGAATAAACAGTGGACGTTATTTCCGGAATTAGGTAGAATTTAACACTCGTGATAACAGCCGTCATATGAATAAATATTCAAATTTACCAATAGCATATGGCGGCAAAATTTACTTACTATGACATTGTTAATCAAAAAAAAGTCCAATATTACCACGATTTAAAATCCTTCTGAAATATTATATCTCAAACTATATGTGTACATGATATGTAATGTGTGAAAATTTACAAAATTAGACATTGGTCAGCATTGACCGTTTTCAAATTGGTATACAAATACACTTTGTAGTCAAAATAAGTTCGATCCGATATATTTACGTAAGCTAACGGCACTATGTTTTGCGTCAGATCGCGCGCGTGGTGCACGAGGTGCGCATCACCAACCAGCAGATGTACCTGTTCCCGTCGCTGGAGGAGGCGCGCTTCCAGCTGATGCGGCAGATGTTCGCCTGGCAGGCCATCGTCACCAGCCTGCACCGCTTGCAGAGCACTAGGTACTGTTCAGCATTATGTAGCATTTTTTTAGAAGATTTTTTTTTTAATGGAATAGGGAGGCAATCAAGCAGTTGGCTCACATGATAGTAGGTGATTACCCCCGCCCATGAACACCTGCAATACTAGAGGAACAGCAGATGCGTAGCCGGCCTTTGAGCAGCATATTCCATAAATTGCAAGTGCGTGGCAGAAAATTCCGCAAAAAATGCACTGTAGTGGAATGCCAATGGTGAAATTCAGCGGCTGTGATTAAACCGAACAATTCCTCCGAGCAGTTCCCATAGTACATCTTGTCAAAAATGCCAGAGGATCTAGCCAATCAGATAGAACATGGTCATCGACGATTCGAGCTGCTCTTCGTTGTATACGGTCAAATGGAAGGAGCTGACACAAAATTATTAAAAAATTCATGATGTTTAAGAAAGAACTAGAAAAAAGTCTTAGTTATGAGAAAAGCACTTTAAGCTAAACATTATTAAAAGCATAAACATTATTCGTACATAAATTCCTAAAATAAGTTAAATTATTTTAGGATAAAAATACAACTTTATTCTTGTTGAAATTCATGGCAGGCAAAGTTGTATTGGTTTTTCGGGTACTGAAGTATTCAGAACAAAATTATTAAAAAATCCATGATGTTTAAGAAAGAACTATAAAAACGTCTTTTAGTTATGAGAAAAGCACTTTAAGCTAAACATTATTAAAAGCATAAACATTATTCGTACATAAATTCCTAAAATAAGTTAAATTATTTTAGAATAAAAATACAACTTTGTTCTTGTTGAAATTCATGGTAGGCAAAGTTGTATTAGTTTTTCGGGTACCTTTTTATGCCTAACCTGGTATATACTTGAATGTCGATGATCGCTCTTCATCAGGTGTGCCATTGATTATTTTCTGCCACTTGTCATTAAAAAAAAGTGACGAATCAATGATGTCTGTGGAGGCTAAGGTTTAGGTTAATTTATTGTCTTTGATTTTTAATTTTTAAGTTACTTTATGTATCGAAATATATCCTATAATCTGGTCAGATAACACACCAATGTAAAACAGAAAAGTGGGGCTCCCGTTAAAACGATATAAACAGAATCAGAAACAAAAGGTGTTAAGTTTCGCCATAATTTATTTTATAATTAATTAGTTCTAGATCTCATTGTAAATATACTTATTTCTATGTGTGTCACAGATATCAGGTTGGTGTGGCGCGTGCTCAAACTCTTACGTACAGAAACTTGTTGACCAAATTGCCTGGAGGTTCGGCGCCATTAGAGAATGCTTACGATGCAATTGAGCAAAAGATTTCACAAGTGCGCGAATATGTCGACGAATGGCTACGGTAATTATTATACCTATAATTTTATGTCATTAATTTTAAAATATTTATCTGTGATGCCATATTTTATATTGTTTATATTTGCTTACAGCTATCAAGCACTATGGGATTTGCAACCCGAGACATTGTATGGACGTCTTGGAGAAGATATTAATTTGTGGATCAAGTGTCTCAATGATATTAAGTAAGTAAAACTTTAAACTTTTTCATTTATACAGAATCGTCTAATTATATTACATATTTATTGAGTGTAATAACAGTAACTGCAATATTATTCTAAATATTAATAGTATCATACAAAAAGTCACGATAGCCGAGTGTTTGGGAGGTTGGAATTTCGAGTCGAGAGACCCGAGTTCAATCCTCAAGTAGATGGCTCGTACCAATGGGTTTTTCAAAACCTTATGTACGAATAATATCGTTGTCTTGGACATAAAGACGGCGACGGGCTCACCACGTTGTCCCGAAAATATCTTCGGTGCAAGGTGGGTCAAAGGGACTTAATTGTCTAGACTAGACCTCTGTCTGTCCCCTGTATTGGGAATTGCGTGAAGATATTTTTTTTTATACTAGTAACATATACAAATGTACGTAAACGCAGGAAGTCGCGCACGACGTTCGACACGTCGGACACGCGGCGCGAGTACGGGCCGGTGGTGATCGACTTCGCGCGCGTGCAGAGCAAGGTGGCGCTGAAGTACGACGCCTGGCACAAGGAGGTGCTCGGCAAGTTCGGCGCGCTGCTCGGCGGCGAGATGGTGCAGTTCCACGCACGCCTTGCCAAGTCGCGCGGCCAGCTCGAGCAGCAGACCATCGGTGCGTCCTACTACATTTTATGGTCCTAGTCTTTGCAGGAATCAACAACTTATTGTTGGTCAAGTACTTCCAAACTTGATCAAGTTTTTTTGGTTAGCCACTGTAAGTACAGGCGGTTTGGATCTCCACCATAACCTCATAACAAGGATATAGTGTGGTCGATTTTTCTCCTAATATTTAAAAATCTGACTGCTATCAATGATGTTATGATCTATGTTATGAACTACTATGTGTCATACTTAATTATTTTGTATGTCATTCTCTAGAAGCCCACTGTGATCTATTATTTAATATTAATAACAGTCAAGTAATAGAGATTAGCACACATCTTTAAGATTTTGGTATGCTTACCAACATCACTTTTTAAGTACTCTTAGTCCAAAATTTTCTACTCTCTAAGGCCGGATGTTCATGGGCGGCGGTAATCACTTACCATCACGTGAGCCACCTGCTCGTTTGCCTCCTCCTTCTAAAAAAAAAAAAAAAACCCCGTGATGGGAAAGAATGGCATAGGTTCAAAAATATTGCTATGTCTCCCCATAAAGCATATTCCTGTAATCTTAACTATTATTTAAAATATTAAACAATTTAACAGAGGCGGCCTCTACTAGTGATGCGGTGTCACTCATCACTTACGTGCAACAGCTGAAGCGAGAAGTACTAGCATGGGAAAAGCAAGTTGAAACTTACAAAGAGGCGCAACGTATCTTGGAACGCCAAAGGTAAGTTAAATTTACTAATTTTTCTAAAGAATTCTATAGCGCCCAATGTAAATGGCTCTATATAATAATGAGGCAAGTGTTCGGACGCACACTTTATATATCGATTCTTCGCTAGTCTTTGGTTAGATCCCTTAACATTAATATGAACACTTTATATGCTTGGCTAAATGAGATGTTTACATTTACACAAAGTTTTAACCATTTACCAATATTGCAGATTCCAGTTCCCCACTCAATGGCTTCATGTGGATAACATTGAAGGAGAATGGAGCGCGTTTAACGAAATAATGCGAAGGAAAGATTCCTCCATACAAACTCAAGTGTGTATTTAAATTATACCTATTCTAACTATATATTTCTATTTGGTATTCTTACTATTTCACTAACATCACTGTGCATATTTAGATTTCTACTATGCTGTAAAAAGTTCTCTGATGATAAACCATGCTTTAACAACAATGTGACAGTTTGAGACAAAAATATTCAACATTTCCAATGAGACTAAAGCCTCAGCTGATTTACAAATTTGACTAGAATTATAAATATGTAAATGCGTAGTATCAAATATACCTAATAGATATGTCATCACATATATACCTGAAAATTAACATTAATATCTATTCATTTCTCACATAGGTGGCGTCGCTCCAACAAAAGATTGTTGCTGAAGACAAAGCTGTGGAAGCTCGTACTTTGGAATTCCTTGGAGAATGGGAGAAAAATAAACCAACAGATGGCTCCACTAGGCCTGAAGATGCTTTAGCCCGATTACAAGTAATGGAGACTCGATACACCAAGCTAAAGGATGAAAGGGATAATGTTGCTAAAGCTAAAGAGGCACTTGAGTTACATGATACAGGTATGTAATTAATTAATTTATTACCGCTTTTATTGTGAAAACATCTTACTTCTGTGTGATTGTCAGCATCAAAGAATAAAGTCTACCTTGTCTGTCCATGGGTGTTGTAGAAGATGTCTAATGCCATAAAAGTCTATCAACTATACTTTTTGCGGTATGGAATAAAATAAAAATAAATAAATATCTTCACGCAATTCCCAATACAGGGGTAGACAGAGGTCTAGTCTAGACAATTAAATCTCTTTGACCCACCTTCCACCGAAGATATTTTCGGAACAACGTGACAAGTGGTGAGCCCGTCGCCGTCTGTATGTCCAAGTCAACAAAGCAATTCGTACATAAGTTTTTGAAAAACTCATTGGTACTAGCCTACCTGGGGAACGAATTCGGGTCTCTCGACTCGAAATTCCGACCACCCAACCACTCGGCTATCGTGACTTTTTATGTCTGCGGTATGGAAGCGGAGCAAAAAATCCGCTATCCCATCTCATCTCATGAATGGCGATAGAGGGCTTATAAATAAGAAGAGATTGGTCTGTAGCATCTTCCCACGTAATAATGATGACATTGCTAACACGATGTCGCCAAGCTCGTGGCAACACTTGCATAACCCTTCATAAGCTCATTTGAGAAGTGATAATACAGTTAGTATAGTAGTAGTTAGATAGTACAAGTTTTATAAACAATGGATCTTGAGAAGTATAATTTTATTCATAATTTTGCATGTAAATTGCACTTTTAATCATTGCCTGAGAAGTAGTTCACATAAAATCTATATCTATGGGGCAGAATCGTATTGAAAATCTGCTGCTATCGGTTATTTAATAATCTTTTTCGTTAATAGGTAGTTCTGTCAACAACGAACGTATGACGGTGGTAATGGAAGAACTACAAGATTTACGTGGCGTTTGGTCATCGCTAAGCAAAATATGGACTCAAATTGATGATATTAGAGAGAAACCATGGCTCTCAGTCCAACCCAGAAAACTAAGGTATAGCTTAAATAATTTACATTATAATACATACATTTTAAATTTGATTTCACTCTTGAATATAATTGTTACTTATCCCCTCATGTGTTGTCAGTGTAAGAATTTACTCGTCTCTTTCCATGGGTTATGTAAGAGGTAATCAGAAAGGGAAAGACCTTTAAATTGTCAACCAAAATTGTTACGAACAGATGTCGGAATAACATTCCCGAAAAATATCCCTAAAAAAGCAGCATGTAAGGTACAAGCCCGGCACTGCGATCATTAGTGCTCTTACCAAGCTAGCAAATGATGGATCATTCTTATGGGAGTGACCAAATCTATGTCCTTTAATTAAAATATACAATAATTAATTATGTATATTCTTGCACTTTATGGTATTTCAAATAATTTTAGGCAACAATTGGAAGCTATGTTGAATGAACTCAAGGAGCTGCCGGCACGCCTGCGCATGTACGACAGCTACGAATATGTCCGCAAACTGTTGCAGTCTTACACTAAGGTTTGTAATGCTTACGCCTTAACTATTTTCATTGTTTTGGTTTTTTCGTCATAAGGTACTTTATTTATTAGTTTCCGCGTATTCTACAAGCTTTGCACATCTTGTGCAATCTTTTATATTTCTCTATGAATCCTAAATAAAACTAATGAATCTCCATTAAGCATACGATTTTGACGATTTAAGCAAATAATTTTGAAATTTGATAATTTTTAAATGTATAAAATATTTTAAACATCTGTTTCTACCAGGTGAACATGTTGATTGTGGAGCTGAAATCAGACGCCCTTAAAGAACGTCACTGGCGTCAACTGTGCCGAGCCTTACGTGTCGAGTGGGCACTCTCCGAACTGACTTTGGGTCAAGTGTGGGATGCTGATTTGCTACATAACGAGCACACCGTTAAAGATGTCGTTTCAGTCGCGCAAGGAGAAATGGCGCTTGAAGAATTTTTGAAACAGGTCTGTACTAGTCATAACTTATAACTAAGGACAATAATCTTGAACATGGGCCTTTATGTTAAACAAGTAAGGAGGGCAAAAGTGCTGAGCAGTGCAACATGAAAATATTAAGAGTACTGTTATTTAAAATAGAAATTATTGTTGTTTTCCCAACCAAAGTTCGAAATATATTTAAAAGAATAAAGAAAGGAAGTTTATTTATTTTGCTATTTATTTAAAAATAATCACTTATACTTTTGCGTGTAACATCTTAAAAAATACTCACAATGCCAAATTACATTGCTGTTCTAGCAATGTAATTTGGCATTGTGAGTATTTTTCTCTTGTTAACCACTCCTACTAAACTGCAAAAGTTGTATCTGGAGTGATTCACAACAATATTTGAATAGAGAACCCGAACCTGCGACGATTTCAGCTATCGCAATTTCATGTTATATTTAATAATATTCTATCCCATTTCTTTGCTCAATACTGTATATTTTTTTCTTAATTTTTTTCTTGGAATTAGAAGAATAATTTATTGAATTGACGGTTAAATTGACAGGTGCGCGAATCTTGGCAGAGCTATGAGCTGGATTTGATAAACTATCAGAATAAGTGCAAAATCATTCGGGGCTGGGATGACCTATTCAACAAAGTAAAGGAACACATCAATAGCGTTGCGGCCATGAAGCTCTCTCCCTATTACAAGGTACTTTATTTAATACTTGATTGAGATTCTCCCTTTTTTCCTTTCATTCTTTATTTCCATTTTATTACAATTATAATATAATAGAATATAAGTTAAGCATAATATATTATGCTGTTATTAAAACTACAAATATGGAATTTATTTTTAAAGCATTTTATTTTATGTGATTTTTAGTTTTGAAGCTTACATGATATACTTCTAGGTATTTGAAGAAGAAGCTCTTACTTGGGAGGAAAAGTTAAATCGTATAAATGCCTTATTTGATGTCTGGATTGACGTACAACGCCGCTGGGTGTACCTTGAAGGCATATTCAGTGGATCTGCTGATATCAAAACTCTTTTGCCGGTGGAGACCAGTCGCTTCCAGAGTATAAGGTAACAATGTTACCAATTTCTTTGAAACATACTTTTGTGGTTGTTTATTTTGGTTGTGTTAAGTAATAATATAATATTTAACGTAATAATCGTAATATTTTTCCTATGACTATTAATTAATTCTTGGCTACTTTATAGTATAGATTACAGTAAAGATGAATACGAAAATATATGGGACATAAAAATTTCAGCTCTGAATTCCTGGGCCTAATGAAGAAAGTCAGCAAGTCTCCGATGGTAATGGATGTGCTTAATATACCCGGTGTGCAAAGGTCATTAGAACGCTTGGCTGATCTGCTGGGCAAGATTCAAAAGGCGCTTGGCGAATATCTCGAACGTGAGAGAAGCAGCTTCCCACGGTAATAAATTGCTCAACTTTAATATTCATATATTACTTTAACATAAAACAGAAATACCAAAGTTAATAATGTATAATATATATTATTGTATATAAAAACAAACTTTTTTTAATAGCACATTATCTGCAAATAGAATGTTAAGTACTATTTTGTTAAAACTAAAAACCCTTTTTTAGTTTCTACTTTGTGGGAGATGAAGACTTGCTGGAGATTATCGGAAACAGTAAGAACATTGCTAGGCTGCAGAAGCATTTCAAGAAAATGTTCGCCGGCGTTGCTGCTATCATCCTTAATGAGGACAATACTGTCATTAACGGAATAGCTTCGCGTGAGGGCGAGGAGGTAAATAAAATTATCTGTTATTTCTGATTTACTTATCTATTTCTTCTACGACCTCCGTGGACGAGTGGCGTACACACTGGTTTTCATAGAGTTGCTAGCTCTAAATTCCCAGACAGGTCAATGTAGAACACTTTTCCTACATTTTCACAGGCCTGGGTATTTCTGGAATCTTTGTTGTTTCTAATTCCATAACACAAAAGCTACTTAGCTTAAGCATTTGTACTATAACTTTGGAATTAGAGCAATGTATATGATGTTGTCCCTATATCTATCTATGTATTAATTTATACATAATTATTTATGGCTTTTAACTTGTCTAGGTATACTTCACATCACCAGTATCGACGATCGAGAATCCAAAGATCAACTCGTGGTTGTCTTTAGTAGAGCGAGAAATGCGCGTCACACTTGCTTGCCGACTTAAGGACGCCGTTTTCGATGTAAAACAATTCAAAGATGGCAATGTTGACCCACAGAAATTTATCGAATGGTGTGACAAGTATCAAGTAAGTTCGAAAAAGCTTCAGCTTCAATAAGTTTTCTACACTAGTTCAAAGTTCACTGCTTTGAATTTGTTTCCAAAAGATGCTATTTGATTGATAAAAGTAAATTTTAATTCACTGTTCAGTTTGCCAAATAGCTAACTTATAAACCAACTTCTATTACCATAGTTCCTATTATGTACTCTAATAAATTCCACTCCAAATTAAATGTAGAGTTTATAGTTGATTTTGACTGTGATATTTTTTAAATTGCTATTTGGCATTTACACATTATCCTCCAATTTACTTTGGCTTTGAACCCTTATACCTGAAATGTTATCTTTCAGGCTCAGATTGTAGTTCTAGCAGCTCAAATCCTCTGGTCCGAAGATGTCGAGAATGCACTTGTCAATGGTGGAGGAGATGGTCTGAAACAAGTGTTGGCCCATGTGGAAAACATGTTGAACATACTGGCTGACTCTGTACTGCAGGAACAACCGCCGCTTAGAAGAAGGAAACTTGAGCACTTGGTAAGTAGGATAAAGAATATACCACATAACAGAAAATTGTAGTGCCTCTGTTAGTATGATTTATTTCTGTAATTTATATGTTGCTACTTTAACAAAAAGCAATCAATAAGTTCTATTTTAAAATTTTAGTGTCACATCAAATGTTGTGCTTACAAATAAAAAAAAAATATTAATCACATAAAATGTTAAGAATTTTGCGTAATAATTTATTGCATTTTATCAAAATATATTTCGTAAACAGTATTCAATTGCAATATCTAATTTGCTCCCGAAAATTTACTATAAAAGTAAATTGTAAAATAAATGAGACTTTCATAGTCATTTAAAGTGGGAAAAATAAGTTTCAGAAAGTTATCGTTGAAAATCAATAACAAAATGATAATATAGGACATAACAATATTATTCTTGTCTCCGACAGATTAACGAGTTCGTGCACAAACGTACAGTAACACGTCGCCTCATCGCATCTGACGTTAACAGTCCACGATCGTTCGAATGGCTTTGCGAAATGAGATTCTACTTTGATCCTAGGAACAATGATGTAAGTATATTTACTCTGCTTGATGTCACAATAGCCGAATTGTTGGATGATCGAAATTCGATTTAAGAGTCCCGAGTTCGATCCCCAGGTGGCAGGCTCGTAGCAGTCTTTTCAAAATAATCTAATTCGATTTATATGGTTTGGATATAAAGACGACGACGGTCTTCACCTGTCACGTTGTTATAAAAATATCTTTGTTGAAAGGTAGAAAAATTTGGATTAATATAATTGGAGATAGGGCTTAATTGTCTAGACTTCAGTCTACTCCTGCATTGGGAATCGCGTGAAGATATTTATTTATTTATTGTTTTACTCTATTTGAAAAGTAATTCTCAAAATCAATCCTATGGTGATTGACATTTGAGTTTCCAGTTATTACAACTGTAATTGTAAACATTGTTTACTCCTGTTATTCATTTAAACTAAACTGATACTATATCTAACGCTTCAGGCTATAATTGCAATTGTTTGTACAGGTACTGCAACAGTTGACCATCCACATGGCGAACGCTAAATTCCTGTACGGATTCGAGTACCTGGGCGTGCAGGACCGCTTGGTGCAGACGCCGCTCACCGACCGCTGCTACCTCACCATGACGCAGGCGCTGGAGGCTCGCCTCGGAGGATCGCCTTTTGGTATGTTTCGACTATTGTAAATTTAATAAATTTTCACTTCTATATTGCCAATCAATTTTAAAGTGGTAGAGCCACGCATCAGCTTTTGTTGTTGCATGAATGGGCCGGCTCAACCAGGGAAGTACCACGACCTCACAGAATACCGGCGTAAAGTAGAAGTTTAACAAACTTCTGCGTTTCGTCTGGTGAGTGCAGGTAACCGGAGGCCCACACACCCCCCCCCAATTTGGAGAGGGGCACTCTAAGGCCGGCAACGCATCTGCTATGCCTCTGGTATTGCGGGTGTTCATGGGCGGCGGTAATCACTTACCATCACGTGATCCGCCTGCTCGTTTGCTGGCCTTTTCTATAAAAAAAAATAAAATCAAATATTTAAAAAGAGAAATAAAATATTATATCTTAAAATCTTAAATTGCTATTAAAAATGACATTATGACGAAAGCATACGCTATTTTAATGTCTTCACATTACGACTCTGTTTTGTTAAAAGAGTCCTTAGAGATTATATAAGATTAGAAGTCCTCGAAAAGTTAGGACCTAGCTTATATGCTGTTTGTATGCTTCAGGTCCTGCTGGTACTGGAAAGACTGAATCGGTGAAGGCGCTCGGAAATCAGCTTGGTCGTTTTGTGTTAGTATTCAATTGCGACGAGACATTTGACTTCCAAGCTATGGGAAGAATTTTCGTTGGACTTTGTCAGGTAAATTGTAAATTTATTAAATTATTTTAAATTAATGAAATTCTGTTTGATTTGAAAACTTCTGTCTGATTTTGTAAGTTAATTTTAATATTTAAAAAAATATATATTTTATATATATTAATATTTAGCTGCAAAATTTTTAAAAAGGAAATAAAATGTGTATAGTTGTTGATACTATTGTGCATTGTTTCTTAAGGTTGGCGCTTGGGGTTGCTTTGATGAGTTTAATCGATTAGAAGAAAGAATGTTGTCTGCTGTGTCTCAGCAAGTACAGACTATACAGGAGGCTCTAAAAAGTCACCAAGAAGGTGATAACACTGGTAAGGGAATAAATAAATTAATATATAAACATTTTCAAGCTATTCTCATATTACTGGGGGAGACAGGACTAGAGAATTAAGTCCTTTCGACCCACCTTTTAGCGAAGACATCTTGGGATAACGTGACAGGTGGTGAGCCTGATATAAGTAAAAAAAAAATCTGACACGGGTCATTGGTACAAGCCTACCGCCTGGGGATCGAACTCGAGTATCTTGTCAAAAATTCCGATAACCGTAACTTGGTAAAACGATAAAGCTCCCAAAACACCAATACAACAACCCAAAAAGTATAACAACTCGTAGATTTTAATTTGTAGGATGTGTAGATCAATTGTGAATTGTCAATAAAATTTTAACAATACCATTTCAGCAAAATCCATAACAGTGGAATTGGTTGGCAAACAAGTGCGAGTAAGTCAGGATATGGCAATCTTCATAACTATGAATCCTGGTTACGCGGGCCGCTCCAACTTGCCCGACAACTTGAAGAAGCTGTTCCGCAGCTTGGCCATGACGACGCCCGACAGACAATTGATCGCGGAGGTGATGCTCTTCAGCCAGGGCTTCCGAACGGCCGAAAAGCTGGCTTGCAAGATTGTGCCTTTTTTCAAGTATGTAAATTAGATTACAGACATATATTTTATTCAGTTCGTATTTATATTTCGTAAATAGTTCGTATCTATCGTATATAGTTCATAAACATTATATATTTACGACTTATATAATATATACTTCTTACGAGATCGTTTATTTCCCTGAGTAAAAAGCAGACTTAAGCAGCCTGGAGTGACGAAGCTAATATTACACATCAAAACAAAACTGAAAAATTATTATTAAAATTTCTCTTCAGGAACTACGCTATTTGGGTTTTGGTAGTCTAGTCTGTCTATATATTACTGCAAACTATAAATTATATGTGTGCCAATTTTTTTTTATTTGACAATCTGACTACGTTATTGATGTATCACTTACGATTACATTATCGATACTTAGAAATTATTATTTTACAGGCTTTGCGACGAACAACTGTCAAATCAATCGCATTACGATTTCGGTCTGCGTGCTTTGAAATCCGTACTTGTTTCGGCCGGTAACGTCAAGCGTGACCGTATTCAAAAAATTAAGGTATTAAATCTATTGCTTATTCAATTTAAGTAAATATACAGCATTGAACATGTTAATTAATCGATTTGTGTGAATTTTATGATATGTTTTTAAATTTTGCAAACTTTATAATATGTATAATAATATATAATAATAATGTATAATAATATGTATAAATAGGCATTGCTGAAATGTTGAAAAGATTTAATTGTTCAATCTGCCAATGCTCTAGCCCTTGGCTACCCCAAAAAACATGCTAATAAAAAATAGCTGTACAATGAACTTCAAAAGCGCATCCCTAAGTATAATGCATATTTAATATATGTTACTTTTGCAGGAAAATCTAATAGAGCGTGGCAATGAAGTGCCGGACGAGGCGTCTATTGCAGAGTCTCTGCCTGAACAGGACATTCTCATCCAATCCGTTTGTGAGACTATGGTGCCTAAATTGGTTGCTGAGGACATTCCACTGCTATTTTCCCTGCTGAACGATGTTTTCCCCAACGTTGGTTACACTAGAGCTGAGATGACTGGTAAGCCACAAATAACTACCCACTGAAATAGTTAACCTTAAATTTTGTCCAAATTAGTGGACAATATATTTCTTATTTCTTGATGTAATTGATTTCTCTTTTATTTTTGACAAAAACATTGAAACATTTATCTGAAAAAGCCTTTCTACATGGGGCTTCGACCGCATGGGCAAATAGCCTTAAATAAAATTAGTAACTGCTTGGCGTGCTCAGTAGGGCACGACAGTATTTCATCCCGGCGTACCGCTTGCAACTTTATAAGGCGCAAGTTCGGCCGCCATGCACGGCCATGGAGTACTGTTCTCATCTCTGGGCGGAGGCGCCCCAATGTCAGCCCCTTCCATTTAACCGTATTCAACAAAACGCGGATTGATTGTGACTCATTCAAATATAAATCGACTTGATGTTTAATTTTTAGTTAATAAGATTTATAACTAAATGAAGTATTATGGAGTACCAAAGTTTCAAGAGTTTGTGCCCTACTAAAACACCGAATATACACTTTTGTAGAATTATTATAAACAAATTCGTTTTTCTTATACAATTTTTTAGTTTCTGTTGATTAGCTATTGTATTTTTTGATTATTTTTTCTAATAGGTTTGAAGAATGAAATTCGTGCAGTGTGCGCCGAAGAGTTTTTGGTTTGTGGCGAAGGAGATGAACAGGGTTCTACTTGGATGGATAAGGTATAATCATATATCCAATTATTAATTTTCGTTGGTTGGAGATAATCTTACTATATAGAGAAAGGACTTTTTCAACTAATTATAACTAAGTTAATGCAACAAGGAAACTCAATATTCCATCAGTGATAACATCCTTCACTTCCATGGTCGATGCTACATGAGTATTCATCATAAGGCACGTTTTTTTTCTCTTTATTTAATAGATTCATTTACATTTGCCATCCTAATCATACTCGTATTAATCGGTGATGGTGAAAAGTTACATAATCTCATTTAATAAAAAAAATTAATAAAACTTTCCCCCTAATATTTATTTATATTCATTAACAGATGTATAATTATTTTTGCTTATCATCGCCTAAAGCTATGCAATCTTGTGTCCCAGTAGAACCATATGATAAAGTCGGTTTTAAATTGGATGATATATACTGATACAACTTCACCTCAATAATCTAAGTTTAATAATGAAATATTCTACTTGGAAAGGGCACACAATAATTGCATAGTTTTGGCGCGCACGGATGTCACATTCCGAAATTGAGTGAGTGCGAATGAATATGCGTTTCCATGCTAACCCGCTAACGGCACGTAGAGGAGGAACTCGTCGTCGCGCGCGCAGCACAGCACGTGGATAGAGAAGGTCAGTGTCGACTCGCGGCCGTCTCGCTGCTTCGTGTATTGCCACAGGAGAAATATAACACCGTTCCATTTTTATTTATCTGCATTTCTTATATTGATCAAATATTTATTCTTTAGAGATTATTTCTTCAGAATTTATTTTTAAGATTTATATCAATTTTAAAACATTACTTTTTTCCTTTGGTAACACAATAAGCGGTGTACCGGTCATGTGGTGACGGAAATGGGTTGATCTTCTTTATAGCTATTCCGTCATCATCCAGTTTGGTACGGGTTAGAGTCCTGCCTGCGTGCTCGTGTCTTCTGTATCAATCTGTGTTCTGTTTTTGTTTGTATCGCTTATTCAAACTTTTTAATTTATAGCAAAAATGTATAACGTAAAGTTCTACAGTACTTGTTTCTGCATTCAACGCTATATATGGTTTACATCATTTCAATTTTTCATTATTCACGCACAAGTCAAACTAATTGCACAAATATTACATGCATATATACATACACCCCATGTGTCACACCCTACATGGCCTTTTCATTTATGCCCCTTTCTCCTTTTACGGCATAAAAAACATAGAATCTGCTATTAATCTTATATAATGTCTAAATAGTCTTAAATACCAGTTCAAAAACTCAAAAAATTTTGATTACATTATACAAAAAATGCTAAAGTGTAGTCAGCTAGAAACAGAATTTGAGACTAAAATTAGCCAATAATACTGTACTTTAGAATTGTGTGTTTCTTGAAATTTGTTCAAATATATGTTGCGATTGCATTTGTAGGGCTTTTTGTGCATTTTAAATGTATTAAAGTTTCTTTAGAAATAATGTTTTTTCGAAATTTTACAGCATTTGTTCCTTAATGTTTTCTTTACGATTTTCTTGTCACTGTATCTATTTAAATGCACATTTTAAATAGGATGTGTATATGTACTGATTGGCAAATGTGATACAGGTGCTCCAGTTATACCAGATCTGTAAGCTGAACCATGGTTTGATGATGGTCGGTCCTTCTGGAAGCGGAAAGTCTACAGCTTGGCGGGTGCTTCTTAAAGCACTTGAAAGGTTTGATATCGCAATTATTATTATTATTTTTAACTTAAATCATAAAATACTTTTATATGCATTCAGTGTATATGAATAGTTACAAATATTTCGCTATTGAATGTACCACTAAGAATGCCTCGCTCTGGAATTCGAAATATGTTTTATGTCCCGCTTTGCAAAACTAACATCGGTTATAACTCCCCCATATTGAGGATGTGCAGTGAGTACATTCAACTTCAGCAACGATTTAATGAAATCAATATCTGCAATGTTTCACTGCACAAATTCAAAAGCATGTTACATCAAAATTTTAGTCACTCTTAAATGTTCTTATATAGTTCTAATTGTTATATATATACATATACCAATATATATATATATATATATATATATATATATATATATATATATATGTATATATATATATATATATATATATATATATATATATATATATATATATATATATATATATATATATATATATATATATATATATATATATATATATATATATATATATATATGTGTGTATTGATTTATATTTACAGAATTATATTTTAGTCTCCTTTGATATAAAATTAATTGCAAATTTATTGTTATTTCGGTAAATGATGTGTTCACCTGTAATTGGCGTGCATGTTAGATTTAAGCATCCATATTTATTAGTACCTTGTGAAGTTGTAACATGTATTGTTGTAGGTGTTCCATAGAATAATAAATAATAATAATGAGGCTAAATAGTTCCTTACTCTTACTCATACTTCTTACTTTAAGATTTCAGTTAAACTGTTGTATGTTTTCTTTTTATTAATAAATTCTCCGTTGTTTTCAGATTCGAAGGTGTAGAAGGTGTGGCACATGTAATTGATCCAAAGGCAATGTCAAAGGAAACTCTATATGGTGTTCTCGATCCCAATACTCGCGAATGGACTGATGGACTATTCACCCACATTCTAAGGTTAGTTTAAAATAAAACATAATTATAAATTTAATAATGATTGAAAGTACTACTTATAAGTGCAATAAATTAAATTTAGAAGATTAATACATATTTGGTTATTTTCAAAAGAATGTCTAAAATATTACATATAGTTTATTTACACACATTAAGTACTATTGCCTACCTTATGGGCACAAACACTGACTAAAGAAGATATGATTAGTGATATGATTCACATGTAAACTTTGTTAATGACAAGCTGTTAACCGTGGCATTTTCGGTTACTTTATAATTTCGCGAATCAATGTCACTTAGTAAAAAAAACGTATACTATATCCATCAGTACCTAAAACATTATTTACTTATAATGTGATCAAGACTCGTTTATCCCTTACCATTTATAAATTACATTCATTACACACAGGAAAATAATCGACAACGTCCGCGGTGAGATAAACAAGCGTCAATGGATCATATTCGACGGCGACGTGGACCCGGAGTGGGTGGAGAACTTGAACTCAGTGCTGGACGACAACAAACTGCTCACCCTGCCCAACGGCGAGCGGCTGTCGCTGCCGCCAAACGTTCGCGTCATGTTTGAGGTGAGGGGGCATTTTATTTTTAAATTTTCGCTTGCTTTTAAGGTCACATCCGTGATGTCTGTTAGTTTGTCGAGTTTATGCCGAGTCGTTTGAGTTAATACCACACGAATTACTTGTGTAATAACTAATGTGCTCTATTATGTTCAAAAAAGCTAGAAAGCCAGTAATGTTACGGTTAATGCTCCATGCATTCCATCATAATCCTCAGGGTATCTGTAATACTCTGATTTTGTTTGTTGATGTCCATTAGCTTTTAATTTGCTTTGGCCGTAACTCAGTCAAATTCTCTTTTAAAAGCTTAATATTAATTAGGTTTTTGAATGATTTCTTAATTGTACAACCGAATAATTCTCTCCTAATGATATTATTTTATCTACAGGTTCAAGATCTGAAGTATGCCACTCTTGCCACTGTTTCGCGTTGCGGTATGGTTTGGTTCTCACAGGACGTATTGTCAACAGAGATGATCTTCGAAAATTATCTGTTGAGGTAAATTTTCAAAAATTTTTAATATTTGAGACAAAATTTAAAATTTCTCAGGGGCAAAATTAAATTATTCTATGCTTATTAATTTTGTGGCTGGGTACTTATTTTATCTTCACAAACCACCTTTGTTTGAGCTCTAGATCTTGTTTACTCTTTGTTTACTTGTTTACTTAAATAATAATTTTATGTATAGAATTTACTGTGGTGAAGGAAGACATCGTGAGAATATTTGCTTGTCAAAGAGATAATAAATATATGTATCTGTACATATTATTTAAAAAACGAATTATTTTAAATTGTGTAGTCTCCTAGACTGTTCTGGAATATCATTACCTGCTGTAATCTCTAAAATAATATTTGAGAAATATTTGCCCACAAGAGGGCCTTAAATACAATCCAAGCTTTCTCAAGAGATATTTAGTTCCAATGCTGGAAAGAGGTAGATTTCTATGCACACTAACTAGAAATTACATTGTAATATTTTTACTATTTTTTAAATACTTATCAGTTATTTATTTATTTATTAAAGGTTCATTAACAAAATTACAAGTAGCTAAAAGCTAGAGAGCTAGAGTTAAGAAAAATTGGCTTAAAAAATTGTGTAACATGTTATACTATTCACATATAAAAAGAACATAATATTGCATAGATGCATAAATATTAAGAGAAAATGTTATTAGTAAAAAATATCAATAATTAATATAAAAATAATTTCATTCAGACTACGGAATATTCCATTGGAAGATGGTGAAGAAGACTCATTCAGCATCGTAGTAGCAGCGCCAACCCAAGGAGCTGATCAGAACTCAACAGAAACGATATTGTCTCCAGGTTTACAGGTACCTTTCATTCCACAGCAAGGAAAAATATCATAACCTGAATGCAACAGTCACTTTTGTTTATACATGGCCGTAATTGAAGAAATTAACAATTTTTACTGTCACTTTCAGACCCAACGTGATGTTGCCTCTATCTTACAACCGTTATTTTACGGCGACGGTCTTGTTGTGAAGTGCCTCGAACGCGCGGCTTCCCTCGACCATATTATGGACTTCACTCGTCACAGAGCGTTGTCCTCTCTGCATTCGATGCTGAACCGCGGCGTTAGAAACATACTTGCATACAATCGCCAGCATCCCGACTTCCCTATTACCAACGACCAGCTAGAGGCATATGTTCCGAAGTGGCTGGTATATTCTCTACTGTGGTCATTCGCTGGTGATGCTAAACTCAAGGTATAGCCTATTTTATTATTAAATATAACATTTGTAAAATTAATGATTATTTATATTACCCTTTTTTTTTCTAGGATCGCAACGAGCTGGGCGATTTTATAAGATCAGCTAGCACTATGGTGTTGCCTAATTGTGGTGCAAATCAACACATTATCGACTTTGAGGTAATTATCTTATTGTTCTTAATGTGTCTTATAAATAATCCAAATAGTCAAAATATGTATGTATAAAATATAATAATCCAATCTTATCAAAACATATTTAATTTATCCAGTCAGATAGATGATTGAGTCTAATGAAAGTTTTAATTGAGTCATTATAATTCTTCTTCCACAGGTGTCGGTAACTGGTGAATGGGTGCCGTGGTCAGCTAAAGTTCCACAGATAGAAGTAGAGACACACAAAGTCGCCGCTCCAGATGTTGTTGTGCCCACACTCGATACTGTGCGACACGAAGCCTTGCTATATACCTGGCTGGCAGAGCATAAGCCATTAGGTATGTCACTTCCATTATCTTCAATGATTAGATATCTACCTGGTTTGGAAATAGGAAAAAAAAATAGTTTATACTATTGGCTTCCATCAGTGTCTTTAGAGATCTGACGACGCATCTGTATTCTCTGATTTAAGTAGTATGAAGATTGATAGAATTTATTATCATAATTGGAAATTTTATAAATACGATTTCCTCATATTTCCTTTACAGTGTTATGCGGTCCTCCTGGTTCAGGAAAAACAATGACGTTGTTCTCTGCTCTTCGAGCCTTACCTGATATGGAAGTTGTTGGTCTCAACTTCTCTTCAGCTACAACGCCTGAGTTGCTACTTAAAACCTTTGACCACTACTGCGAATACCGCAAGACGCCCAATGGCGTAGTGCTAGCACCCGTACAGGTACTTTTTTGTTATATTTTTTCATCATTATTTTAAAAATATTTATAAACATCCGTCGATGTTATCTGTTTGTTTAATTTAAATTCTATTATATGAAAAATATTTAAGGAAAATAAGTAATGAAATGAACCCGACGTTAAATCACACAAAAAAAGCTGTCATTAAATTTTATTATTTTGCTAAAATAAATTGTTATAATATTTTAATACATTGTACTGACGCTAAATGATTAGTCGCTAAATATAAAATTACCTGACCTACGAAGATGAAACTCATAAGATGTCTACTCATAAAGGATTATAGGAAACTGTCCACATCAAGTGGAAGAATGGAGATGAAAATTGGTATAGAGCGAGAACTTTCTCATTTCTGGATGAGATAGTTAATGATGGATGAATGGATAAAAACTTTTATAAAAATTAAGTTAGCAAAGCCTAAGTGATTTCTATTTTTGTAGCTTGGAAAATGGTTAGTCCTATTCTGTGATGAAATCAATTTGCCTGATATGGACCAGTATGGAACTCAACGTGTCATCTCCTTCCTGCGGCAACTGCTTGAACACAAAGGCTTTTATAGAGCTAGTGGTAAGTTTGCTTGTGAAATTGCATTTATATCTTTCCCTACTCCGCAGACTTTCGAGAATCTTGTTTGTTTGCATAATTGACAAAAACTTAGTCTGTACAGAGTACTTTTGTAACATGATCTACATACTATTGAAACATTTCAAACAACAGATATGTCGAGTGAAATGTACGAAATTCTAGGTATTTTTTTAATGTATACAATATTTATAGATGTAATTTGTATTGATTATCCAAATATGTGCAAATTTAAAATTCATGTTTATGTATTCATTGTGTTGAAAAAACAAAATTTCTTCAGATCACTCATGGGTGCATTTGGAGCGCATACAGTTCGTCGGCGCCTGCAATCCGCCTACGGATCCTGGACGTAAACCGCTTTCTCACCGTCTGCTAAGACACGTCCCAGTAATTTATGTTGATTATCCTGGAGAAATGTCACTTGAACAGGTAAAACAATTTTTTTTATCAACCTGTTTCAATGTTGTTATTTTGAAGTTAAGTCTGCTAAAAGTTTATCTAACTCTGTAAGGAATATCTTGGCAATTTAAATTTGAAGCAAACAACAATTATACCCTTTTTAATAAATTTTTATTTTTTTACAACTTTATTGTCTCGAAAATATCTTCGGTGGAAGGTGGGTCAAAGGGACTTAATTGTCTAGACTAGACCTCTGTCTACCCCTGTATTGGGAATTGCGTGAAGATATTTTCTATTTATATATTTTTATAATGATATGCTGCTAGTAATTTAGCCGTCCAGAACTTATGAGTGGTACGGTTTGTTGCGTTATGGTTCAGTAACACTACTATGGTGTGCTTGCAGATTTACGGCACGTTCACGCGCGCGATGCTGCGCATGCAGCCGGCGCTGCGCGGCTACGCGGAGCCGCTGACGCAGGCCATGGTGCACCTGTACCTGGCCTCGCAGGAGCGCTTCACGCAGGACATGCAGCCGCACTACGTGTACTCGCCGCGCGAGATGACGCGCTGGGTGCGCGGCATCTGCGAAGCCATCAGGTACCGATGCAAAATCACGGCACCGCTCCCTCTGCGCATAGATTTCCCTCGCCAGCCTAGAGGCTGTACCACCCTCTCCTCTGTCCATTCGCCATCGAATTAGACTCTTTTTACATTCGTGGATACATACCGTATACTCACTGTTATGTAACAAAACTGCACCGCACCGATTTAAAGTACCGAAATACCGTCGTGTTCTGCCATCGCATTAGCGACCATAGGCAGCCCCTCGGGAGAGAATACATCCTTTTCCTCTCTCTCTCTCTCTCTCTCTCTCTCTGCATCAAGGCTTGGATTCCAATTCTACGTTTTTTAAAGTTTTCGGATATTACTTTGATTAATGAAAAACTAAATTATATGAATCTTGTTCCCATTGTGATTTTCATTATCTTAATACTAATATGTAAAGATAAACATTGTACCCTCTTATTAACAAATTTTCAGTATTTCATTATTAAATGACATACTTCAAACTAAATATTATAAAACATCAATTGTTAACTATGCAATTTTATTGATTTTTTGAAGCATATTTATGCTGAACTTTTATGTGATTAAATTATTTTTTTTTCTTTTTTTTCTCTTTTATTTAATCATAAGTAATAAAAGAGAATACAGATATAAAATTTCAACTGGTGCGTGTAAGACACGGTGGCTCGGAGGTAAGAGCGTCGCCATGGATCGGCGAAAGTCGCGGGTTCGAATTCCGCCCGTGTCATTTGAAATATTAACTTTTTCTCTTTAATTTAATCACATCAATTGTTTACATTCATACTTCCGTAGGTTCTGGGTATATATCAGTTAGATGGGAATGATGGATTTGAGTATCAAAATGGTCAGATTTTTTTCAGTCACGATAGCCGAGTGGTTGGGTGGTCGGAATTTCGAGTCCAAAGACTCGAGTTTGATCCCCAGTTGGCAGGCTCGCACCAATGGGTTTTTCAAAAACTTATGTACGAATTATATCGTTGGCTTGGTCATAAAGACGGCGACGGGCTCACAACCTGTCACGTTGTCCCGAAATTATGTTTGGTGGAAGGTGGGACAAAGGGACTTAATTGTCTAGACTCGACCTCTGTCTACCCCTGTATTGGGAATTGCGTGAAGATATTTATTATTTATTTTATTTAAAAAATGGTCAGATTGAAAATTAAGTTCAAATACGGTCGAATTTCGGCCACTAAATGGGCCACTAGTAATCAAAAGTCATCACTAGTAAAAAAAAAAGTCACGATAGCCGAGTGGATGGATGGTCGGAACTTCGAGTCGAGAGACCCGAGTTCGATCCCCAAGTGGCAGGCTCGTACCAATGGGTTTTTTCAAAACCTATGTCCGATTCATATCGTTGGCATGGACATAAAGGCGGCGACGGGCTCACCACCTGTCACGTTGTCCCGAAAATATCTTCGGTGGAAGGTGTGGGTCAAAGGGACTTAATTGTCTAGACTAGACCTCTGTCTACCCCTGTATTGGGAATTGCGTGAAGATATTTATATATTTTTATTATAATAAAAATGTTTTTGCAATAATTAAGGATTATTTACTTTGTATTACAGGCCTCTTGACAATCTAACTGTTGAAGGGCTGGTACGACTTTGGGCACACGAAGCTTTACGTCTCTTCCAAGATCGTTTAGTCGAAGATTCTGAAAGACAATGGACTGACGAGAACATAGACACCGTTGCAATGAGATTCTTCCCAGGTGAAATATTTATTGACGAATTAGCTTTTTAAAGTACTATTTTGAAGTTTTATTTTTAGGGCAATTGAACCGTTTTTAAGTTTATCGTAATTTTTAATTTTGAAATACAGGTATCAACAAAGAACAGGCATTGGCTCGACCAATCTTATACAGCAACTGGCTCAGCAAGGATTATGTTCCAGTTCAAAGAGATCAGTTACGCGAATACGTCAAAGCGAGACTTAAGGTAAATTCATGTAATCAAATGTATCTTAACTATTTTTAGAAGGAAGGAAATTATCGGTCTAGGTTTCAAAATTTTAGAATAATGGAGCATAGAATAATAATAACAATATACTTCATTGTTCACCAAAGAAGGAACAATACAAAAAAAAAATGTATATTATTTTTTTTTAATTGTAGAGATATGTTATGAGTTTTTATAATATTTATCTTTTGTCAATCTTCTTTCTGAGAGGGACATGTTATTATAAATTGATGTTTTTTTTTATTTCCATTGTTTAAAATTTTTAATGTTATGATGCTATTTTTGGTCATAAATGATCAAAGTATTTGTATTAAAGTATTATCATAAATGATAAAGACAACCTCCGTGGACGAGTGGAATAAACACCGGTTTTCAAGGTGTCGCCATCTCGGGGTCCCGGGTTCGATTCCCGGTCAATGTAGAAAAACCACTTTTTCCTACATTTTCTCGGGCCTGGGTGTTTGTGGTGCCTTCGTTGTTTCCGACTCCCATACCTCAAGTGCTTTAGCATCTTATATTGGGATCGGAACAATGTATGTGATGATGTCCGTATCTATACGTGTATGTGTAGATCTATGTATACGTGCATATGTAGTATTATTATTTAATGAAAGGTGATTTTTAGGTATTTTATGAAGAAGAACTGGATGTACCATTGGTGTTGTTTGACGAAGTCTTGGACCACGTGCTGCGTATCGACCGTATCTTCCGACAGCCCCAGGGACATTTACTTCTCATTGGTGTGTCGGGAGCTGGTAAAACCACGCTCAGTCGCTTCGTTGCCTGGATGAACGGACTTAGTATCTTCCAGATAAAGGTGATTGATCTCCTTTTAATATTAATATCAAAACTGGTGTAGAAATTTGAAACCTAATGCCTATTGCTGAAAGTCTCAAATAGTAGTATATTTATCGTTTCCTAGAATTTGAACTCTATATTTTATCTTCAGATGAAGAATAAAAATAAATTAAAAACAGTTAGTGTCTTCAAATAGTGTCTTTATTTTGAATATTTTTGTCACCACATTGATTGAATTAATAGTCAATTTATAACAACTTATAAAATTTAAATTAAGTTTGATATTGTGGAAAGGGTAGAATGTATGAAGGGGATTGATATATTCACGCACTTGCATTACTTTGTATATGTGATTCAGGTGCACAATAAATACACTGGCGCGGACTTTGACGAAGACTTGCGCTCCGTGTTGCGTCGCGCCGGCTGTCGCGATGAGAAGGTGGCCTTCATACTGGACGAGTCTAATGTACTGGATAGCGGATTCCTGGAGCGCATGAACACGCTGCTGGCCAATGGAGAGGTAATTAATTAGTTTTATGATAAATCTCGTCGATCCGATCTCCGTGGGCGAGTGACGCACACACAGGTTTTCATGGTGTCCCCAGGTCTGAGGTCCGGGTTCCATTCTAGTTCAGGCAAATGCGGAAAACACTTTTTTTTTTACATTTTCTTGGGTCTGGGTGGTCCTTCCTTGTTTCTGATTTCATAATATAAGTGCTTAAGAGTCTATACCTGTTGAAGAGTTACCCTCCTGATTGTCTTTGGGATCTGTTTTGGGTCCCGCCATGTTGCAGTGAATATTGAACTGAACTTAATTAAAATTAGTACTTCATATGTATGTGAAATTTGAACAGAATTTGTTCACAAATGAAATTGGAATGAAAAATTAAACCTTAGCTGTTTATCTGCCTTTGATTTTAATTTTATTTGATACTATGTTCATCCAAACCTTACCAATGAAAAAATTATGTGTATATGTCTGTAAAAAATGGAAGTTCCATTTTAGATAGATAGAGAATTTTTGCGTAGTTTATAGTTTTAATTGTAAATAATGCAACCAACTATTCTATTTTATGGAAAGTTTTAATATGTTATAAATTAATCATGTATGTACAAAAATTATTCAATAATATTCTTTTTCATTTAGGTTCCAGGTTTGTTTGAAGGCGATGAATTCTCTGCACTCATGACTCAATGCAAAGAAGGCGCTCAAAGAGAGGGACTAATGTTAGACTCGAATGACGAATTATATAAATGGTAATTTGTGTGTTAATGTTGTAAATATTTTTTAATAGCACAATTAAGTAAATTTGATAATTATTTATAACAAAAACCTCATGCGTTAAATCATTTTTGCTTACAGGTTTACGGGTCAAGTAATGCGTAACCTACATGTAGTGTTCACCATGAATCCATCCTCGGAGGGACTTAAAGACCGCGCTGCCACATCGCCGGCCTTGTTCAATCGCTGCGTGCTGAACTGGTTCGGTGACTGGAGCGACGGCGCACTCTTCCAAGTATTTGATATTCATTTTTATATTTTATACTGCTTCCCAAATGTTAATTAATTATATAATTGTATTTGATTATTATTAATGTCAGGTCAGTTCCACTCTGTTGCTGAATTTAATAACTGTTGCATTCCAGTAAGGGCATACAGAGTCAGAATAATCATGTGCTATGTGGCATTCCATCATAGCCTTCAACGACATATCTATAATTTTCTAAAACTTACATATACTTTGTTTTACTTTATATTTAAAGGTTAAACTACTTTATTACAGTTCGTTTTTGGTGTATGAATTAAAAACTGGTTTGAAAAAGATAAAAGTATCATCGCATCTAACCTGCACATTACTAAGCTGCGACTAATATTTCTTTAAATTTATTTTTCATTTCGGCTCCAAATTTTACGGTAGCTATGCCCAGAATACTGTCTGTAATAACACTTATGAAGCTAAGAAAGTGCGCTGACATGTACTTGACCTGCAGGTGGGCAAGGAGTTCACGAGCCGCATGGACCTGGAGTCCGCGGAGTACGTGCCGCCCGACGAGTTCCCCGCGGCGTGCGGCGAGCTCGGCGCGCGGCCGGCGCACCGCGAGGCCGTGGTCAACGCCTGCGTCTACGTGCACCAGACGCTGCACCGCGCCAACGCGCGCCTCGCCAAGCGCGCCAACCGCACCATGGCCATCACGCCCAGGTCGCACCTCGTCTACTATCTCCACTCGTCCATCTTCTTCTGCCTTCTGGCATCGAATATAGCTCTTAAGTATCGTGCCTGTGTTATAGTGAGATTTAAATAATTTCAATTCACGAGGTTGACATTTCTTAATTACAAATAACTAAAGTAAAATTAATTGTATATAAGATTTAGTGGACTTGATGGCCACACAAACGAAAATCAACGATTTCCGTATTTTAACTGTATATATCAAATGCATAACCTGTATACAGGTTGTACATTAGTGGCATACTGTTATACAGTTTGACTCGAAATACCCACAAAAAAACTATGGTATATTTAAATACCACAGTTTTAGTGGGTTGGAGCTACACACCTCGTCAGTCAGGATCTTATTATAATTCGACATTCAATTTGCATATTTATAATGCCATTTCACCCAATTCAGAAGCCTTTTGACTAATTTAATAATATAGAATCATTCACTGTCAATATTTTTTCATCAAAACTATAAGCACATATATATTAATATTTTTACGAATTTGTTGTAATAATAGTACTTAATATAATATATAATAATGCTTAAATGTGTTATGCTCGAAAAACTGCTCCAATTAAATAATAATGTCTTCAGACACTACCTGGACTTCATCCAACAAATGGTAAAACTGTACGCGGAGAAGCGCGCTGATCTTGAGGAGCAACAATTGCATTTGAATGTTGGTCTTGGCAAAATCGCTGAGACTGTTGAACAGGTCGAAGAAATGCAGAAGAGCTTAGCTGTAAAATCGCAGGTACCGATAATAATTTACCTAAAATTCAACATATATTATTTTTCTTCAATCAATTATATTTACAATTTGAAACTGCATTTCTCAGGAGCTACAAGCAAAGAACGAAGCCGCTAATGCTAAACTTCGTCAAATGATAAAAGATCAACAAGAAGCTGAAATGAAAAAAGTTGAAAGTCAAGAAATTCAGGTTTGTTATTGCCCTTTGGTTTTTCAAGTATTTCCTTTATATTACATTTTGTAGTTGTATTTTATTTAAAAAGTTATTTTAAAGAATAATCATCATGTATTAAATTAATACAAATTATGTGACAAAATGACTTGATGTAAGAGGATACAGTAGATAATTATAGTTGCCAACAGTTCCATTGTAGTTGGTTTAAACTTGCACTGTACATGGCATGTTCCTCTGTCTGTTATATCATGCACTATAATATCTCTTGCGCAAATGACTTCTGTCTAGGTATTGTAATGGTTTGTATGACCGGCTGTGTAAAAACTGTTGTTTTGGTTTGAATAAATGAGACTGTGTCATATTCAAGCGCCCACTGGTATAGCAATACATCAAGTGACACCTTACATATTTCCAATGTGTAAGATTGTTCTTCACCTCAATATAATAAAAAAAACTCACATGTAGCACAATAATATTAAAATTAATATAACATTTACTTGTTACTTTACAGGTTAATTTAGAAAAGCAAACGAAAGCGATTGAAGCGAAGCGTAGAGATGTCATGGCGGACCTCGCTCAAGTTGAACCCGCTGTCATAGAAGCGCAAAACGGTTTGAATCCTTATTACTTTTGCATTTTAACCTTTCTTTACTAGATTGTCTTGTCAACAACATAATCGTTTGTGTGAAGTGATTATTTTCTAGTAATGAAATTTTAACTGTATTAGTTATAGTATTTACTTTCAGTTTCTTTTAGTTTATGTTGTAGCTAAAATAGAATTTCATTCGTTTAGAAAGGAAAAAAATATAAATTATTTATGTAAGGAATCATTACGATATTTAAATTACATTAAAATATTTAAAAGTATTTATACATTAATTGTCATGTGCACTAAACTTGCAACACATTTTAAGCAAGTTATTTTGATATTCTTAATTTTCGTTATTGGAGTACTTATATTCCTAGTGGTAAGATGGGTACTTTATTCTTTTTGAACTTTTACAATTAGTGTGTTTATAACGTGTGCCAGTTGATGTGTTTAGTGTATTTCAGTGTGATCCATGCTTAGTCATTGGACAACAATGGTTACTACTTAACTAAACCTAATACATAGTTTTATTAAAATTTTTTGAATAGTGTATTAATGTTAACTATTATCCATCCCATTGCAGGGAAAATATTTGTAATAATCTGTCATACATTTTTGATGTGTTTGTACCATTTTTGTCTAATCATGTTTTTAAACGTCGTGATGGTCCCATAAACAGCCGTACGCTCTATCAAGAAGCAGCAACTGGTTGAAGTGCGGTCTATGGCAAATCCTCCATCGGTGGTCAAGATGGCGCTCGAGTCAATTTGCACCCTACTTGGGGAAAAGGGGGACTCATGGAAGGGCATCCGTTCAGTTGTAATGAAAGACAACTTCATATCAACTATTGTTAACTTCGAGACTGAGAATATCACGTTAGTGTTGACACATTTTTGACTGACAAGGAAGCATGTTGTTCATTTAAGATGTAACTAAAATAATTACTGTAATAAATTGTGATTTCTAACATTTCAAGTTATTGATAATTTTTTTAACAACATGCTATCTTCTAGACTTGAATGATATTGAAGTTAATCCTAATTTACTGTCTTTTCTCTATACATAGCAAGTGATATCCTCCTCAGTCTATATTTATTGGCAAAAACATTGTAGTGTATTTTGTGCATCAATCGTCAGTATTTTTTCTGTATACCTAGTGTAACTACTACTTCGTATTCAGTAAAGCATTATTATTTTTATTGTATGAGCTCTAAGATTTTTCTACTTCTTTTATTAATGACTTGATTGTATGATTTAGATTTTGTTACGGATATGAAAATGTTGTAAATATACCGCTTGTTTGCATATGTGACTAGTTATTAATGTGAATCTTTTAATATAGCGCTATGTACACTTTATGTAATTAAAAATGGCATCAACGTAAGGCACACTAATAACAATGACAATGTTCGTATGTGACTAACACTGCTAAGCATCGTCGCGTATAGGGATCGACGAGCGCCAATCGGGCGTTGTCGGACACGTTCGGTGCCCGCGCCGAGCGCGTCGGCGGCGGCCGCACGCGACGTCGCTAAATGCCTTTTGTTTCTCTCTTTTTTTGTACTCTCTCGCTCTCGCTTCGCTGGTGACGGACGCGGCGTGGAACCGACGCTCGACTGTTGCACAATACAGCCGTGAAATCAATAAAGAAGCAGCATTTGGTGGAAGTGCGATCGATGGGGAACCCGCCGGCCATAGTGAAAGTTGCGCTGGAGTCAATATGTCTGCTGCTCGGCGAGAATGCCACCGACTGGAAGGCTATCCGCGCCGTCATCATGCGCGAGAACTTCATCAACAGCATCGTCTCGAACTTCTCCACCGAGGACATCACGTGAGCACCGCCGCTTATATACCCCGTCCCTTCGACGACTCTCATTTGTTGCCAAATTTCAAATGCATGTTAAATTGTACAGATTTTTCAAGTCATGAAGCTGGTTTTTTGGCAACTCCTCTGTGTGAACTCTACCAGATCTATACATGACGTCCATTTTTCGGTTTCAATATTTCCATTCCTAATATCTACAGTTATGTACCCGTCCTTCAATCACATGCACTAATTGCTGAATCAGTTTCTACCTCTAATTCTACCCATTAATTTCATTGTAATCATTATTTTATTTTTCATATGATGCATAATCTATTCTTTGTAATCTTTATTTCCTATAACTTTTGTGTCAATTGTGACCGTCTTCAAAAAATTTAAATTTTTGTTGTTTACCTTTTCTCTGTATTATTTTCTCTATATCCTTTTATAACCTCAGAAGAAGAGTTTTCTATTGTTCATATCCTTAAACAACAGGTCCTAAAATCTTGCATTCGTGATTTAAGTTTTACTTAATGGTGGCGGAATCTGCTAGTAACTTTAACGTTGAGGAACCAGTGTACTCCATTAAATATTAACATTGTTTTGTATTTAGTTCTTCATTCATTATATTAATTATTTAAAGATCTAAATATAAATAATATTAATATTTAAATCCTGCAGTAAACCTTTTATCGAGATTTTCTGATGGTATCAGTTTAAAGTTTTACAAGCAAGTTAAAGCATGAGAATTATTGTTTGATGTTTTTTTTTTCTTGCGTTTTTCTTAAATGCTTTATGCGTGCTTGTGCATGGCATGTTGCGGCGCAGATTTTTGTATTCGTACAGACAGTAAAATCTTTGTGTTTCTTACTGAATATCAAAAAGGTAAAGACATTGTGATCAGCCAATATACTTCTGTTCGGGATTTCTAATAGCTTGGTTTTGGTATTTCTAACTCTTTAGAATTTTACTAATCTATTATTTGGCTTTCTTTTAACTGAACCAAAATTTTAATGTCTTAAATTTGCCTAATCTCGAAGGCTAACCGAAAGAAAAAACAAATTAAGCTATACAAATCAATGCTAAATGATAATAATTGAAAGCACTATTTCTTCGATCAATCATTTTATATTGCATGGAATGTATTTGCCAATAAATAATGTGTTACATCGACGCAAAGAAAGCCGTTGAAAAGCACTAGTGACAGTGAATTGATTGGCTTTTATTTTCATCTTCTTTATTTTATTAATTTTTTGCTATCTGTACTTATTGGTTTTCATAAGGCCAAGATTTTTAAAGTGTTTATGTATATTTTTCGTTTGCTGTGTGGGGGTGACAGTAAGTGACGTCCTTTCAAATGCCGTGGTGTAAAAATTATTTAGTTATTAAGTGCATGCATGACTTGTGATTGGACGAAATTTTTAGTCAAATGGCAAAATAATTATATATTTACTTTGTCTGAAAATTAACGCAATATTATTAATTAATAAACTTGCGACATTTGAGTACTAATCACTTTTTTGACCTGTACCAGTGACGACGTGCGCGAGAAAATGAAGACTCGCTATCTCAGTAACCCCGACTACAACTTCGAAAAAGTTAACAGAGCCAGTATGGCTTGCGGACCTATGGTCAAATGGGCTATCGCACAGGTGAAAATATTACTTTATCCATTAAAATTTAAAATAATATTTTAATAACTTGTAAACAGTCGACGAAAACAAAATAAATGAGTAGAAACAGAGGAGAGAGGTCTAGTCTAGACAATTAAGTTCCTTTGACTCACCTTCCACCGAAGATATTTTCGGGACAACGCAACAGGTGGTGAGCCCGTCGCCGTCTTTATGTCCAAACCAGTTTTTGAAAAATCCATTGGTACGAGCCTGACACCTGGGGATCGAACTCGGGTCTCTTGACTCGAAATTCCGCCCACACATATACTCGGCTATCGAGACCTGATTACAAAAATAAATAAATCTTAAATTAACTTTGAAAGGATTACTATTTCAGATTGAGTATGCCGACATGCTGAAACGCGTTGAACCCCTTCGTAATGAGCTTCAGGCTTTGGAAAAACAAGCACAAACTAATGTAAAGGCCGGTAACGACGTTCGCGATCTCATTGAACACCTCGAGAAATCCATTGCATCTTACAAAGAGGAATATGCACAGCTGATTAGCCAAGCTCAAGCGATCAAGACTGATCTCGAAAATGTTCAGGCTAAGGTATGCTTTATACGTTTTGTTTTAGTTCTTTGGAAAACTACTACGAAGAAACTGCTACTAAACTACGAGGTCCACACACCCCCCTCCCCTAATTCTGGGGGGGGGTATTCTAAGGGAGGCAACGCATCTGCCATGCCTCTGGTATTGTGGGTTTTCATGGGCGGCGGTAATCAATTACCATCACGTGAGCCACCTGCTCGTTTGCTATAAAAAAAACGTACTACCAATAGATACTACTAATTAAACAATGTAAAAAAATTGTCAAATTAAATATGTTGAGCAAAAATAATAAGTGTTTCTCTAGGTGACTTTAGGTGGCACTAGTGCGCGCATAGTAAACTCATATAAACAGCCAGTTACATCGCGAATTACCTCAAAATTCCTGGGGACTACGGTTCGTTAGCGTAGCATAGTCTTACGATATTTTAGTCCGACCATGCATGTCGATTACGACGGGGAGTCTCCGTTTATTTAAATAATTATTAGTACATGCGAAATTCATTGAATAAAATGTACAAAACGATCTATAAATATTTGCAACTTCTTAAATTTTGCTTAATAAAGTTCTATTTGTTGGTAGTCTGGGAGATTAAAAAATTAAAAATAAAAATTGGTTTATTTCCTGTTTAGGTCTACACAATTATATCAAACGTCAGAACATCTTTTTAAGCAATTAAATACTTGTGCCAAGATGTCCTGCTCTTCCATATCTTACAGTTTTACTTATCTAATTACATATAACTTATTAATTCTGTGTGTGTGTGTGTGTGTGTGTGTGTGTGTGTGTGTGTGTGTGTGTGTGCGTGCGTGCGTGAGTGCGTGCGTGCGTGCGTGTGTGATTGTGTATATGTATGTACGCGGGACGTGTGCTTGCGTGTCTCAGTCACTGATATTCATTGAATAACGGCCAAAAATGCTTCCACCTCACTATAGCTCAGTTTTCTAAGCCACGCCGAAAGTTTATTTCTTAAATCATACAAGTTTAATTTTGATATATTTAAAAGATTGTCAACCTTGTTGTAAACATATTCAGATTCTATTTTAAACTGATGCCTTGCATATTCAGTTTTGACTACACCTTTGTAAATTGGAGTTTTCTTTCGTCGGGTTCAACATTCAGGTACATAAGATACTCTTTTATGTCTTTCTCTCACAATTTCAATTATGTATAGCTTTCTGACACTTAATAACTGGCTAATGGTGTACAGATTTTGGGTCGGAAATCTGTAGGGCTTATTATGCATTACTTTTATTAAGGATCGCTGGCTGCGTTCAAGGTCTAGAAATTTAACCTTAGATGCACCTCCCCATACTGCTATACAATATGTCAAAACTGACTGTGCAAGAGCGAAATATATTTGATTGATGAGTTTGTTGGTAGCAACATGTCTAAGGGTTTTAAAAATCCAGATTAACTTACGTATTCTGGATGTAGTAACCTCAATATGAGAATGCCAAGATAGTCTTTGGTCGATCATCAACCCCAAGTATTTAGTACAAGTAACTTGATTTATAGATGTACAGTTGCAATAATTTTTATTACTACACGTATGTATTTTAAGTTTATAATTTTTGGGCTGTGTCCGTTTATTAATTGAAAACAAATGTAGTTGGTTTTAGAGACGTTAAGCGTTAATAAGTTTAATTCAAGCCAAGACACTAGCCAATCCAGCTTCGGCTACCCTATGAGTTTCTTCCCATGTATCTTCTGTAAAACTAAGGCAGTGTCATCAGCATACGATATTATATGTCCATTATCAATTTTTAAATTACATAGATCATTCATATATATCAAAATAACGTTGGTCCTAACACGCTTCCTTGAGGAACGCCGTGGGTACTTGAAGGTCTTTACTTATATATTCCCCGATTTTCACCCTTTGCGTGCGATTACTTAAGTAATCTTTTAAAAGTTTAAGTTGAGTTCCTCTTACTCCTATCCTTTCTAGTTTTTGTATAAGAGTGGGAACAGAGACGGTGTCAAATGCCTTTTTTAAATCTAAAAACACTATTATACATTTTTTTCGTTGATCTAATTGGTCAACAATTTTTGTAGTCATATCTAAAATAGCGTCTTGCGTACATTTTCCTTTCCTAAACCCATATTGATTTTTTGATAAAATGTTATTAACCTCTAGATATTGCATTAGACGCTTATTTATCAGTTTTTCTAGGATCTTAGAGATCGCAGACAAAACTGATATCGGTCTATAATTGTTGACATCGCCTCCTTCCCCACCCTTAAACACGGGAGTAATGATTGACATTTTTAATGCGTCTGGAAAGATACCTTTTGAAAAACAGAGATTAGCCAGGTGGCAAATAATAGGGGTAATTAGGTCTTTAACAACTTTTAAGATTTTAGCAGGTATTTCATCCCATCCTGTAGCACTTTCTGATTTTAATGACATAATCATATGGTTAACCTCTTCCAAGTCAGTTTCGAACAGAACAAACGATGACAGTTTACCTTCGATACTAAGTGTATAGTTCTTGTTTAGTTTTAATGTTGGGTTATTATTTAGAATATTTTCAGCTAGCTCTTGTCCAACGTTAACAAAATATTGATTTACAAGATTTACTGATCTGAGAGGACATTCATAAATTTCAAGTAATTCAGTGTTTGAAGTTTTGTTTTTTTTGACATTTGTTATATTTTTAATATTATTCCATAACGTTTTTGGGTTTTTAACTAATAAGAGAGTTTTTTCATAATCACGTTTTAGTTTTTTTAATAAGTGATTGCAATAGTTTCGATATGTTTTAAAAGTAATCTTTAAGATATTATCGTATGGGTTTAATTTTAATTGTTTTTGCATCTTATTTCTGTTCCTTATGCAACGCAAAATTCCCGGAGTGATCCATGGTTTGATAATTCGTTTACTTTTAGGTACTTTTATGTTTTTAGTGCTTTCTTGGATTGACTCAGAAAATATATTTAATTAGTGTATTGGTTAATGTGTTTGGATCTTCACAAAACATTAAAATTGATAAGTCTTTATTTGTCAGACTTTTCGATACATTGTCTATATCAATTTTAGTTTTAAACTTAGGACACACATTTTTATCTTTAACTTTAGATAGACATAAGAATACCATTCGATGGTCAGTAATAGTAGAGTTAATAACTGCTGTTTTGGCATAGACCTTTTTAGTATGTAATTTCAGGATAAAATGATCCAAACAACTATCTTCTCTTGTTGGTTCACTATGACCGGGTAATAAACCATAAACAGATAACATGTTAAGATAGTTATGTCTTTTGGTATATTCAGTACAGTTTTCATTGATTTTAGGGATTAGATTTATGTTTTGATTTCCAGTTACTACAATATTTTTAAAGGTTTTAATTGTCTCTAGATGGATTCGAAGTGAGTCAATAAATCTATCAATATTTATATTAGAAGGTGATCTATACATGCACAGAATAGCATAATCGAATATTTCTACTTGCAGGCAAGATGCTTGCTCCAACTTTAACTCCTTAATTTTGGGTTTAAGATTATTTTTAATGTAAATTGTAACACCATCACTTTTATTCAGATGGTGAGAGGTTACAAAAGATGTATAGTTTTTTAGTTGTGGTATAGGTTTCATTGAGTCGAGTCTACATTCTGTTAGTACTATGATATCTACTTCGAATTTAAAGTTATACAAAGCAACTTGTAGGTCATCGATATTTTTATAAACGCTTCTTATGTTCTGAGTGACAATTGTTAAATCATTCATCCCAATTTTAATGACTTTACATAGGTCTTCGAGGTCACAATTTATAGATGTTGCAATATTAGTTTCATCTATTTCTTGTAAATTTAATATAGTTTTATTCACAAAGAAATTTCTTATTAATGGTGTTTATTAAATAATTATCAGTATACATATTCCTTACTTTAGAGCCGAACGGAGTAGAATTATAGGGAGTTGATTTTAAAGGCTTCTCTTTATAACAATTATTATTCCTTAAAAGTGTAAATAGATTTAGTGTATTAGAACGTATATTTTTTATCTTGTATTAGAGTATGATATGATGCATATTGTGTGTATGTGTTATGTGGAAATTTTGTGTAAGAGTGTATAGAGTACAAAAGATAATGAAAAATAATTCTAGATAAAAAACTTAACAATATTTGAACTACTTCTAGTCAGTCTTTCTGCATTAACTGCTGTATTTGGTGCTCATTTTTTAGCAAAATAATTGGTGAGTTCTCGTCTTTCCTTATGTATACTTTGCCATACGCAGTCCAACAGAATTTGTATGCCTTAGACTTCATAAGATCCCTTCCTAGAAAGTGTAGATGAGCCGATTTTGCTGTTAAATTTTCTGTTATAAAGACTGGAGTGTCTTCTGCAAAACGAAGTCCTAGGTGTTTTGCACATATTTTTGCCTTATGTTTGATATTGTATGCTTTTGTCATCTTGAGAATGTCATTTTTTAACAATGTTGATGTTGTTTCAACCACAATCGGTGTATTCTGCACTCCCTGCTTTTTCCCGCGCACCCTGTATATGTCTCTTATATCTGATTTATTTATTTCGTAGCCAATATTTTTTGATACGCATGTAACCATGTCAACTAAATCTTCTTTTGTTTCATATTCCTTTCTAGGTACATTTTTTAATTCGAAGCAGGTCTTTCTTAAATTTTTTTGCATGTCTTCTATTTTATCTTCCAAAACAGTAATGTAATTTTTATCCTCGCGTACTTGGTTTTCCAATTTCTCTAGTTTTTGCCTGTACTCTTCATTTTGTGCTGTCACTGTGTGTACAGACCTTAAGTTGATTGAATGAAAATAAATAGACAAGCAATGGATTCATTGACACTCCAGCACTGTTACTAGGTTTGCAGTATTGCCGAAGAGGTTATCACGTGTGTGGCTATTTAATGTGTCCGTTAATAAATAATAGTAACTGTCATACTTATTCAAACTGTACGCGTTACTAGGACTGCATAATTTCTTATGTGGTACAATATAATTAAACGGTATGTTTCTTCATTTTATGCACTCCTTGTTTTTAATGAGCATTACAGAAAAGATCTTGTTTTTAGGGTGCGTGTTCACATGAATAAATAAAATAATTTACTCACACAATCAACTAGGACAGCAGAACTTCTAATGTAGTATACATTGTTGGCCTGTAAGTTTCTTCGTTTTATGCACTCCTAATTTTTTATTAAAGTTAATGTGTGTAAATTTATCAATTTAGAATAAAATTAACGAGTACTGTAGTTAGTTAACACACGTCTGCACCTGTCGGTGATCCGAGGGGAAGAGACGAGGAGATTAGTTAGTAACGTAGTAATTAGTAACCAATCAGTCACGTTTTATTTATAATTCGCAGGTGGACAGATCCATAGCGCTGCTGAAGAGTCTCGTGATAGAGCGCGAGCGCTGGGAGGCGAGCTCGGAGACGTTCCGCTCGCAGATGAGCACCATCGTCGGCGACGTGCTGCTCTCCGCCGCTTTCATCGCGTACGGCGGCTACTTCGACCAGCACGTGAGTTACCCTCACCATTGGGCCTTTGTCGCTATGACGTTATACCTCAAAACCACATTTAATTCTGATGTGGTATATTATATCATTGACTTCTTTAGCTGATATAAAATCAGTGTACTGTCAACAGCGGTAGAGCCACGCATCAGCTTTTGTTGTTGCATGAATGGGCCGGCTCGACCTGGGAAGTATCATGACCTCACAGAATACCGGCGTGAAGTAGAAGTCTAACAGGCTTCTGCATTTCGTCTGGTGAGTGCAGGTAACCAGAGGCCCACACACCCCCCTCCCCCACACTCACACTCTAAGGGACACTCTAAGGGAGGCAACGCATCAGCTATGCCTCTGGTATTGCGGGTGTTCATGGGCGGCGGTAATCACTTACCATCACGTGAGCCACCTGCTCGTTTGCCTCCCTTTTCTATAAAAAAATCTATGTTTGACTTTTCTACCCGGAGTCGTTTGGGCTGGAAACACACCAATTTCGGGCACCAAAAAGTATTTCAATGAATGAATAATTTGTGCTCTAGTCTGATTTAATTGTGTATGTCTTACTAGGCAGAAATGAAAAGAAAATATATCATACGGTCGGTATTGGTTTTAAGGTCCAAGCTAATGGTACAATGTATTTTATATTTACGTAGACAAATATTTATAATGACATGTGTTTTTTTTCCTCATTTATTGAATTAACATCCGAGTATTTACTGGCGCGGGCGTGCAGTACCGGCAGAGCCTGTTCTCGACGTGGACGAGCCACCTGGCGGCGGCGCACATCAAGTTCCGCGCGGACATCGCGCGCACCGAGTACCTCAGCAACCCGGACGAGCGGCTGCGCTGGCAGGCCAACGCGCTGCCCACCGACGAGCTCTGCGTCGAGAACGCCATCATGCTCAAGGTGCCCGCATCTATTCTATTTAAATAAATATCTTCACGCAATTCCGACGGTAGACAGAGGTCTAGTCTAGACAATTAAGTCCCTTTGACCCACCTTCCACCGAAGATATTTTTGGGACAACGTGACAGGTGGTGAGCCCGTCACCACCTTTATGTCCAAGCCAACGATATGAATCGTACATAGGTTTTGAAAAAACCCATTGGTACGAACCTGCCACTTGGGGATCGAACTCGGGTCTCTCGACTCGAAATTCCGACCATCGAACCACTCGACTATCGTGACTCTATTCTCTTTAATTATTTTTTTTCTATTTAATAATTTCATAGTAGCAAAGTTAGAAGAATGATTACAAAAGAATGTGTATGAATGAGTGAATGATTTATTTATCAACACAGACACGATATACAGAAATGGTATAGAAAACGAATTAAAAGCCTAAGTCGAATAATAATAACCAATGGCCTACTCAGCGTGCTGTCGCAGAATTAACTCCAACATTGCCAGTTTTTACCCAGTCACTGTGTTATTGAAATAGGCGTAGGATTGTGTTTACGTTACTGGATGGTGATAAGGTAAGAACTATATGTGTACCTGCATGGATAAATTCTCAAGGACAAACACATATTATTCTCCATAGAAATGCTTATGATATTTTTATATATATGTAGAATGGTGAATATAACATTTAATAATAATAATAATATCTTCACGCAATTCCCAATACAGGGGTAGACAGAGGTCAAGTCTAGACAATTAAGTCCCTTTGACCCAACTTCCACCGAAGATATTTTCGGGACAACGTGACAGGTGGTGAGCCCGTCGCCGCCTTTATGTATGTGAATATAACATTTAATTTGTAAAACTTATTTTCAGCGCTTCAACCGTTACCCACTAATCATTGACCCGTCGGGACAAGCCACCGAGTTTATTATGCGGGAATTCAATGAACGCAAGATCACCAAAACTTCATTCCTTGACGATTCATTCAGGAAGAATTTGGAATCTGCTCTACGGTTCGGCAACCCACTGCTTGTTCAGGTCAGTTTGTAACACGTGAAAACTTGAATTGTATTAAATTTTATTAAAATATCAAAACATGGACTATCTGATTTCATGTCTAAACAATAAGCAATGCTATTATTAGCATTAGCAGTTTCAAATTGCAAGTTATTAGTAAATATTTTCTTTGTTACTTGGTTCTTATACAAAGAAAGTTTGTAGTAAATAATATTGTAGTCAAACAACAATTAAAACCCATAAGTTTTGCTTGATTAATAATATTAATTAGGTTTTTTTTGGGTTACATAGGACGTAGAGAATTACGATCCAATTTTGAACCCGGTTCTAAACCGCGAGCTGCGCCGCACCGGCGGCAGGGTCCTCATCACACTCGGCGATCAAGACATCGACCTCAGCCCGTCCTTTGTTATATTCCTCAGTACTAGGTAACTATTGATCTTTTATATACAGTACATTCACTGTTGTTTATTTTTGATTAAAATTTTTTTAATTTATCATATCAATAATTATAAAATTTATAATTTATTATATCAATAATAAAAAATTTCGTCTGTCGTCGTCTGTAATAATAGCCGCCAAATCCTTTTCTGAATTGTATTACTGTAGCTAAATTAACTTGTAACTAATTATATTAAAACCTTTATGGTTTTGCAGCGCAAATATATCAACTAAGATTCAATAGGAACCAAAAACGGAAAATAATATGAAAAACAATTCCAAAATTTTGAAAAAGTAAAAGTCACGTTAGATATCACCTAGGTCGATCTCCAGGTGGCAGGCTCGTACCAATTGGTTTTTCTAAAACTTTGGTACGAATTGTATTGTTGGCTTGGACATAAAGACAGCGACGGGCTCACCACATGTCTCATTGTCCCGAAAATATCTTCAGTGGAAGGTGGGTCGAAGGGACTTAATGGTCTAGACTGAATTGCGTGAAGATATTTATATTTAATTTCTTTATAAAATTTCGAAATTTTTAGATGCTAACAGACTGCACCTTATATAACATTTTTTTTTATTCACTTTATTGCACCTTATAAAAATATATAGGAACAAAAGGCGGACATAATGCTAAAAGCATTCTCTGCCTGTCAACCTTTAGGAGTGGAAAAACATCGAAGGCGGTTACCATAAAAAAGACAATAAAAACAGCAAAGCATAAATATTAAATATAATTAATACGGTAATAATAGTAATATATAAATACACGCACATACATACTCACATAAATATACACATATACATATAAACATACATTGCTCATTACATCCATATAAAATTCAACCCACATATTATACATATCCTTTAGTTGTTATGTTGTATGTTATCTGTGTGTACTATACCAAATACAATTTTAATGTTAACATTCTCATTCAGGGATCCCACCGTTGAATTCCCGCCGGACATGTGCTCTCGAGTGACGTTCGTCAACTTCACGGTAACTCGCTCGTCGCTGCAGTCTCAGTGCTTGCACAGAGTATTGAAAGCAGAGAGACCCGATATTGACACCAAACGCTCGGATCTTCTAAAACTGCAAGGTAAGAAGAATTTAGATGATGAGTCAATCTTGAGAAAACTTTATGGAGCAACTTGTTTTGTCAGGTTACAGGTTTAACATTTTTGTTAAAATCAAAGACATTACTTTAAGTTCGAAAAATATCATCAATTAATTTCTGATAGTAACCATAGTTCACCTGTATCGTAATATAGTTTTATTATAGTTAATTGACTCAGGCGTTACTTTGCGGAAATTCATTGTAAAGTTGTTATTGAAAAAATTACTTCGCAACCCTCCGCATATAAATATAAAAAGGTATATGTTACCTGGTCCGAAGAGAAGAAGAGCACCACCCTCCCTCCCACAGATGCATGCACTAATTCCACTGTATGCACCACCACCACCACCACTACACTACCACCACAGGTAACCTATACCACCACCGAAAACGCTACACGTGTTTCGCCTCAAAACAAGGCATTCTCAAGCGAGTAGACTCTACGATGAGCGACCGCAGAGTCAAAGGAGGACTCTGCGGAGGGTTGCGAAGTAATTTTTTCAATAACAACTTTATAAGTTTTATTATGTATATAATTGTACACAGGTGAATTCCATCTGAGACTAAGACAACTTGAAAAATCACTTCTGCAAGCTCTTAACGATGCGAAGGGTAAAATCCTTGACGATGATTCCGTTATTGCAACACTTGAAACACTAAAGAAGGAAGCCGATGATATTGGACATAAGGTAAAATATTTTTTTTTCTAATCTTATTTATAAATAATCGATCGTCGTTACTGCCCTTGCACCTAATTTTTATTTTAGAATATATAATTGTCTTAATATTATGCTTGTTTTGTCTCTTATAACGAAATCTTACATATCTAAAAACAAGCCTTTTTATTTTTATACTTATTTGACAGGTTGAGGAAACTGACAAAGTTATAGCTGAAATTGAAACGGTCAGTCAGCAATACCTGCCATTATCTCAAGTGAGTATATTATTATTTTCACATCTAGTTTACGTTACAAGGTCTGTCTGTATGTTTCAGTAAATTACATTTTTTTCTCATCAGGCTTGCAGTAGTATTTACTTCACAATGGAGTCGTTGAATCAAATACACTTCCTATACCAGTACTCATTAAAGATGTTCCTGGATATATTTAGCTCCGTGCTAGTCTGTCCCTTGCTTAACGGCGTCACGGATTACACATCGAGATTGAATACAATCACGGAAGAGTTGTTTACGGTTTGTGTATTTATTTTTACGATTGGTAAATATATTAACTTGTACAAAATATCTCATCTGTGTAGTAATCAAGTATGCTATATATTCTATATGATCAGATTACAATGAGCAAACATTACAAAAGCTGGTGCGTCTATAACAGCGACCGCCAAAGCTTTTGAAAAGTTTGGAGTTGAACACTTATATAACTGAAGCGTTGTGTGTGGCGCGGACAGGCGGTGTACGAGCGCGTGGCGCGCGGCATGCTGCACACGGACCGGCTGACGTTCGCGCTGCTGCTGTGCCGCATCCAGCTGAAGGGCACGGGCGCCGACGACACGCTGGAGCGCCAGTTCGCCGTGTTCCTCCGCGGCAAGGAGGGCTTCGTGCCGGCCTCCGAGCCGATCGCGCCGCTCACGCACCAGCAGCACGACGCGGCCGCGCGGCTCAGCAGCAGGTACGTGCGCGTGTCGCTGCGTGTCGCTGCGTGCCGCCTCCGAGCCGCTCGCGCACCAGCGGCAGGTACGTGCGCGTGTCGCTGCGTGCCGGCACGGTGCCCATCGATTTAGTGTCAAAAAATGAGATATGTATTCATTAGCAAGTTTTAATCTTTTTTAATTCTATTAATTCATACAAACCTTTCTATTTATTAAAGCAATAATGAATTTCTGTTTATTTTAGCTTTTCGCTAAGCAAGTCGAAAATTGCTTTATGATAATGCTTTAACATTAACATGTGTGGGGCCAGGCTGCCAGAGTTCCGGCGGCTGCTGGAGAAAGCGGCGGAACTGCCGGAGCTGTCGGCGTGGCTGTCGCAGGCGGCGCCCGAGCAGTGCGTGCCCACGCTGTGGGACGCGGAGCCCGCCGCGCCGCCCGCGCCGCACTCGCTCGCCATGTACCGTCTGCTGCTCATACAGGTGCGCCGCCGCACTCACAAGCCTTTATCTTACCCTAGTTTTTTATTACTTAGCTATTAATATTATTTCCTAGTAATATTGAAAGAAGAGTGAATGCAGGAAACATGATGAATGGAGCTTTGCACTCCTTTATGAGCAGTCGGATGGTTTGGCTGTGCATAGGGGAATTTTGGTTCCGACACTCATGTACGGAAGTGAAAGTTGGGTATGGCAAAAAACATGAAAGCAGAGTAAATACAGTTGAGATGAGAACATTAAGAAGTATGTTAGGAGTTAAACTGAGCGACAGGATAAGGAATAGTGAAATAAGGAAACATTGTGGTCTGAAAGAAGATGTAGTGACTAAAATTGAGAAAGGTACGCTGAGATGGTTTGGCCATGACGAGAGAATGAATGAAGAACGATTGACGAAGAAAGCATATAAGGCGAGTGTGAATGGAAGTGTAGGAAGGCGAAGACCTGGGCGGACGTTTCGAGACCAAATCAGGGACGTCCTGAAAAAAGGCCAGATCTCATATCCTTACATACAGTTCCTTGAGAATGTATGAAGGGAATAATGAAAGTGGACGAAGCGAAACAAGTATGTAAGGATCGTAGCAAGTGGAAAGAAGTGGTCTCTGCCTACCCCTACGGGAAAGAGGCGTGATTATATGTATGTATGTATGTCTTTTATTAACCGTAAAAGGCTTATATAATTAATAAGTAGGAAAATATGCAAAAGTGAAAATATTAGTTGTCATGTTTCAGATGCCTTTGGCTGTCTGATAATCGCTTTTTATTTGTTTTCAAGGCATTCCGGCCCGACCGCGTGATCGCAGCGGCGACGCAACTCGTGGCTGCTGTTTTGGGCAACAGCTTCATGGCCAAAGCGGAGACTGAATTGAACTTGGCGACAATCACCGAGACGCAGCTCAATGCTACCACACCGGCTCTGTTGTGCTCTGTGCCCGGATATGACGCTAGTGGTAAGACTCTTTCTACTGTTTCATGTTTGGTTTGTTAGTTACTTTCATAGAGATAAGATATTCTTAGTTAAATTTTAGCCATATGAGCTGTATTTTTTATACCCGGCTTTTAAATTAAATTTAATACACAAGGTAGTGTATCAATACATACAATCATATTAATAGTATTAATTGGATGATAGAATTCTTTTAATCCACTCTTGAAACTTTATGTAAACTTTTTCATGGTCACTTCTTATATTATGCGATTTCAGGACGTGTGGATGACATGGCTACGGAATTGAATAAACCTCTCTCAAGTATCGCTATTGGCTCCGCTGAAGGTTTTAACCAAGCTGAACGAGCCATCAACACCGCATGCAAGACTGGACGGTAATATTTTTATTACATGAAAAAAAATTGTTCATGATATTCAATTATTGTTAAGAAAGATATATATGAAATGTTTGATATATTCTAACCAGTAATTGTTATTACAGTTGGGTGATGCTGAAGAATGTCCACTTGGCACCAGTGTGGCTCGTACAGCTGGAGAAGAAACTGCACTCGCTGCAGCCTCACCCCAACTTCCGGCTGTTCCTCACCACGGAGATCAGTCCCAAGTTGCCGGTCAACTTGCTGCGCGCCGGTCGCGTACTTGTATTCGAACCACCTCCCGGCATTCGCGCCAACTTGCTCAGGACTTTCGCCACTGTGAGTCTATGTTTGCAACAATTATTAATTTTATATTATTAAAAACCTAACCTTCGCCTTCAGCATTTTTCAATATTATTATGACAGCGTAATAACTAAACGAAATGATTATTTGAAATTTTAAAAAATGTTTACACATTTTTTATATTTTCTAGGTGCCTGCTGCTCGTATGATGAAAGCACCTTCTGAGAGAGCGAGATTGTATTTCCTGTTGGCTTGGTTCCATGGTGAGAAACACACTAGCAAACAATTTTGTTTATGATAAATCTTGCCCTATCCTGTAACAACCATTTGATATAACTCTTAGCCTACCTCATACAGAAAATTGTTTACGTATAATATTTATGGTAATTCTCTTTATATATAGTTCAGGGATTAGATGAAAATTAAACAAGATCAATTTATACACACATTGCTCATGAATCACTCCATTCATTAGTGAAAATTATATGAATATTCGTTCAGTACATATACGCGGCCATATTATACGTATCATACGACTGACGAGTAAAGTCACGATAGCCGAGTGGTTAGTTAGGTGGTGGGAATTTGAATCAAGAGACCCGAGTTCAATCCCCAGGTGGCAGGCTCGTACCAATGGGCTTTTACAAAACTTATATACGAATTATATCGCTTAGACATTAAGACGGCGACGGACTCACCACCTGTCACGTTGTCCCAAAAACATTTGTGGTTTGTGGAATCAAACTTTGGTGGAAGATGCGTTGAAATTCATTAATTGTCTAGACCTCTGTCTACCTCTGCATTGGGAATGGCGTAAAGATATTTTTTTTCTATGAGTTACATTTTTGTGGTCAGGTATCGTGCAGGAACGTCTCCGCTACGTGCCACTGGGCTGGGCCAAGTACTACGAATTCAACGAGTCTGATCTACGCGTGGCCTGCGACACCCTTGATACCTGGATCGATGCTACAGCTATGGTACGTGTTAATTTATGCGATATATCATTTTGTATATCCTCTGTCATCTCTAAGGATGGTGGTTTAGACTTAAGTCTAAAGCCCACAGTTTTATGAGAGCGACGAAACTTTGTAACCAGGATAAAAAAAATTAAATCAATTAAAACTATTTTCGAGTTAAAAAAAATATAAATGGATTTTAGCAAATAGTACAATTTTGCATTTTCTTTCAAGTTATTGTTTTTGTGGGTTAACAAACTTTGTGTGCTCTCAGGTACTAAACTTCGAGTATCCTAGGTATCGTCAGTGTCCAATGTAATAGTACAATGTTTCCAAATTTATTTGAATGATCAGATTGTAATTGTAGATTTATTTTAAGTAATACAATAACTGAAGCTGGCATAACTGTAAGCTATTTAAATGAACTTCCATAAATTTACAGGGCCGTACCAACCTGCCCCCAGAGAAGGTCCCATGGGAAGCCCTAGTGACATTACTGTCTCAGTGTATCTATGGAGGCAAAATTGACAACTTGTTTGACCAGCGTCTGCTGCACTCGTTCCTGTGCAAATTGTTTACACCAAAATCTTTTGAAGCAGACTTCGCTCTGGTCGCCAATGTTGATGGGGTAAGTCCATAATATAGGTTTCCGGATTGAAATATAACATTAACAACATATTAATTAAAATATTACTTGTGTTTAGGCAAGTGGAAATCAGCGGCACATAACAATGCCGGATGGCAACCGTCGTGACCACTTCCTGAAATGGATCGAGGAGCTCTCAGACCGTCAAACACCTTCATGGCTCGGACTGCCCAATAACGCGGAGAAGGTAAAATATTAATACCAAAACTTAAGACTACAGGAAAAATAAAGGCGCGGGACTATAATTTTACCATGTAATAATACATTTCTGGTTAATAACTAGTATCTAATCAAAAGTATCACATGAATGTGACGTTCAAAACCTACTACTTGTTGGTACTATATCAATAGAAATACTATTTAACAACAATTGTCGATAAAATTGTCCCTAAATGTATGTTTTAAAAAGCAAAAAAGTTTGATATTTAACATTGTATGATTATAAAAGTTTTCTTACCTGGCATAGTAATTATAACATATTACTATTTAAATCACAGGTACTACTAACAACGCAAGGCAGCGACTTGGTTTCTAAGTTGCTGAAGATGCAACAACTTGAAGATGAAGAGGAACTTGCGTACAATGCCTCACAGGATGACCCCAGTAAGATTCGACAGATTATTCTTAGCACGTTTTTGATGTAATTCTTCTTTAAGTATGATTGACTTGGGGTGTGAGCTAGTGAATGCGTGTCGAAAGCGTTACGAAAAGTGTGATCGGGCGAAGCGAAAATAAGTTAGTGAGAGACAAGTGAGGTGCCAGCACATATTTTATTTCTCACTTTCTCGTATATCCAGTAACGTTTCGTATATATTAAAAATCAATTAAAACCATGAAAACCCATAATAAATTTAAATATTTGTAGAAAATTAATGTGAATATGTATATACACGTATTCATTTTACATATTATATAAACACATAATTACATGTATGCACATTCATAGAAATGGAGCTAAAGAAGTTGTACTTCAGCCGTGTGGTCTTAAGCACACTTTTTTACTGAAAAGCTGGGTGCAGTAAGTGTTAACATTAAAATAATTTATTTACGCAGACGCCATAGTAGTGGTGGGCGATGGAAGACCTGCTTGGATGAAGACACTTCATCAAACAGCTACGGCATGGCTGCAGTTGTTGCCGCAGGAGTTGCCGGTATGTGTTTCAATTAATTAGAAATTATAAGAAATATTTAACTGTCCTTTATTCAAAGTTTTAAATAAAAGATAATACTTTTCCTATATCTAAGGATGAAAAAAAATTCATCAAAAAGACCATCTGATTTTGTTTCGCCTATTTCTTCTCTGTTAGAAGAACATAATTACTAATTGGTGGTAAATGAAAAATTTAATGTTATATACATGTTATCAATTTATTCGTAAGATATTTAAAGGTTATTATTTAGGACTTTTATTAATCTAAAATTTAGATATAGAATCTATAGTAATTCTAAAACTTAGTTTAGTTTTAGCTTATGGTTTATCCTAATGAATAAATGTTATGTCGGAACCAGACGCTGCGTCGTACAGTGGAAAACATAAAAGATCCGTTGTACCGTTTCTTCGAGCGGGAGGTGGCCGCTGGCGCTTCGCTGTTGCAACAAGTCTTGCACGATCTTAGGAACGTCATCTCTATCTGCCAGGTAAATATTTAATAAAACACAATGGCAAACGTAAGATTTGGAATATTAGTTGAGCTTTATGGAAATTGAGTACATATGTCTTATTGTTCATTTTATTTTAAACCATATTGAATATAACCAGATGAGTCCTTTTTTGTTACATTGCTCATTTAAGTAATTTAACAGCAAAAATTTATCTCTTTGTGAGTATTTATTTTATTTCTTTAAGGAAAATCTGGTTTCTGTTACAAGAAAAACTAGATAAAAAAGTATCGATTTTGAATAATATTTTTTTTTAGGGTGAAATGAAGCAAACTAATGAAACGCGGTTGATGGTGGGCGCGCTGGTACGCGGCATGCTGCCGGCGTCGTGGCGGCGCTACGCGGTGGCGCGCGGCTGCACCGTGCAGCAGTGGACCGGAGACTTCGCGCGCCGCGTGCAGCAGCTCGCCGCCGTGTCCTCCGCCGTGGCCGAGCGCGGCGCCAAGCGGCTGCAGGTACGTAGCGGGCGGCGTGCGCGCCGTGCGGCGGTGCAGCGGCGTCTGAGCGCGCCGCGTAAAAAACAATATTCTCCAAAAAAGCTAAAAATAAATTCGTATATTGTTATTAAATAGACACTACAAACTGCTATTCTGCTACAAGCCAGGTCATAATCCCGGTGGACGATGGACATAGTATAGACATCAATTCCAATATTATTGCTGTTATTTAATCAAAATGTTATGTTGATTTGTGCTAGACATGTTTAAATATTAATATTATTTTTTTCCTTATGTGTAGAGTATCCCAATATGGCTTGGAGGTCTGCTTAACCCGGAAGCATATATTACCGCAACGCGGCAATGCGTGGCTCAAGCAAATTCCTGGTCCCTTGAAGAGCTACACTTGCAGGTTAGCTTATTAAATTTTGACTGATTAAATTAATTATTATGATTCATTTCATATTTGGTGACATAAATACTTAAGTTTTTGATAAAATTTATTTCCAGTATTGGAAAGGTGTAAAAACCATGATATCAAATGAACTGATTGAACCTTACAGATATGCAATACCCTTGTAAATGATTGTAAATACAGTATTCAATAGCTGTTTTATAATGAAACATGGCATTCAACATTTACCTTAAATGTTACTTAATATTTTCGAATTATAAATTTATAATGCTGCAAATTCTAATAATTCAATATAATAATTCAGGTGACTATTCCCGACCCGGGTACTCCGACTGAGAACGCGCAAACTGAGTGGTCGTTCTCAGTGACGGGACTGAAACTTCAAGGTGCTACGGTAAAAGGCAACCGCTTGTTGCTCACCAATACCATCATGGTAGATTTGCCGCTAACTGTGCTGACTTGGGTGCGGTAAGTGTTAACATTAAAATAATTTATTTACGCAGACGCCATAGTAGTGGTGGGCGATGGAAGACCAGCTTGGATGAAGACACTTCATCAAACAGCTACGGCATGGCTGCAGTTGTTGCCGCAGGAGTTGCCGGTATGTGTTTCAATTAATTAGAAATTATAAGAAATATTTAACTGTCCTTTATTCAAAGTTTTAAATAAAAGATAATACTTTTCCTATATCTAAGGATGAAAAAAAATTGATCAAAAAGACCATCTGATTTTGTTTCGCCTATTTCTTCTCTGTTAGAAGAACATAATTACTAATTGGTGGTAAATGAAAAATTTAATGTTATATACATGTTATCAATTTATTCGTAAGATATTTAAAGGTTATTATTTAGGACTTTTATTAATCTAAAATTTAGATATAGAATCTATAGTAATTCTAAAACTTAGTTTAGTTTTAGCTTATGGTTTATCCTAATGAATAAATGTTATGTCGGAACCAGACGCTGCGTCGTACAGTGGAAAACATAAAAGATCCGTTGTACCGTTTCTTCGAGCGGGAGGTAGCCGCTGGCGCTTCGCTGTTGCAACAAGTCTTGCACGATCTTAGGAACGTCATCTCTATCTGCCAGGTAAATATTTAATAAAACACAATGGCAAACGTAAGATTTGGAATATTAGTTGAGCTTTATGGAAATTGAGTACATATGTCTTATTGTTCATTTTATTTTAAACCATATTGAATATAACCAGATGAGTCCTTTTTTGTTACATTGCTCATTTAAGTAATTTAACAGCAAAAATTTATCTCTTTGTGAGTATTTATTTTATTTCTTTAAGGAAAATCTGGTTTCTGTTACAAGAAAACTAGATAAAAAGTATCGATTTTGAATAATATTTTTTTAGGGTGAAATGAAGCAAACTAATGAAACGCGGTTGATGGTGGGCGCGTTGGTACGCGGCATGCTGCCGGCGTCGTGGCGGCGCTACGCGGTGGCGCGCGGCTGCACCGTGCAGCAGTGGACTGACTTCGAGCGCGCCGCGTGCAGCAGCTCGCCGCCGTGTCCTCCGCCGTGGCCGAGCGCGGCGTCGCCCTACTCACCTCCACCGCGCTCAACTAACGCACCTACTTCATTCAATCATTCATTCACCCAGCTCACTACTACCCGCAAACATTAAAATATGGCGGTATTATTTATTTACTATGCACTCCACAAGATAATAAAATAGATGTTATTCTTTACTTCATAAGATAAAATGTATCCTGTTCTTTAAATTGAAGACATATTTTGTATTGCCTGGCACTGTGTTAGTCATGGTAGTATATTATGATTTTTGCTATTTATTTGAATGTCAATTTAAGTTTAAAACAAAATATGCAAAGCATGTATTTCTGTATTTATTAAACTTATTTACAAATTACATTGTTTAATTTATTAGAACCTATTATCGATATAAGACTGTGAATTAAAAGTATACAAAACTTTAAAAATATTTGTTGCTTAATTCTTCCACTGCCAACCTGGACTAAAAACAAAACTTCTGTTACATTCAAGACATGTTTACTTGTCACATTGTAACCTATATCGACATGTATTGACAGTCCCAAGAGGAGTTATTATTTTATTGGTCATACAGGTCAGTCAGTTCCTTATTTACATACATTGTAACAAGTCATTTACTCTTGGTTAAAGTATCAAAATAAAGGGGATAAATTAAGTTTTGAGTGTTTGAGTAAGGACATTTATTGTTGAATGTGACTTGGTTTGTCCTGCATTCTAAGTGAATATTAATATAAAGCTGCACTGTACAAGTTCAAACAGTTATTTTCCTGTAGAATAAATATGAAGATATAGAAGGTGATTACTGATTACAAATATGGCCATGAGTGAGAGTAGGTGAAAGGAGATGGGAAAGATGTGTAGAGATTTGGTTACCCCCCAATGGACAAAACAGATGACTGCCTTTTTGCTCCATCTCAAAGACTTCTGATACCTTGTAAGGTAAATTTCTATATTTTGATTACTTGAGTTTCAGTCTGTTAACTCATCATCCTACTAGGAATTGGTGAAAAAGATCAAAAAATATTTAAATTTTAAATAAAACATTGTTTTGAGTATCTACTTAAATATTATTTAATAATATCACATATGCTAAAAATTATTGTTTGGTATCATTGTTCATCTCCCATGGCCTGGGTCCTCTTTTGTTTTCCCAGTTATCTATATCTAAGTTCTGTATATCTTCATACACTTTTTCTAAAGTTACTTCTTTTGTTTTATGAAGACCCATTTTTTCAGCTTCTTCTTTACTTACACCCTTTACCTTTGAAAACTGGTACCTGATGAAAAGAACATGTATTAGAATTAAGAATAGAACAAAGTTACCGAGATTCAATACCTAAGAGGTGATGTGTGTGAAGGTTGAACGATATGGACCTTACAAAGGAGCTAAACTGAAGTTTACTATAAAACCCAGTGACTTGCTTGAAGACAAAAGTAATTTTGTCATATTTTTAACACTGAAAAGTCTTGCCTGTCTGTAACTCACATTTACCTAATTACTAAAAAAAATAACCTTATTGTGCAACACACTATGTTCCCATCATTATAAAATGCTTGGGATAGAGAAAAACAATATAAAATAAATTAGAAGCTATAATAAAAATATTCTGACATTTCAATTTCACTATTTAACTTTTAACTCTACTATTAAACTTCTTTAAAAATAGACATGCTTTTTAATATAACACCTGGATCATAAATAGGATCTTACACAAAGACAGCTGTGTTAATCTTGTTAATAAATTTGTGATACAAATAATATAGTTACAAAAAATAAATCCTTAATTTGCTCTTTATCAACCTATGCATAGAACTGTTGGATAATGTCTATAAACTAGTAGCATGCACACCATTTTAACGGTGTCGCCAGCTCTGAGATACCAGGTTCGATTCCGAGGTGGCTCAATGTATAAAAGCAATTTTACTACACTGTCACAGGTCTGGGTGTTTGAAAGATCCTAGTTGTTTCCCATACACAAGTATTTTAGTTACTATGAGATCAGAGTATGTAATATAGTCCTTATTTACATACATTGTAACAAGTCATTTACTCTTGGTTAAAGTATCAAAATAAAGGGGATAAATTAAGTTTTGAGTGTTTGAGTAAGGACATTTATTGTTGAATGTGACTTGGTTTGTCCTGCATTCTAAGTGAATATTAATATAAAGCTGCACTGTACAAGTTCAAACAGTTATTTTCCTGTAGAATAAATATGAAGATATAGAAGGTGATTACTGATTACAAATATGGCCATGAGTGAGAGTAGGTGAAAGGAGATGGGAAAGATGTGTAGAGATTTGGTTACCCCCCAATGGACAAAACAGATGACTGCCTTTTTGCTCCATCTCAAAGACTTCTGATACCTTGTAAGGTAAATTTCTATATTTTGATTACTTGAGTTTCAATCTGTTAACTCGTCATCCTACTAGGAATTGGTGAAAAAGATCAAAAAATATTTAAATTTTAAATAAAACATTGTTTTGAGTATCTACTTAAATATTATTTAATAATATCACATATGCTAAAAATTATTGTTTGGTATCATTGTTCATCTCCCATGGCCTGGGTCCTCTTTTGTTTTCCCAGTTATCTATATCTAAGTTCTGTATATCTTCATACACTTTTTCTAAAGTTACTTCTTTTGTTTTATGAAGACCCATTTTTTCAGCTTCTTCTTTACTTACACCCTTTACCTTTGAAAACTGGTACCTGATGAAAAGAACATGTATTAGAATTAAGAATAGAACAAAGTTACCGAGATTCAATACCTAAGAGGTGATGTGTGTGAAGGTTGAACGATATGGACCTTACAAAGGAGCTAAACTGAAGTTTACTATAAAACCCAGTGACTTGTTTGAAGACAAAAGTAATTTTGTCATATTTTTAACACTGAAAAGTCTTGCCTGTCTGTAACTCACATTTACCTAATTACTAAAAAAAATAACCTTATTGTGCAACACACTATGTTCCCATCATTATAAAATGCTTGGGATAGAGAAAAACAATATAAAATAAATTAGAAGCTATAATAAAAATATTCTGACATTTCAATTTCACTATTTAACTTTTAACTCTACTATTAAACTTCTTTAAAAATAGACATGCTTTTTAATATAACACCTGGATCATAAATAGGATCTTACACAAAGACAGCTGTGTTAATCTTGTTAATAAATTTGTGATACAAATAATATAGTTACAAAAAATAAATCCTTAATTTGCTCTTTATCAACCTATGCATAGAACTGTTGGATAATGTCTATAAACTAGTAGCATGCACACCATTTTAACGGTGTCGCCAGCTCTGAGATACCAGGTTCGATTCCGAGGTGGCTCAATGTGTAAAAGCAATTTTACTACACTGTCACAGGTCTGGGTGTTTGAAAGATCCTATCGTTTCCCATACACAAGTATTTTAGTTACTATGAGATCAGAGTATGTAATATAGTCCCTATCTATATATATGTCAATGTATATAAATTGTTGGTGGAACATACCTAATTTGAGTCCATTCTCTAAGGCCAAAAGATCCACCAACTACAAATAATATAAACGGCAATCCATATCTAAATGACCTTCTTTTACATAGCGCTAAGAAATTTTGTTTAAAGGAATATAAGCGAGAATTTAGTTTATGAGTGTTATCAGTCATTTCTATTAGAAACAGTAAAAATTAATTTTCTCTTAAATTATTTTATGGCATAAATAGGTAAATAATCTTATTTTCACTGTATATATGCTTCGAAATTCTATTTTGTTCACCTTCACTACACTATATAAAACATATTTCCATTGCCAAAATTGGAAGATTTTAGTTTTAGGTTAACGGTAGCTGTCAGCACAGAGTACTTAAGTATATACCAAAGAATATAATACTCTCTATAGAGAGGTATATGGTATATACTCTCAGCATTTAACTCTTTGGTATGTACTAAAGAGAATATAATGATTACGTTATATGTTATGTACTTTTATACGGTATGTACCTCCCAATACATTGTTATACTCTGATATTTACATATTAAACAGCTGTCAGCAATGCAGAAGCCAAAGAGTATATAATCACGACTTCATATATGACCACAGAGAATATAAAAATAACCACGGTTTAACAGACAAGCCTGCTAGGCATACCTAACTATAGTTTACCGGTGTATATAATGTACTATACTGTATTATATACTTTGTGGTTATAGTAGTAAATGGGTGAGTGGTGAACACATCGTTTTTCATGATGTTGGTGCTTAGAGGTCCCGGGTTCAATTTTCGAAATTATCAATGTAGGTCTCAGCATTTTCTCTGGTTTGGGTGTTTATGGTGGTTGTAGAATCCCATATTACTGTATTCCATTACACAGTTGCTTCAGCTACTTACTTTGGAATCAGAGCAATGTTTGTGATATTGTTACCATTTATATGAATAACCTGGGTCCGACAGAAGAAGCATAAAAAGCAAGTTACATACAGTGCAGATGCGATCACGTTGTAAAAAGGGCGGCGTTATCTTGACCTACCGAAAACGAAACGAAAAGATTCCCAATACTAAAATTATCAATTTAAGGCCGTGCTGTGCTGTTTAGGGCACGTCGAGCGAATGAGTGAAGACCGAGTGGTGAATAAAGTTTTCATTAATAGGTCTCGAAGTAGGCCGTAACTAACTGTGAAAAACCAACGAACAAACTTTTGGAAGATGAGAGGTTTAAAAGTACTCCGATGAGTGGTATTGAAAGAGTTCGAGGTATAGTCCGGAACCTCAAGACCAAAAAAGCTCCAGGAGCTGATGGTATCTCCAACAAGCTCCTCAAGGCCCTCCCAAACGCCCTTCTCTTGCTCTTAGTAGCAATCTTCAACGACCTCCTTTCCAGTAGCTCCTTCCCGGACGCCTGGAAGGAGGCTCTCGTTATTGGCATCCACAAACCTGGAAAGCCTAAAAACCAGGCCTCGAGTTACCGGCCCATAAGCCTCCTCAGTTCCCTGGGGAAAGTCTATGAACGCGTCATCATCGCTAGAATGAATGACTGCGTCAATTCTCTCAACATAATTCCCGATGAGCAGTTTGGTTTTCGAGCCAAACACTCTTGTACTCAGCAAGTGCACCGCCTCACGGAGCACATACTCGAGAACCTCAACCGACCCAAAGCCATCTCAATGGTGGGGGCCTTATTTTTCGATGTCGCGAAGGCATTCGACAAAGTCTGGCACAACGGCTTAATTTATAAGCTGTATGCTCAAAAAGTGCCAGACAGACTTGTACACATCATACAAGCACCTTCCGCTTCAAAGTGGAGGGGGTCCTGTCCGACAGCAGACCCATAAGGGCTGGTGTTCCGCAGGGTTCGGTTCTCTCCCCGACCCTATACTCGCTATACACCAGCTATATCCCAAAGACGGCTGGAGTGGAGTTGGCATTATTCGCCGACGACACCACGCTCTTCACCACCGATTCGAGTGAATGCAGGATCTACATCCGTCTCCGGAACGCGATCAGTGTGCTAAGCCACTGGTTTAGGACCTGGAGAATTGATGTGAACCCTGAAAAAAGCCAGGCCGTACTCTTCTCTAGGAAGAGTTCTCCCCGTAAACCTTCGCGCGCAAAGCGCATAGTCCAATCGAAATTCCAAAACCAAATATCGATGTTCAATAAACCCATCCCATGGGTTAAGAAGGTGAAATACCTAGGGGTCGTTCTAGACCGTAGGTTATCCTTCGAACAGCATATTAAATATGTCAGAGACAAAGCGGCCTTCGTTTCCGGTCGACTTTACAATCTCACAAGCCATCGTAGCAAAATGTCGCTAAGACATAAATTGTTACTATATAAGACCTGTGTTCGGCCGATAATGTCCTACGCGTGTGTCGCGTTCGCGCACGCACCTAGGTCATATCTGAGAACACTCCAAGCCATCCAAAACAAGTTCATGAGGCGTGCTACAAACGCACCCCAATACATGAGGAGCGCAGATCTCCATAGAGATCTCGAGATCCCCACAGTGGCGGCCTCTTTTTAAAGAAATATCGTCAAGATATTTCGAAAAAATTAAGGATCACCCAAATCCGTTAGTGGCGGGTCTAGGAAACTACACCCCATCCCCAATTATCACCCGTTTTGAAAGACGACCAAAGCACATCTTGATTGATGACGACGACGTCATCACAAAATCAAACAAAAGATTCGGGGCCGCGTCCCCGTAATCTCAACAACACACGAACGCAGTAGGTACACTACACACAGTCCGTAGTCAGAATCGCGGTCCCATGTTTCAGGGTTCACACGAGATTGTCTCGAGTAACCGTCCGAAATACGACCCTCTCCCAACACGAGTGGCCCCCGGGGCCTCTCACCCTCCCCCTCTCTCGTATGTCGAAGGTCTTCGCTTCGTTACAGGGTTCGAGTGCGTCACGACGTTGTCTCTTTTCTTCTTTTACCTGCGGGCCTTCGTTCTCGCAGGTCTCCTCAGATGACGCTGTAAAGGCCTCCGGGCCAACAGCATCCCGTGGACGGTTTTTAGTCGGTATGTTTCTCCTTCTGAGATCCGAGTCCGACACTGTTCGTTTTGGTGGCCTCCCGGTCAGGAAACGTTCGTGCTTAAAGCATTTTCCTCCACGGTTACCAAAAAAAAAAAAAAAAAGAAAGTATTGAAAGAGGCGAAAGACGTATGTAAGAATCATGTCACTTAGAGATCTATTCTCTGTGGCTACTCCATCAGGGACTGTGCATGAAGATCAGATTATAAAACAACATAAAATGTCTTTTATATGCTCATAAAATTGATCTACGAAGTAAGGCAGACTAAATATTAATACGTATATTTAAGATAGTTAATTGACTCAGGCGTTACTTTGCGGAAATTCATTGTAAAGTTGTTATTTAAAAAATTACTTCGCAACCCTCCGCATGAAAATATAAAAAGGTATATGCTACCTGGTCCGAAGAGAAGAAGAGCACCACCCTCCCTCCCACAGATGCGTGCACCAATTCCACAGATGTGTGCACCAACTCCACTGTATGCACCACCACCACTACACTCAAACCAGGAAACACACACCACCACCGAAAACGCGACACGTGTTTCGCCTCAAAACAAGGCATCCTCAAGTGAGTAGACTCTACGATGAGCGACCGCAGAGTCACACTCTGCGGTGACTCTGCGGTCGCTCATCGTATGGTGCACGCATCTGTGGGAGGGAGGGTGGTGCTCTTCTTCTCTTCGGACCAGGTAGCATATACCTTTTTATATTTTCATGCGGAGGGTTGCGAAGTAATTTTTTAAATAACAACGTATATTTAACGTAAATAATCGTAAAAGAATGTGGAATACCCAAATAGATTTTCATTAATAGTTGTAAAATTACAACTTTTAATAAAACAATTTAATAAATATTTTGGTGTCTTAGATTGGTGCATTGAAACTACTTTAAAGAATTTGTCTAAGTTTTGTATTAAATACTTTCTTAGATTTTTTAAATAAAGCTTTTTATTAAAATTTCTGAAAAATATGTAATGGCTAAAAAACGAAAACAATAAATAATTATTTATTAAATCTTTTTATATTTTTTTTATGTATTTCATAACAGAAAGGGGTAACATAAACCGGCAGGAAAATCCTACTTAATCCTACAACCTCAAATAAGGTTTGAGTGTTTAATTATGTTTTAAATAGATAGTCACATAACGTATTCAAAATAAATTGGGCATATTTATTCACTACAACCTATGTCTTTATTTTACCGACGCCTTTACCAAAACACAGAAAAGGAGACTCACGAATTCGAGTCAATAGGTTCAATCCCAAGGCACGTCAAAATGGGTTTTTTCAAAAACTTATGTATAATTAATGTCGTTGGCTTGGACATATACGGGACGGCGACGGCCTCACCACCTGTCACGTTGTCCCAAAAATATCTTTGTTGAAAGGTGGTTCAATAGAATTAAATTGCCTAGACCTCTGTATTGGAATGGCTTGAAGATTATATACTCTTGATTACCTAATATTAATATATTAGGTAAGCAAAGAGATTAGAGAACAGAACTTCTACCTTTTTAATATTATATGTTTATTCTCATCTCGACGTTCCACACCTTAGATATGATGCTTTATGGTATCAAGCCAAACAACACTATAACGTTGTATACTCTTTGATCAAAATCAAAAGTAAATTTATAAAATGGCGGATAGCAAGGAGTGACGTTCGTGTTGTGTTTGTGGAGTTTTAATATTGAGTGCTGTGATTCATTAGTGAAGTAAAACACTATCTTATCTGGTTTTAATGTTCTGTGCATTATTGTATTTGTGGTGAGTAAGTTTCTTGAATATATTTTTATCACATTTGCATAGTTCATCACGGTGTGGAAGTATTGTAGGCGGACGACATAAGTGAATTTTACATTTACAATTTTTCTTTTCCAGTAACTTAACGTTTTATATTTAGATTTTTGAAGCTTTGTTTGAATATATATATTTCTTATTTAAAAATAAAAGCAATTTTAGTATATTTGCTTTTATTTTGGTACCAGTTTACATGAACGTTTCATTACTTTAGCATGACATATTTTGATAGTAAAATAAATTTATAATAATTTTTGTTTATAAAAATCGCATAAGTAAAACATTGGTTATTAGTTTCAAATTCGGTTTCCCCCATTATAAAACCACTAGTTTGTGCTGCGACATTGTCCATTCAATATCTTAAAATTCCCACAGACTATCTTGTAGTAAAAAGTAAAGTCTCCAATTGAACACATCAAAATCTATTGATCACAACCATGTGCTTTAATAGATTTTGATTATTCGGATTATATTCCTCATAAATGAAATATGCATTTTTGGGAAGAAAGTATCTTCTGCGGTAATTCAGGATATAAAATTTATGTCTTTCAATTAATTTCAGCAAGTAAAAAGTTCAATAAGTAACTTTGTTATAAAAAAGGCTAAAGTTTTAAGAATTTCTACAAAAGAAATTGAATCTCTCATATGTTGATTCCACTTAGAAACTTGTTTTCTACTGTGGGAATAGAAACTACATTATGTTTGACCTTAAATAGGCTTTACTGTCTAGTTTTATCCTATTGTATGTTAATATACAATACAGTTTCATTGAATATTCAGGTATTTTGTTTGGCCTGTTTTTTTCAATACTGAAACTGAAACTTTAAACATATTGATACTGAATATTGAATCACTATTTGAAAATCAAAACAAAGTGATTATACTTATGTTAATTTAACAAAATACTGATTATTTTTTAATGAAAAAAAATGATTTTTAACCTTCTTCACAAAAAAAGGTGGAGGTTCTCAAATCATCATAACTCCATCATATGTAAACTCATTCCTAAATTTTTTTTTATTTAAAAATTTATACAGTTTGATCCCATTGCTACCATGTCTCAATATGGTGATGGAATCCCAAGAGAATCAAGATATTGCTTTAAATTTTACATGTTTTTACCTCATTTATTATAGAATTGTGTTGTTTGTGTCTAGTAATCATTGTATATTAGGATACTGATCTGATGGAAAAAAACTACTGCACTCCTTAATGGCAAGGAGTTGTGCAACAAATTAGGATAGGTTGACAGATACTTCCTGGTACATATGTGTTGAATGATGAAAGATGAATTGGGAATTTGATAGTTTCCACTGCCTGAACAGAAGATTTAGACAGATTGTAATGATTATCTTCATGCCATTCCCCTATTGGGAATGACATGAAGATAATCAGTACAATCTGTCTAAATCTACAGGGATAAACAGGCTAAAGTAGTCTTTTTGACCCACCTTCTATGAAGATATTTTTGGGTCAATGTTACTGGTGCTGAGCCCCCTCGCTTGTTTTTATGTCCATGCCAATAATATAAATCATACATTTTGAAAAAAACCATTGGTATAAGCCTACCACCAATCAAACATCAGATCAAACTAGGGTCAAAGTATATCATATTTACTATGTAGGTATGTATTATGTTGCCTAACCTTGTTAATTTAAATAAAGGAAATTCCCCCCATGACCATGGTTGCTGTAAAGCATCCGAAATGTTGGGAAATATAAATAGTTTGTAAAAACTAATTAAAAACACGATAAAATCCGAAAATCATTTTATTTAAAAAAAAGGAATTTATTTTGTATTCTTTTCATAGGTAGTTCAGATTTAAAAAAGTTAATTAAAGATATACTAAATTTAATTATCTATTTGAGTATATATATATTTATATTATTTTCATGCATTATCTCAATACTAGAGTCTAGGCAATAAAGGTAATTTAGATCCACCTTTCATCAAAGCCTATTTGGGACACTGTGACAGTTGGTGAGCCTATCGTCATTAAGTTTCTGAAGTTAATTGGTTGTAGCACATATTTGTGAAGAAACCTGTTCCTAAATGAAAAAAAAAAATGTATGTATATATATTTAGTATATATATATGTGTATATATGTGTATGCTTGCCCACAGTTCTTCACACTTCACATAGTTCATCATGTGATCACCATGCAACCCTTGTTTACTAAATTCTCTGCTTCATTTTGTAGGTATTATTAATTAATTTATGTTTAAGGATCAAATAATGATCTTATTGGTTCTGCGGCACAGGCATTGACAATGATTCTAAATATTAAGGTTAGTCATTATTTACTGTGGAAAACCAAGTTACCACTAAATTACCAAGTTCCCTGCCACAAATCTAGAACTAATACATCGGACATTGCCATAACCATTGACATTATTTGTTGTAGCATGAAAGTCAATTTATAAGGAAAGAGATCACAGAAGATCAATTGCTTTTAAATTTCTTATACTGGATTTCGTAAAGCAAAATAATGCAATAAAATTGATACTTAGCAATAACTTCCTCATTTCCAAGAACATGGCCTTGTGCAGTAGAGAAAACGAGAAATCTCTACAAGGATGTTGTTATTTTTAATTTAATGATTGTTACTAACTATTCAGTTATGTTCTTTTTTATAAGAATTTACTTATTAACCTGTTCTTTTCCAATTTGAAATAATAAGAACTGTTATTACATACATCCTTTTCCATTGTATTGTGTAAATGGTTTAATTTATTACAAACATTTCTTATTTATGTCCCCTTTATTTGTGGATATGGTAGGGTAGGGCTAGGTTTGGTTTTTTGAGCATTATTGAATATCTTTTATGTGCCCATGTCATTTTAATATTACATATTGATTCACATATTTTAGCAAGATAGTTTATTCTTTTCAACCCATATTTTAATATGCTTAAAAATAAAGGAATTCGCAAACAAATTGGTCATTCAACTAGATACCTAGTGGTATTTGTGATCATTACTAATTCTATCAATAAATTCAACATGGCCTTATAGCCTAGTTAGAAGAGATCCTGCTTCCGAAGCTAAGAATTGCAGCTTTTAATTTTGCTATGTTAGTACTGAATCTGAGGTTTTTATTTGTAGACTTGCAGCCCCTCAGGGCTTTGCACGCAGTTTAACCATTCCTAATTATGTTTCTAAAATAAAAGTAGCCTATTCATTTCAAAATTTGTAAAAATAAATATTTTGGTGTATGTACTGTACTATATATATTCATATACAAGTAGTACAACATTTCAATATTACAAACAGACACTCCATTTTTGGTTATGTCTACATATTTTGTTTGGAACATCTTTGGGATTGGTTGACATATTGAATGCGCTCCTCTTGTTGAGGTCTTGAAGTAATTGTTGGAGTTCTTGTGCTGTTTTTTTTTATAGAATAGGGGGGTAAAACGACGCAAATAGCACTATATCATTCGTAAAGTTGTAAATTGGGTTAGATCTATGTTCAGTAGTGTAGTTCTGATAGGCTTTTATGATGATCCATAATTCTATGATTGGTAATTCTCTTGTTGCCGTCTTTATTGCCTCTTGTGCTCTAACAGTCTGTCAAAGTTGCATGTTGCAATTTTCCTTGAGTGTGCTTGTAAAAAGATTAGGATTGACTAGCCCTGCTTAACGCCTTTCTGTATAGGGAAAATAGGACCAGCAGGAGTAACTTAATGTTGGCTGTACTATTTCTATAAATAACTTTTAAAATGTCAACATGATTTTTGTTTTTTTTTCTAGTGCTGAAAATATTGATTTGTAAAAACTTTTGTGTAATCCACTAGTAACTGTGTCAAAATAAACTGTGCTAACAAAATAATTTGATTTAGAGGTTGTAGATGATCTTTGGTTGAATATGGATGATATACCACATGCTTAGTGTCAATTTAAAGCAAAATAAATACGTGAGGCTGTCCTAGAGATGTTTTAGCAAATTCGTGCAAAGCCCTTGTTATTTGATAAGTTTATTGTATTATTTTATAAACTTAAAACCAAATTAGTATAAGAACGAGACTGATGATGACATCACAACGTACTTTGTACGACGCATTTTAATCTAACTCGTATAGCACAGTTCACCTTTTGAGTAATTACTCAAACTAATGTAAACATGGAGTTATGTTTTTATGTTATAAATACCTAAGTTCTGAATGGTTGCCCTTGAGCGTACAACGGGCAAATATCAGTGTGCGTTTAAACGAGGATAAGTAAGTAGTATTCACTGAAATGACAGAAAGCGTTTGAACGATAAGGAGTTATACTGCATATGAAAGCTAGTGCCATATATAACGCTATAGCTTTAATGTTAATAAATCACGAGTTCAACTTGCTGAATGAAGGCAGAAGGCACTCTGACATCAGTCAACGTCGTGCCGGTCACGGGGCACTGCCGGCCGTACATTACTGAGTACCGGATTCCTCTCACGCTCTAGTTGCTGCAAATAACACTAATTGTGTGCAGTGCATTTTTCGTCACCGGCAAACGGTTGATGTGATGCATGTGTATGTGTTATGTTCGGTAACCAGAAGCTATTTAAATGATAACCTGACTACATATATGTAACATTTTTGATGCACTATATCACTCCCACAATAAGACGAATATAAAGCGACTTTATACTTGATGATATTCAACCCAGTTACTTAAAAAACAATTTGATAAGAAAGAAAACCAGGTAATTTCAACACTGTGTAATGAAAAATTCATCAAATTTGTATCAGAAAGTCAGCCTGTTTTCCATTCTTATATATTTTTGTCTTTTTCTTTTGTTTTTCATAATTAACCATCTTTAAAACTCCTCTGATTAGCTTCTTCCGTGAAGAACTCGCACCTTAAACGCTAAGTAATGCCTAATATTTTATTTTGGTCTGGTATTTTTCGAGTTGGTTAAGCAATATATGCATTCGGAAGATCCACAATATATTACACGATTATAGTGGACAGTTTAATCCAGGTCATGTGGCGCCAGTTACGTTGACTTAGATATCTGTTACTGAGGTTTCAAAGCATTTCCTGTGTGAGTTTGAGTCATTTCGCTCAGCCGCAATCAGATATCCATAGTGAACGCGGCAGGAAGTAATCGCGCAATCCTTGTCTGTCTTTCTTATCCTTATTGAATTCGTTATGTTTGCATATGGTCGCATTGCCATAAGCGTAATGTATTCTGGATGGTAACGGTTTTGTGATGTCACCATAGAATAAGAACTAATGAATAGAGGTCACCTTTGCTATTTGACATCGTGATAATAATCTTTTGTTCTTTGTATACTATTTTGTAAGACGTTTACTTTACAAAGTAGTCAGCTATTTAAACTAAGGAGAAATTTAAATAAGATAAAATTTGCCAAGAGGCATAAAATATCGTGTTACTGTACCTAATATACTCATAACAAAAAGATATCTAAGATTGATATTAACATTGGTAGCTAAGTTAACCGAATAACAGCCGATTGGAATTCGAATCAGGAGACCCGTGTTGGATTCCCAAGAGGAAATCTAGTACCAATGAGTTTTTCGAAAATTATGAATTATTTGTATCATCGACTTGCACCCTATGAGGCGAATCATACATCATCTTATAACAGATAAGCTTTATAAGTCACGATAACCGAGTGGTCGGGTGATCGGAATTCGAGTCATGAGACTCGAGTTCGATTCCCAAGGCTCGTACCAATGGTTTTTTTTACAAAAACTTACGTACGATTTATATCGTTGGCTTCAACATAAAGAGGGCGACGGGCTTAAAACCTGTCACGTGTCCCAAAAACAGTTATCGGTGGAAGGTAAAGGACTTAATTGTCTAGACCTCTGTCTACTCCTGTTTTGGGAATGGCATGAAGATATTTATTTATTTTATAGATAAGTTTTATTGGAATCGAAAAGACTAAATTGTTTACATTTCTGATTACCACAGTCTTGGGCTATGTGACCTTTAAAATTTCAATTTCTGATAAAAATATTGCAATAACATATACAATTTTGGAACCTCATTGGGCGAATTCGAAAATTTATGTGTTTAATACAATGTGTTATTCTGTCTATGTATGTATATTTTCTTGCTTTTTGTATTCAGAAGATTAACGAATTAGGACAACAAAACACTTATATTCATCAAATGCGCGATTGGTACGGAATAATCAATCTAATTCTTAAAAAAGTAACTATCAAATTCATGCATCAGTTGCTTATCCCTGACGCGTCTCCTCTCCAGCTCCCCGCCGCGAGTTCAGTCGTCTGCGAACATTTGATGTAACGGCACGGTGCGGCGGCCGTCTGAACCAGTTCTGAAAGTCGATTACTTGCGTTTTCACGATCGGCTAATATGTAATGAATATCTCGGCCGGCTTCCGCTCTTTACTCGTTTTACGATGTAAACAAACACAGGATCCTATGTTTGTTTACGACGTAGTGAAGTCAATGTATACATTTTTTTTTTTCGGATGCTATACTGAGTGTGTGATAATCTGATAATACAATTTACTTCGAGTGACTTTTAAGTATGTTCGGTGTGATAAAGTAAAACTTGACATAGTGTTTTGTGTTGCCTATAAAATTTTATTGAAACAAGTTCTTATTTTGTAAGTATCAATATTTTGACAGCAACTTATCTTTAATATATACATATTATCTTTATCTGTGTTAACTGGCTACCCCGTCAGGGATTATGCGTGCAGATATAATAATAATAACTTTATTAGGCTTACTTGTTGGTGGCTTACCTAATTGATTATCTAAGCTTAAAGGAAAGGGAAAGCGCTTAATCGTATCAATATTTACTTTCTTTTCTTTGTGGTCAGATGTGAATAGTTCGTTATTTCATTAAATAATCTTATTTGAAGCAATACTATACGGTACAGTACAGTACAATACGGGTGTATTGTACAGTTTTTAGGTATTAAGAACCTGTGTTTGGTGTGTCTGTAAGTACTACTTTGTAAATTGTTTCGAGACAGTTTATATCACACAAAGGCGTTGGTTCTGAGTAATATTCTTCTAGAGTCTTGTCCACTTTGAATTTAAAATAAACCCACAGAAAATAATCAATAAAGCCGTCGTTCAATTTACGGTTATAACTTTTTTAATTTTTTTCTTTTTTTGTACTTGACTTAAAGCCATCTTTCCTAGTGCACACCACAAAAGTTGCATACGCTTGATTGAAAATAATTTATAAAATTAATCGTTTACCTACTGATCCTAAATGATTTTTTATAATACAGTATTTATTCATTATTCAAGTATAATACAGGAAAAACCTCTGAGAAGTTCTGTCTTCTGTCTTTTGACAGTTTATATTCCGTTAGAAAAATACAAAACTTAATTGATTTATAAATTAAATATTTTATACCGAAATATTAAATTTAAATACACAGATATTGAGATTATAAATTATTGTATTTTTAAAAGGGCATCATAAAAAATATAAAAGACGAAATGCGTAGTCTCCTAACCTTATAATGGAGGAAGTGATTTGTTATACGTCGTGAAACTAGAGTGTGCGAACAGCGCTTTCCATTCCTTGTTTTGATCAATATCGATTTTTGCATGTGGCGCAGTTAAAAATACAGTAACTAAGAATCATGTCTTATTTAACTATAATTATATAGATAGAATGGGTTTTATAACGTAGTAACAGTTCTGTACGTTTTTACGCAGTAAACTTATTACAAGTGTTGACCTAATGCTTACCAATACTTGCGCATATTTATAGCTTTATCATTAAACTAAGATAAGAAAGGAGAGCAACTTTACTATATAGGTTACCTTAACTTGCGTTGCGTAGAGAGTAAAGTTAAATTCTGGCTATACAGGAGTTCGCAAGTTAAATTTCCCTGCGATTGCAATTATACATTAATTAGGAAATATATCTTTTTTGGTCTTTGGTACAAAAAAGATATACATCTTAATACACAAAGATATGTCATAATGAAGGTATACTAATATTATAAATTTAAAAAATGTAGGTAGAGTTTGGCGTCAGGTCTTCAACAGAGACTTCTGCTTTATGTCATCCTATATAGAAGAGATACATATTAAACAGTACTACCCTAAACAAAGCAGTATAAACAACTACCTATGTTCCCAAAGTGAGCGTTATGACTACTACATGCAAAGTAAATATCACACGATAGCTCGTTCTTATGAACACTTGAATAGCTAAACATTGCGCAACGCCGACTCTACCGGTCCACACGCAACGCTGGTAATTTAAGTTCCTTAGTATTCTCGAGAATGAGCGCGGTTGCGTTCGGCAGGCAAATTCCTTATAACGACTGTATATGTGCGGTGTGATAGCATACGATTCAAATGTTGATGAAACTGAATGATTATTTGAACATTACAAAGTCGTAATAGTTTGTTTGAAATATGCTTTTATTCTATGAGAAAGTATGTAAACTAACAACTTGTCTAATGAAACGCAAAATCTCTATTGCACGTTGGTATTTTGTGACGCCGCGCCCTAGCACGGGGCTTTGGTTCAGCCGGCTTATTCATGCTGAAATGTTCTCTTGGTGTATCATTTTGATATACCCTCGTTGGTTCTTTTGATACCGAGCTTATTTACAATTTTAATTTATATTTATTTTACATGATATCCATATCGATGAAGACTCCTCCGAAACAAACCGCCTTTTAATCAAATTTCGGTACGGAGAGGAGTATGATTTTGATTTGGTTGAAAGATACTGTCCCGTACATGATAGGTGACGGACATACGATTTGCTGAAAGATACTGTCCCGTACATGATAGGTGACGGACATACGATTTGCTGAAGATACTGTCCCGTACATGATGGGCGACGGACATACGATTTGCTGAAGATACTGTCCCGTACATGATGGGCGACGGACATACGATTTGCTGAAGATACTGTCCCGTACATGATGGGTGACGGACATACGATTTGCTGAAAGATACTGTCCCGTACATGATAGGTGACGGACATACGATTTGCTGAAAGATACTGTCCCGTACATGATAGGTGACGGACATACGATTTGGTTGAAAGATACTGTCCCGTACATGATGGGTGACGGACATACGATTTGTTGAAAGATACTGTCCCGTACATGATGGGTGACGGACATACGATTTGGTTGAAAGATACTGTCCCGTACATGATAGGTGACGGACATACGATTTGCTGAAAGATACTGTCCCGTACATGATAGGTGACGGACAAACGATTTGCTGAAGATACTGTCCCGTACATGATAGGTGACGGACATACGATTTGCTGAAAGATACTGTCCCGTACATGATAGGTGACGGACATACGATTTGCTGAAAGATACTGTCCCGTACATGATAGGTGACGGACATACGATTTGCTGAAAGATACTGTCCCGTACATGATAGGTGACGGACATACGATTTGCTGAAAGATACTGTCCCGTACATGATAGGTGACGGACATACGATTTGCTTGAAAGATACTGTCCCGTACATGATAGGTGACGGACATACGATTTGCTGAAAGATACTGTCCCGTACATGATAGGTGACGGACATACGATTTGCTGAAAGATACTGTCCCGTACATGATAGGTGACGGACATACGATTTGCTGAAAGATACTGTCCCGTACATGATGGGCGACGGACATACGATTTGCTGAAAGATACTGTCCGTACATGATGGGCGACGGACATACGATTTGCTGAAGATGCTGTCCCGTACGCGATGGGCGACGGACATACGGTTGCTGAAGATACTGTCCGTACATGATGGGCGACGGACATACGATTTGCTGAAAGATACTGTCCCGTACATGATGGGCGACGGACATACGATTTGCTGAAGATGCTGTCCCGTACATGATGGGCGACGGACATACGATTTGCTGAAGATGCTGTCCCGTACGCGATGGGCGACGGACATACGATTTGCTGAAAGATACTGTCCCGTACATGATGGGTGACGGACATACGATTTGCTGAAGATACTGTCCGTACATGATAGGCGACGGACATATTGATTTGCTGAAAGATACTGTCCCGTACATGATGGGCGACGGACATACGGTTGCTGAAGATACTGTCCCGTACGCGATGGGCGACGGACATACGATTTGCTGAAGATACTGTCCCGTACATGATAGGCGACGGACATACGATTTGCTGAAGATACTGTCCCGTACATGATGGGCGACGGACATACGATTGCTGAAAGATACTGTCCCGTACATGATGGGCGACGGACATACGGTTGCTGAAGATACTGTCCCGTACATGATAGGTGACGGACATACGGTTGCTGAAGATACTGTCCCGTACGCGATGGGCGACGGACATACGGTTGCTGAAGATACTGTCCCGTACATGATAGGTGACGGACATACGATTTGCTGAAAGATACTGTCCCGTACATGATAGGTGACGGATGATAGCAGACGAAGATTGCACCATCTGATTACAAGAATAAAGCATATTGTACACATTGTTATTATAATCATTAAGAGCACTTGCTTGATAAACTGCAAGGGATGGGCCCCCGTTTACACCCAACTTTGTACCATTAAAATATTATCGTATTCACTACGTACTCGTATAAACGTTTTTATACACTGGAAACGAAAAAAAACATTATAACAGCGATATAACAGACTATAAAAAAATTTAAATAAATATTATCACGCAATTGCCAATACAGGGGTAGACAGATGTCTAGTCTAGACAATGAAGTCCCTTCGACCCACCTTCCACCGAAGATATTTTCGGGATAACGTGACAGGCTGTCGCTGTCTTTATGTCCAAGCCAACGATGTAATTCGTACATAAGTTTTTGAAAAACCCATTGGTACGAGCCACCTGGGGATCGAACTCGGGTCTATTGAGTCGAAATTCTGACCACCCAACCACTCGGCAATCGTGACTTTTTTAATAGACTATCTTAACATACTATAATTGTACTATTAAATAAAACAAATTTATCAACAACACTTGGTGGAGATTTCACACATAGATTACAGTTAAGACGCCAAAAAATTGTAAGAAATATAGACGCGTTTTAACAAAACTGTATTTATTTTGAATAAATTCCCATTAGTTTCAGTTTTACCGTTTGTGAAAAAGACTGTTTGACAACTAAAGGTAATTATTTATATTCCATAAGATACTCCGGCTTCGGAATGAGAAACAAAACATGAAATCAGTTATTTGCGAGTGTCGCCGTCGAGTCGCGTGCGACAAGGCCACAACACGACTACCTCGACTTAATCGGCGTGGGTTTGATGCGTCACCACATCATTCCCATCCCTATTCGGACTAAGCAATTAAAATGGTATCATTCACTTCTCGAAACTCTACGCTGAAGGCTCAATATGTAATTTCCTATGACTTCGGTACAGTTTCTAAATGACGACGTCATTAGCTGGCTAATTAGTATTGAAATGAATATTTTTAAATTTATTTTTTAATGAGCAGTGCTCTTGCTCAAAGTTGTTCGCGCAGGTCTTATTTAAAACACGAAATTAGGTAAATTTAAACATGTATAACGACAAGACTTGTTTATTTGAAGTATCTAGTTGTTTTTTGTTTAAAAACTAAACGTGGTAGGGACTGATAGAGAGTATGAGAGGTAGATGTTCTAACGCCGCTGCGTCTACGTGATCTGAGGATCAATCCACTCTACACCTCTCTAAATAGGGGATGTTTGGATTATTAAAACAATTCACATGCCTTAAACAGCGGCGAAAACAACTTTTATTATTGTTTAAGTTCCATATACAGCAACAGTATAATGTTGAGTCAATAGAAAAGCAAGTAATGACCCTATCCAGGACGAATTCTGTCCGCGAAGTCTGCCGACAGAAGGCAGCAGAACAGATATGAGCAAATGTGCTCCAAGTCAGAGGTGCTTGGTTCCTCAGTTGTCAATTCGCTAGTCTATCTGCAATCTATCTATACGCAATAACTAAGTATTATAATAGTAAAATAATTTATAATCAAAAATATTGTACAGATGTATTACTACCCCCTGCTATTTACAACAGGTTATAAATGATATATTATACCTACATAGTATCATTTCTGCACTACCACGTGACCATGATGGAAAGGAAATAACTCTTGTTAGCATTAAGGCCGCGATGCAATTTGTTTGCGGCAATGACAGTTAAGTGCTCGTGTTTACGCTTATTTGACTTCCGCAGATTACGAATTTAAGTTAACAAAGTTTTGTAGCACCCTGTTACAAAACTTTGTCGTTAATTATTTATTGTTTCTTACATATTTGGTTTGTAGACCATCTTGTTCTTGCTGTACCGATCGAGAACTACAAGAATAATTCGGTCGCTAAAGACCGAATTATTCTTGTAGTTCTCGATCGACTAAATTATGAACGATTACGTAATATTTCTTTGCTTTTGAAAAATGTGCAATTTTACTTATGGCACTATACATCTGAGTTGATGGAAATCATCTACCATATCTATTGTATGTGTCGTATAACGCGACTACGAGGAAGTCTTGTTATCTCATGTCACCACTTACTCAAAAGATCTAATTGGACGGCGAAGCAAGAATCCTTAACATTCTATTTCCAAGAGCAGCTGAAAAGTTTCTTCTGCCAATAAAAAGTCTTATGTTAATAATTTACTTTCAATTACGCATTTATCTAAAAAAATGCGTAATTGAAAGTAAACTGTTTTTTCTAATAGAATCTAAATTGTGCCTCGACATTCGCCTACAAAAGCTAAAAGAAGGTTCTAGTATTTGAAAGGGACGAAGCAAGAACGAAGTGTGAAATATTAGTAAATCAGGAATGTCTGCAACAGGTGAATGAAATTGTATGGATGGCAAATGCTTTTAGCCGTGATGGAAGATGTCATTTAGATGTAGACAGCCGTGTGGCTGCCGGGAACAAAGTCAACCGTGCCCTCACTGCGTTAGGCAAAAGGCCAGGTGTAGTGAAAAGTGCACGCCTTGCCGGTACCGACTTTGTTATTTGACAGTGAAACCTGGCTCTGTCAGAAGAAGCATAGATGCAAGTTGAATGATATATAGAGATGCTATCGCTTCTTAAAATATGCGGCGTTACCTTGGCCGACCGAAACGAAGAGATTAGCAATATGGCAGGTTTGAAAGATGATCTTATCACTCAAATTGGTAAGGACGTGCTTCGATGGTTTGGTAACGTTAAGCGAACGAGTGAATACCGAATGGCAAAGAAAATATATAGCGCAACAGTTGAGATTAACGGGTGTCGAGGTAGGCCGAGACTAAGTTTCGAAGACCATGTTAGTAAATTGCTCGAATAGGAGAGGATCAAGAGTACTCGGAGTCGATATGTAAGGATCATGACACTTGGTGATCTGTTCTCTCTGGCTATCCCGCCAGGGACTGTGCAAGAAGATAAGAATCTAAAATATTTTGTTTCGTGTTATAATTATTTAAATTAGACTCGCGTAGCAATGGAAAGGGGTCTAACCCCGTTTTGCTGATTTTATCACAGAGAAATTATGAGTCACTGGGGTTCTTTTCATTTGCAATATAAAAATACAACATGTTTGCCGTTTGTAACATTCCAAATAAGTTCGGCGAACCAAAAAAATCTTCACGGCATTCCCAATACAGGAGTAGACTCGGGTTTAGACAAGTTCTTTCGACCCACTTTTATCTTTACCTTCTTCGTCACAAACATTGTCTCAAGGCTTACAATTACACCAGAATGGAAATCGTGTAAGGTAGAAAACCAATGTAGGTATACGTATAAATAAGCCGAGAAGTGAGAGTATGTTCTAGGTACCAACTTTCTTCGTCTATATTATCTTCACCACGTAAATTTCCAATACTGGCTTAGACATGGATCTAGATAATGAAATTTCGCCCCACTATATTCCTATATCTTTAAATACATATATATATATATATATATATATATATATATATATATATATATATATATATATATATATATATATATATATATATATATATATATATATATATATATATATATATATATATATATACAGACATGACAGATCGTACAGTTTTGTCAAAACTTATTGGTACGAGCCCACCACTTTAGAATCAAACTCGGGTCTCTTGACTCTAATTCCGATCTCCCAACCGTGTTATTATCGTGATATGTTTTTTTAAATACTTTGTTAAAATTATTTTAAATCTAGATATTTTTAACACCGTTTTCACCGTTAGAAATTTTTTGTAAGTATAGTCTATATTTTGTTAGTATAGGCAATTTTATCAGGATTTTAGTGTAATTTTAATCCATGTAACTCAGTAACATGTAACCCGATCGTACGTGCAACAACCATTTGCCCCACGTGCATGAAACCGTGTGGTTCTGGGTTATTGGTTTACTGAGCAAGTCTTAACTGTGAACAGATGAGGATTTAAATGTAAACAGTAGTGCAACATGGGCCTATACAAATATATTTCGTGGGTATTACTTCCTGCGCTCGTTTAAGGCCAACAGTCAACGACCAAGTTTTGCCCTTTACCGAAGACCTTTACGCCATGGTCAAACATGAAAATATTATACATTTTATAATAATTAGCGAAAAGATGATGTAATTTGACGTATACAAAAATTCGTTAACTAAATTCTTTTAAAAATATTATTTGTTGAAATTACAAAGGCGAATAATTTATATTTTAAATTTTCAAACAGTAACACCTGTATGCAGAGTACGCAACGCTTCTTAAAGTGTACAGTGTAGAAATAAATGGCAAAATAAAAGCTAGTAAAAGGTAAAACAAAACGATGGCATTAAAATTATACTTACATTGGAGAAAAAGTTTTTCTTTATAAAAATTGTCTGTTGTATGCTGATGATCCAGTGCATATTGCTTTATCATAGGTAGAACTGCAGCCATTAGTCACGTGTATGAAAAAGGAATGTGAAATTCAAGGTCACCGTTTTAATGGTAATAAAACTAAGGTTCTGGTATTTGAAAGGGACGAAGAGAGAACGAAGTGTGAAATATGGATAAATTAGGAATGTTTAGGACAGGTGAATGAAATTGTATACTTGCGTAGCGCTTTAGCGTGCTGGTACCGACTTTGTTACATGGCAGCGAAACGTGGGTTTGTCAGAAAAAGCATAAAAGAAAGTCGAATGCAGTGGAGATGCGTTCTCTTCGTAAAATATGCGAAGTTGCCTTGGCTTACCGAAAACGAAACGCAATATGGCAGGTTTGAATGATGATCTCATCACTAAAATTGATAAGGGCGTGCTTCGATGGTTTGAGGACGTTGGTCGAATGAGAGTAGATCGAATGGTAAAGAAAATATATAGCGCGAAAGCTAATATTAAGAGGTGTCGCGGTAGGCCAAGACTAACTTACGAAGGCCATGTGAGCAAATTACTCGAACATGGTACACGTGACATACACAACTACCTAGATGTACATTTATGAAGAAAATTATCAATTTGAAAGTAGCGAAATAAGTGTACACATACCGTACACTTGAACATCTGTTCTCTCTGACTACCGCGTCAGGGAGTGTGCTTGAAGATAAATAAATAATATATAATATTCTTCCTAAACCTCACAAGCTACAGTCACGATAGCCGAGTGGTTGGGTGGTCGGAATTTCGAGTCAAGAGACCCGAGGTTTTTCAAAAACTTATGTACGAATTATAACGTTGGCGTAGACATAAAGACGGTGACGGGCTCACCACCTGTTACGTTGTCCCGATATCTTCGGTGGAAGGTGGGCTGAAGGGACTTAATTGTCTAGACTAAGACCTCAGTCTGCCATCTGTATTGGGAATTGCGTGAAGATATTTATTTATTTATTCCTAAACTTCCGATAGTCTACATATTTTCACTTCTATACTTTTTGAAATCGACCAAAAGGTCACATACATTATCCAGATCCTTAAGTAGCTAAAGCACTTGTACTATGAAATCCACAAAGACCTATACATAAACCGAGACAACGAAGAAAAAGTGGTTTTGAAGGTGGAATGATATGCGCTGTATAAGCCCTTGTCCACGGAGGACGTCATAATAAGCGCTTAAGTTATTTTGAATTATAGATATGGTTCGTATTTTCCGATTCAATGTTTATATCATGGGACCGGTTCTGGAGCGAATTATACCCTAACACGTTTCGCGGTCAAGCATTACGGAATGTTTAATCTTTGTAGATGCCAATCGCTTTTTCGGTTTGCGAAAGTGTCCATCGGCTTGAGAGTTGTAAAGAGTTGAAATTCTTATATAAAAAAAAATATTAATTCTTATATAAGATACAATATAATACACAATTATGTGCGGCACACAGACGTAATCGGTTCGTAAAAATTCTTATGATTGTGTGACCACTTTCACTATTTGAAAGGGCCCTCATTATATAAATTTAATAAAAATTGTATAAATAATCATAAGAAAGAACATCCGGAAGCAGAGGAAATCGAGTGATTATATGTGTGTACAGTTCTTCCGGCTCTAAAAATTCTATAGCATTAATTTAATTATAAAAAATAAAACTGCATAAAAAATAAAAGAAACTATTTAATATCCCATTCAGTCTTTTAGTTTTAATATTTATTTTCTAACCACGCCTGACCGCGTGGTAACTTTTAGTTTGGATTTGAGTAATGTATCATGTAGATAATCTGTCAATAAGTATACTTGAATATTACTGTGGAGAAGCGATCGTATCATGGCTATATTTACAACTTGAATTTATGTTCTCCTACTGTTTTTTAGCTTTTCGAGTAAGTTATATTTACACTTTTACTTTGTGATAGAATATCAACAAATTGCGTTCAGAATTTTATTAAATCGAGGTCGTGATCATTCCGTTTAATGTGACACTTCACTTCTTAGCAGCATCTTAAAAAGTGTTGTCTTTGTTATGTATAATTAGATTAGTGAAATAGTATTTAGCATGTATAAATTTTAATATGATAAAATGGCACCGGGCTACGTTCCAGGGGGAAGCAGGGAGGATGAAAGTAAAACTCGTGGTCGTTCAACTCGGCACGCGCCCGCATCCGACGACGTCGCTCTCGTTGCTCTTGTTTGTACCTACTAAGGATGATCTAAGCTTTTGTGGCCAATGACTACTGGTCTGGTCACGATACACGTCAAAAGTTCCTATAACCAGGTTTTATAATTTACTAATGACATTTTTACATAACAGTTTTGTTCACGACGGGGTAAACTTTTGTTCACTTATCTTATATTGACCAACTACAAAATACTGAAAGTTGCTAAGTCGACTCCTATATCTGATTTTTTATGAATAACTATGCATAAGTTTTTGAAGAATAGTCTTTATTGCGATAGATGTTTTTAAATAGATAGATGTTTTTAAATAGTTTTTAAATAGGTATGCTTCAAAGCTGGTACCAATATTGCTTATTGCTGGTAAAAAATCGACCGAACCCAACGGTCGAAATATTTTGCGGTGCCATGTAGACTCCATATATCTAAGTGATGACATGTTTATCATCAGCCTAATCGGACTATGTAAATTTTGTAAAAATGCAAATGCAATGGTCTTCGGTTGCACTTTAAGATGTTTAAATATGCTTTGATCGTCTTACGGCCTATTAGACTACCTTCAAAAAGGTTGTAACTGTAAAATATTATTAAAAACGAACACCTACGGATTTTTTACGTCGATTTCTTCCCGTCAGAGGAATAGGAGGATAAACTTTAAAAAATAAGGAGGAGCAATTTACTTCACTATTTTTTAACGAATTAATTAATCCCTGCATTGAAAACAAAATTTTCGCGTCGATTTCAATTGATTTCACTGTCGTTTTCTAAAAAAAATGTTTTAAGTTCTACACGTCTTGGCGAGGTGTTTACACGTATTATGGTACGGCGTGTGACCTTGAATTTAATATATGTTCAGATGTGTCAACGTTTATATTACATTATTCATTAAATATTGCCTCGTGATTGTGTCATGCAACATTACTAATGTTGTCTAACTGGTCATATATCTTCCTCGTATCTTTATGCCTTACAGTTAATTTCGTAAATAACCACGCTACGTAGTTAATTTATAAGAGACTTGTCACGAATATTATTTTTAAATTTCACTATACCGGTTATCAATAAAATTACCATATTACTGAGTAAAAGTTGATAATACTTCGCAAACTAAAAAAAAACGTAAAACTGATGACTTTTGATTTGATGACAAAATTATTTCTCAAAATTTTTAAGTTTTTCCTTTTTAGATATCTCTGTTATTATAGATTACAACTTATGTACACTTATTAAATCTTAAGAACATTACATCTACCCGGTCATTTATTCATTTGCGAAGCTAGTTACATGTGCAACCACCTCTTGTAGAAATGTGGTTCATGCAAATACAGTTTAGGGTGAACCCCCCCCAAAAGTGACGACCTGCCTATTTATGCGGGATGGATGCAGGTGGTTTCGGACCTATCTTTGTGGCAATATTTAAAGGAAGTCTATTGCTGAATATCAGTTGACTTTTAAAGGGATGCAACTGCAAGGAAGAAGAAAGACGTTGGAAGTACCACACTTTTAGAATTCTGTCGTCAAAGAGCAGTGTTGTAATATTTCCTGCGAGTTTTCTACTGTTTGAAACTTCTTTTTGGAAACTGTGTAAATTGTTCAGATATTGTCTTTCAGTTAACCGAGTGTCAAAAGTTAAAATGCTGTAGCCATTAAATGTCTAAAATTATGAATTTAGGTTGTAATACATTGTGTTAACTATAGTGGCACCCGCATCGAAACTGATGTAATATTACCTGGTGTAATTTGGCCAAATGACCATGAGACTGTAGTTTCATTTGCGTGATAATAACAAATCAACGGTAGTCGTATAGAAAACATTCACAAGGCAATACAAAGAGCATGCGTGCAGTCACGAGTGTGTGCGCTTCGTTATGCAGTCGCTCGATGCCTGTTACTTGTATGTTGTGACTGAATAGGTCGCCAGCTTGCCCGATGCTCCTTATTTTAGAGATGTTATTATTATTTCATCTTTTTGAGTTTTTCTACGTAAAAATATAAAGTATGATTACCATTATTGTAAAACTGATTGCTCAAACGAATATGGTAGTGTTAGAAGAATATAATGAAACTGCCTAACATAATATTGACAGTTAATGTTATGCCCAACACTGGCAAGTTGGCACTCCTAAAGATAAATAAACAAAGTAGTATAGAATTTTGCAAGTTTCAGTCATGTTTATAGAATAGGAACTAAACCCAAACTTTTGTTAGCTAACTAAGGTAAAACTACCTTTCAATACAATCTTACGTTTAATAAATTTTCCGCATCTTTCAAATGATTTGTTTAAAACATAAAACAGACATCAACAAACGCCACTTATTCAATATCAATATTAGATATATATATATATATATATATATATATATATATATATATATATATAGGTAATCAGTATATGATTAAAAGTTTACTTCAAGTAGAGTAGTTATGCCTCTTAACCATTAAACTCGGCAATATTGGGCAATAGTAATAGTATGCTAGGACTTGCGCTAGATAGATTCGTGCAAAAGCGAAAAATTACCATATCCGTGTAATTGCAGCAACGGACACGCTCTAAGTCACTATTTGCGCATAACTCAATCCACACAAGGCTACCGCGCGATTACTCCATTGTCTTAAAACATTCTATCTGAATCAAATAGGCTATTGGACAATGTATTAATTTTATCGTCCATTAAAACACTTTTAAACCTTATCTTAATGAAGACTAATGTAATAATGTACGCTGGAGTGTTTTTAAGAGCAACTTCAGTTTGTTTTTGAGTGGAATGACTATCCCTGATTAGGTTTTATTGATTTATAGTTATTTCTATTTAAAAATGTTTTAAGTTCTACACGTCTTGGCGAGGTATTTACACGTATTATGGTACGGCGTGTGACCTTGAATTTAATATATGTTCAGATGTGTCAACGTTTATATTACATTATTCATTAAATATTGCCTCGTGATTGTGTCATGCAACATTACTAATGTTGTCTAACTGGTCATATATCTTCCTCGTATCTTTATGCCTTACAGTTAATTTCGTAAATAACCACGCTACGTAGTTAATTTATAAGAGACTTGTCACGAATATTATTTTTAAATTTCACTATACCGGTTATCAATAAAATTACCATATTACTGAGTAAAAGTTGATAATACTGCAAACTAAAAAAACGTAAACTGATGACTTTGATTTGATGACAAAATTATTTCTCAAAATTTTTAAGTTTTTCCTTTTAGATATCTCTGTTATTATAGATTACAACTTATGTACACTTATTAAATCTTAAGAACATTACATCTACCCGGTCATTTATTCATTTGCGAAGCTAGTTACATGTGCAACCACCTCTTGTAGAAATGTGGTTCATGCAAATACAGTTTAGGGTGAACCCCCCCCAAAAGTGACGATCTGCCTATTTATGCGGGATGGATGCAGGTGGTTTCGGACCTATCTTTGTGGCAATATTTAAAGGAAGTCTATTGCTGAATATCAGTTGACTTTTAAAAGGATGCAACTGCAAGGAAGAAGAAAGACGTTGGAAGTACCACACTTTTAGAATTCTGTCGTCAAAGAGCAGTGTTGTAATATTTCCTGCGAGTTTTCTACTGTTTGAAACTTCTTTTTGGAAACTGTGTAAATTGTTCAGATATTGTCTTTCAGTTAACCGAGTGTCAAAAGTTAAAATGCTGTAGCCATTAAATGTCTAAAATTATGAATTTAGGTTGTAATACATTGTGTTAACTATAGTGGCACCCGCATCGAAACTGATGTAATATTACCTGGTGTAATTTGGCCAAATGACCATGAGACTGTAGTTTCATTTGCGTGATAATAACAAATCAACGGTAGTCGTATAGAAAACATTCACAAGGCAATACAAAGAGCATGCGTGCAGTCACGAGTGTGTGCGCTTCGTTATGCAGTCGCTCGATGCCTGTTACTTGTATGTTGTGACTGAATAGGTCGCCAGCTTGCCCGATGCTCCTTATTTTAGAGATGTTATTATTATTTCATCTTTTTGAGTGGACTACGTAAAAATATAAAGTATGATTACCATTATTGTAAAACTGATTGCTCAAACGAATATGGTAGTGTTAGAAGAATATAATGAAACTGCCTAATATAATATTGACAGTTAATGTTATGCCCAACACTGGCAAGTTGGCACTCCTAAAGATAAATAAACAAAGTAGTATAGAATTTTGCAAGTTTCAGTCATGTTTATAGAATAGGAACTAAACCCAAACTTAGTTTTACCTTTCAATACAATCTTACGTTTAATAAATTTTCCGCATCTTTCAAATGATTTGTTTAAAACATAAAACAGACATCAACAAACGCCACTTATTCAATATCAATATTAGATATATATATAGGTAATCAGTATATGATTAAAAGTTTACTTCAAGTAGAGTAGTTATGCCTCTTAACCATTAAACTCGGCAATATTGGGCAATAGTAATAGTATGCTAGGACTTGCGCTAGATAGATTCGTGCAAAAGCGAAAAATTACCATATCCGTGTAATTGCAGCAACGGACACGCTCTAAGTCACTATTTGCGCATAACTCAATCCACACAAGGCTACCGCGCGATTACTCCATTGTCTTAAAACATTCTATCTGAATCAAATAGGCTATTGGACAATGTATTAATTTTATCGTCCATTAAAACACTTTTAAACCTTATCTTAATGAAGACTAATGTAATAATGTACGCTGGAGTGTTTTTAAGAGCAACTTCAGTTTGTTTTTGAGTGGAATGACTATCCCTGATTAGGTTTTATTGATTTATAGTTATTTCTATTTAAAAATGTTTTTTTATCTTTTGTAAAATTTATTTTTTATTTCAATACCGAACACATGTTCTGTGACTTCAGTGGTCCAACCAGTTTTTCTCATATTGCCTTGGATGGAGTTTTCCTACCAGTCTGCTCCGAATTCCGGTTCTGGGTAATTTATCCAAAGTGACGGAAACCTCGACCGGGACGTAAAGAATAGAATAAATGCGGCATGGATGAAATGGTGGCAGGTCTCGGGAATAACTTGCGACGTATGCTTCTTAAACTTTAGCCTCTTGACGCATAGCTCTGAAGAGAACGGTATATGTAAAAAAGTGTCGGTAAAGAATCGTAAAAAATCGTATTTGTAAATGTTGCTTATTTGGCAACATTGTTAGCTGTAATTTTGATTTCAAATAAAGTTTAATGACTGGGCATTAATTCAAAAAAAATATACGTAATGCTTACAAATTGTTAATAATTTTATGACTTCACAAGTAATCGATTATGCAAGTAGTTTTATACGGGCAATGGAAGTTAGCACGGCATCCGCCACGCTCCAGCGGAGCTTCGTGTTATCGTTAGCTCTGAGAGTGAAATAGATCAATTTCCTCTCCATCTTGTACTGGGTCATTATGTAGCAACATCCTTTCGCTGCGTTTGCTTAGTTATAGCATTTTTTTACTTTTATTTGTGTAGATTTTTACACTATAAATATGTATAAAAATCTAGAATCACGGGAACGAGAAATAATTTATTATTAATGCACTATTAAACTTATATATTTTTTGTATATTTGCTAAATAAAAAACCGAGATAAAAGTGGTTTTAAAAATTTTTAACTTGTTTTAATAATACATGTACATATGTACGTGTTCCAGCGGAATTATTCGTTTTAAGTATTACTTACTAGACTAAGGTGTGTCGTTATTAATTAAGGTTTTATAATAATTTAATAATAATAAAAAAAATAAAATAAGTAAAAATAGTCGAGTGCAATCCTCAATAGGAAGGGTCGTGCAAATTAATTACGGTGACAAGTTTCCCGCATCTCATGTTGTACAAGTAAGCTCCGGTTAAATGTGGTTCAAATTCTGAATTATCTATACTTGTGACCGGTATTGGTGAATCCGTGAAGTCAAACAAAATTGTAGTGCCCCCAACAATAAACTGCATTTGAAATTCTTGGAATTTTCTTGAAATTATTTTTTTTTTTTTCTGAAATTCTTGTTCCCATAATTGATGAAAGTTGTTCACTTATTGGAACTGTTTTTTTTCCACAGATGATGAGGCGTACATAGGAGAAGCAGGCGGTTTTTGACGTGTGCCGATATGAACTCGGACGTACATCGTCACCAAGCCCATCCGCCACTTGCCCAGGTATGGACTATAGTTGTGACAGATGGATGGACATAATACTACTATATTCAGCAATAATATATATTGTACTGTACATTGAACTCATATAAATACTAGCTGCGATATGCCCCTTTACTGTAAACGGAAACGAACATCTTAAGCCATAAAATAACCTCTATGTAATGAAAATTACATTTTTATATATAGCTGTTCAATAGTTTTTGTGTGACAGAATAACAAACATTCATTCAACATTCCTCACAAACTTTTGTGTTTATAATTTTAGAAGGATTTGTTACTTCTTTAATGACTTAACGAAGCAAACCTCTTGAATATTTTCGATTATGAATGATGTTAGCCTTTTTGTTACATTCATGAGTATATGTTTTGATTTTCTAGGGCAATAATACGTTATGTCCCATTGAACCATTTGTAAAGGTTAAAATTTAGGTGATTTATATGTTACACATACTGTGTAATCTGTCTTTCAGTTACTTCGCTTATTTTTTAATCTATATAAAATTATTTGAATTATTTCTGTATTAGAACAGACTCAAATTAGAAAACTAATCGATGCATTTCAATCGAACTTTTTAAATGCAAACTAAATTTATATATCTTACTGTACATGGGATGTGATACATCTTACTTAACAGTTACTCTTGGATTCAAAAAGTTTAAAGAATTTAGATGTAATCGGAAAATTTTAATGTATAGAGTATAGAACCTCTGACAAATAATAAAATTGCAAATAATTTATTGTAACAATCAGATATGCATTTTCCCACGGCTGCATTAATCAAGATTATTCAGATTCTAATAGACACCTATAGGAAACCCCTTAGACGTCGATGAAGGAAATAAGCCCAAAGATAAAAATTACCTATTATATATACTATTACCTATTATAGATACTATCTTATTAATTGCCTATTTATTTTAATTTTATGTGTATCAATTGCAATACCAGTGCAGTTAAAGCGCATGACTAAGCAGTGTAAGTATTTATCAAATTAGTAGTAAAGCAAATTAGCAACTATTGCAAAATATTCCGCCTACTAACTAAAGACTTCTGTATTGTTATTATTCATAACAACGTGACGTTGAGAAGGCGCGCCCCGCAATAAGAAATATCTATACTTACCTAGCATACAAATGTTGCTTTAGTCTGACTTGCTGTGGCTGCAGCTACCTACCTCTGTCTCTATACATACTAGTTACGTTGCAAGAAAAGACAATTTGTTTATAGCAATTATCACATTTTGTATGTGTTTCAGTAATGTATTTAATGGAAATAATCATTCAAACAAGTTCCAAAATTGCTATGAAACAAATAATACCAGTAAATAATTCGGATTTCAAGAAGGAAAACGATTGTATACCTTTATTATCTTAAGTAAATCATAATATTGCGTTTTTCAGACTATTAATGCTTTAAAAAAGATTTAATAGATAGTATTGGTCGTATGTAGCGATAGTTTTCGCAAAAAATATCTTTTTTTGTTTTCGTGTTTTGCAGTATACATTATTACTGCATGCAAATCATACTACAACAAAAACACACATATATACATAATGTATTTGTCATCGTCGCCATGTATTCAGGACATTATTTTATTTAATTTTCTAAATGCGAATACGTTTTTATTATTTGTTTACAGCAACTTTACTCTAGCAATTAAAAAATATTACGTAATTTTACATACGTGTCTTTGGACTGGAAATTTCAATCTGGGTTGGCCAAAGTTTTTTTTCATACAAATTTTTGTTCACGAGATCACTAATAAAAATATAATTTAAAGATAGATTACTTTACCTTTGTGAAGTGAAGCTGGTTTTAACTAGAGAAATAAAATCAAAAGTCAGCAATACATTACATCAAGGGCTTTATTTCAATATCAATACATTGTCATTGCTTGACCTTTCCAACTTGAAACGGTAAATGTTTATTGTAGAATGTAAAACTGATAATTTATGAATAGGGCATTTCATGGATATCACAAAGAGACTCATTCTGTATCCGTTTCTCAGATTTGAAGAGAATTCGTGTGAACAAATTGACGACGAAATATCTGCTGTAAAGTGCTTTCTGCATTGCATTGGCACTCAGCCAACACGCGTCTCTTAGTAAATCGTTGTTTAATCTTTTGCAGGTGCAACAACTCACTTATATGTTTAACGCGATAGCGTTGAAATAGTATTATTTTTATACTTATCTTTTACTTTAAAAAGTCTTTATTTGCGGGTGTATACGCGCTGTTACCAACTTCCAGTAGTATATAACATATGTGGACGAAATTGTCCAGGAGAAAATTTTAATGACTTAACGAAGCAAACCTCTTGAATATTTTCGATTATGAATGATGTTAGCCTTTTTGTTACATTCATGAGTATATGTTTTGATTTTCTAGGGCAATAATACGTTATGTCCCATTGAACCATTTGTAAAGGTTAAAATTTAGGTGATTTATATGTTACACATACTGCGTAATCTGTCTTTCAGTTACTTCGCTTATTTTTAATCTATATAAAATTATTTGAATTATTTCGGTATTAGAACAGACTCAAATTAGAAAACTAATCGATGCATTTCAATCGAACTTTTAAATGCTAACTAAATTTATATATCTTACTGTACATGGATGTGATACATCTTTCTTAACAGTTACTCTTGGATTCAAAAAGTTTAAAGAATTTAGATATCGTAATCGGAAAATTTTAATGACTTAACGAAGCAAACCTCTTGAATATTTTCGATTATGAATGATGTTAGCCTTTTTGTTACATTCATGAGTATATGTTTTGATTTTCTAGGGCAATAATACGTTATGTCCCATTGAACCATTTGTAAAGGTTAAAATTTAGGTGATTTATATGTTACACATACTGCGTAATCTGTCTTTCAGTTACTTCGCTTATTTTTTAATCTATATAAAATTATTTGAATTATTTCGGTATTAGAACAGACTCAAATTAGAAAACTAATCGATGCATTTCAATCGAACTTTTTAAATGCTAACTAAATTTATATATCTTACTGTACATGGGATGTGATACATCTTTCTTAACAGTTACTCTTGGATTCAAAAAGTTTAAAGAATTTAGATATCGTAATCGGAAAATTTTAATGTATAGAGTATAGAACCTCTGACAAATAATAAAATTGCAAATAATTTATTGTAACAATCAGATATGCATTTTCCCACGGCTGCATTAATCAAGATTATTCAGATTCTAATAGACACCTATAGAAAACCCCTTAGACGTCGATGAAGGAAATAAGCCCAGAGATAAAAATTTGTTACCTATTATAGATACTATCTTATTAATTGCCTATTTATTTTAATTTTATTTGTATCAATTGCAATACCAGTGCAGTTAAAGCGCATGACTAAGCAGTGTAAGTATTTATCAAATTAGTAGTAAAGCAAATTAGCAACTATTGCAAAATATTCCGCCTACTAACTAAAGACTTCTGTATTGTTATTATTCATAACAACGTGACGTTGAGAAGGCGCGCCCCGCAATAAGAAATATCTATACTTACCTAGCATACAAATGTTGCTTTAGTCTGACTTGCTGTGGCTGCAGCTACCTACCTCTGTCTCTATACATACTAGTTACGTTGCAAGAAAAGACAAATTGTTTATAGCAATTATCACATTTTGTATGTGTTTCAGTAATGTATTTAATGGAAATAATCATTCAAACAAGTTCCAAAATTGCTATGAAACAAATAATACCAGTAAATAATTCGGATTTCAAGAAGGAAAACGATTGTATACCTTTATTATCTTAAGTAAATCATAATATTGCGTTTTTCAGACTATTAATGCTTTAAAAAAGATTTAATTGATAGTATTGGTCGTATGTAGTGATAGTTTTGGCAAAAAATATCTTTTTTTGTTTTCGTGTTTTGCAGTATACATTATTACTGCATGCAAATCATACTACAACAAAAACACACATATATACATAATGTATTTGTCATCGTCGCCATGTATTCAGGACATTATTTTATTTAATTTTCTAAATGCGAATACGTTTTTATTATTTGTTTACAGCAACTTTACTCTAGCAATTAAAAAATATTACGTAATTTTACATACGTGTCTTTGGACTGGAAATTTCAATCTGGGTTGGCCAAAGTTTTTTTTCATACAAATTTTTGTTCACGAGATCACTAATAAAAATATAATTTAAAGATAGATTACTTTACCTTTGTGAAGTGAAGCTGGTTTTAACTAGAGAAATAAAAATCAAAAGTCAGCAATACATTACATCAAGGGCTTTATTTCAATATCAATACATTGTCATTGCTTGACCTTTCCAACTTGAAACGGTAAATGTTTATTGTAGAATGTAAAACTGATAATTTATGAATAGGGCATTTCATGGATATCACAAAGAGACTCATTCTGTATCCGTTTCTCAGATTTGAAGAGAATTCGTGTGAACAAATTGACGACGAAATATCTGCTGTAAGTGCTTTCTGCATTGCATTGGCACTCAGCCAACACGCGTCTCTTAGTAAATCGTTGTTTAATCTTTTTGCAGGTGCAACAACTCACTTATATGTTTAACGCGATAGCGTTGAAATAGTATTATTTTTTATACTTATCTTTTACTTTAAAAAAAAAAAAGGTAAAAAACCTTAATTTATTATATTATTATATTTTGTTTTCGTGTTTTGCAGTATACATTATTACTGCATGCAAATCATACTACAACAAAACACACATATATACATAATGTATTTGTCATCGTCGCCATGTATTCAGGACATTATTTTATTTAATTTTCTAAATGCGAATAGTTTTATTATTTGTTTACAGCAACTTTACTCTAGCAATTAAAAAATATTACGTAATTTTACATACGTGTCTTTGGACTGGAAATTTCAATCTGGGTTGGCCAAAGTTTTTTTTCATACAAATTTTTGTTCACGAGATCACTAATAAAAATATAATTTAAAGATAGATTACTTTACCTTTGTGAAGTGAAGCTGGTTTTAACTAGAGAAATAAAAATCAAAAGTCAGCAATACATTACATCAAGGGCTTTATTTCAATATCAATACATTGTCATTGCTTGACCTTTCCAACTTGAAACGGTAAATGTTTATTGTAGAATGTAAAACTGATAATTTATGAATAGGGCATTTCATGGATATCACAAAGAGACTCATTCTGTATCCGTTTCTCAGATTTGAAGAGAATTCGTGTGAACAAATTGACGACGAAATATCTGCTGTAAGTGCTTTCTGCATTGCATTGGCACTCAGCCAACACGCGTCTCTTAGTAAATCGTTGTTTAATCTTTTTGCAGGTGCAACAACTCACTTATATGTTTAACGCGATAGCGTTGAAATAGTATTATTTTTTATACTTATCTTTTACTTTAAAAAAAAGTCTTTATTTGCGGGTGTATACGCGCTGTTACCAACTTCCAGTAGTATATAACATATGTGGACGAAATTGTCCAGGAGAAAATTTTACTTAATTTTGATTTCAGAGTGGGTGACTACCAATAAGCTTTTTCATTTGCTACTTTTCACCAAAAAAAAAAAGGTAAAAAACCTTAATTTATTATATTATTATATTTTGTTTTTTTTTTAGCACGGCGTGCACACGGGCGCGCAAAACGTAGGCTGCGGCTGGTATTCAGCGTCAACAGCACCTGCGCCGACTGCGCCTGCGCGCCTCAAGAGGACGCAGCCTCCGCACCAGTTGCCGGTTAGTAATTAACTATTATAATGTACATAATAATTTATAACCATTTGTTAAGAAGCCACTATTTTATGAATTTAAATTATATATACGGACTTAATTGTCTAGACTAGACCTCTGTCTACCCCTGTATTGGGAATTGCGTTAAGATATTTATTTATTTATTTATTTCACAGAGGTCTAATTAAGTCCCTTCGACCAATTCACCTTGACCCCGTCGCCGTCTTTATGTCCAAGCCAACGATGTAATACGAATTATATACGGACTTAATTGTCTAGACTAGACCTCTGTCTACCCCTGTATTGGGAATTGCGTTAAGATATTTATTTATTTCATTAGAGGTCTAATTAAGTCCCTTCGACCAATTCACCTTGACCCCGTCGCCGTCTTTATGTCCAAGCCAACGATGTAATACGAATTATATACGGACTTAATTGTCTAGACTAGACCTCTGTCTACCCCTGTATTGGGAATTGCGTTAAGATATTTATTTATTTCACAGAGGTCTAATTAAGTCCCTTCGACCAATTCACCTTGACCCCGTCGCCGTCTTTATGTCCAAGCCAACGATGTAATACGAATTATATACGGACTTAATTGTCTAGACTAGACCTCTGTCTACCCCTGTATTGGGAATTGCGTTAAGATATTTATTTATTTATTTCACAGAGGTCTAATTAAGTCCCTTCGACCAATTCACCTTGACCCCGTCGCCGTCTTTATGTCCAAGCCAACGATGTAATACGAATTATATACGGACTTAATTGTCTAGACTAGACCTCTGTCTACCCCTGTATTGGGAATTGCGTTAAGATATTTATTTATTTCATTAGAGGTCTAATTAAGTCCCTTCGACCAATTCACCTTGACCCCGTCGCCGTCTTTATGTCCAAGCCAACGATGTAATACGAATTATATACGGACTTAATTGTCTAGACTAGACCTCTGTCTACCCCTGTATTGGGAATTGCGTTAAGATATTTATTTATTTCATTAGAGGTCTAATTAAGTCCCTTCGACCAATTCACCTTGACCCCGTCGCCGTCTTTATGTCCAAGCCAACGATGTAATACGAATTATATACGGACTTAATTGTCTAGACTAGACCTCTGTCTACCCCTGTATTGGGAATTGCGTTAAGATATTTATTTATTTATTTCATTAGAGGTCTAATTAAGTCCCTTCGACCAATTCACCTTGACCCCGTCGCCGTCTTTATGTCCAAGCCAACGATGTAATACGAATTATATACGGACTTAATTGTCTAGACTAGACCTCTGTCTACCCCTGTATTGGGAATTGCGTTAAGATATTTATTTATTTCATTAGAGGTCTAATTAAGTCCCTTCGACCAATTCACCTTGACCCCGTCGCCGTCTTTATGTCCAAGCCAACGATGTAATACGAATTATATACGGACTTAATTGTCTAGACTAGACCTCTGTCTACCCCTGTATTGGGAATTGCGTTAAGATATTTATTTATTTCACAGAGGTCTAATTAAGTCCCTTCGACCAATTCACCTTGACCCCGTCGCCGTCTTTATGTCCAAGCCAACGATGTAATACGAATTATATACGGACTTAATTGTCTAGACTAGACCTCTGTCTACCCCTGTATTGGGAATTGCGTTAAGATATTTATTTATTTCACAGAGGTCTAATTAAGTCCCTTCGACCAATTCACCTTGACCCCGTCGCCGTCTTTATGTCCAAGCCAACGATGTAATACGAATTATATACGGACTTAATTGTCTAGACTAGACCTCTGTCTACCCCTGTATTGGGAATTGCGTTAAGATATTTATTTATTTCACAGAGGTCTAATTAAGTCCCTTCGACCAATTCACCTTGACCCCGTCGCCGTCTTTATGTCCAAGCCAACGATGTAATACGAATTATATACGGACTTAATTGTCTAGACTAGACCTCTGTCTACCCCTGTATTGGGAATTGCGTTAAGATATTTATTTATTTCACAGAGGTCTAATTAAGTCCCTTCGACCAATTCACCTTGACCCCGTCGCCGTCTTTATGTCCAAGCCAACGATGTAATACGAATTATATACGGACTTAATTGTCTAGACTAGACCTCTGTCTACCCCTGTATTGGGAATTGCGTTAAGATATTTATTTATTTATTTATTTCACAGAGGTCTAATTAAGTCCCTTCGACCAATTCACCTTGACCCCGTCGCCGTCTTTATGTCCAAGCCAACGATGTAATACGAATTATATACGGACTTAATTGTCTAGACTAGACCTCTGTCTACCCCTGTATTGGGAATTGCGTTAAGATATTTATTTATTTATTTATTTATTTATTTCACAGAGGTCTAATTAAGTCCCTTCGACCAATCCACCTTGACCCCGTCGCCGTCTTTATGTCCAAGCCAACGATGTAAGACGAATTATATACGGACTTAATTGTCTAGACTAGACCTCTGTCTACCCCTGTATTGGGAAAGGCATGAAGATATTTATTTATTTCACAGAGGTCTAATTAAGTCCCTTCGACCAATTCACCTTGACCCCGTCGCCGTCTTTATGTCCAAGCCAACGATGTAATACGAATTATATACGGACTTAATTGTCTAGACTAGACCTCTGTCTACCCCTGTATTGGGAATTGCGTTAAGATATTTATTTATTTATTTATTTATTTATTTATTTATTTATTTATTTATTTATTTATTTATTATAAACTTGAGTTGCGTGACGGGCATTATTTTCCTTCATTTATTTTTCACAAGGGCACATAAGACGAGTAATTTACGTCGTATTGTTGTTGAGACAATGTCGAATAATTTTTATAATTTACAGAATAGCTTAAAAGAGAATGCTTGCGATTTAATATTCATTGTTGAAGATTCTAGTGAAAGTGAAGCATTCGCTAAGAATACCTGACAGTTTATTTAACAACTGAGCTAACGAGATAGTGATTTATTATATCTTAACTTATAATATAAGTTACTGCTGTTCCTTCCTGTTTAAATTTTTCGACAGAAAGTGTTTTTGTTCTTGTTCGTCACCCGGGATTTTAAACTAATGCTTATTGCATTTAATCTAAACCGGCTTAGCGGTTTGCTAGTGAAAGCAGAACAGAAAAAGACAGAAGAAACAATCACACGTACATAGTTCATTCTAATTTACTGTATTAAATACTTGTATGAATTAATGTGTTTCTTGATTTTAGTCCGGAGGTGGTGTCGTTGGCAGTAATGGTCCACACGTGCCACTATCGCCTACAGCGTTGCAGAGTTCCATTCAACATAATGTGAGTGTAAAATTATAATAAACAAATGTATTACCTAAATAAAAATGTACATAATTTTGTAGAAAGAGGTCTTGACAATTAAGTCCTTTCGATCCACCTTTCATCCTATTCATTTTTGCAACAATGCAACTGGTGGTCAGCCTGTCACTGTCTTTACGTCCAAGGCAACGATATAAATTGTACATAAATTTTGAAATAACCAATTGGTACGAGCCTCCAAACTCAAATCGGGATCGAACTCGTTCTCTTGACCAAATTTCTATCGATCAACTATTGGGCTGTCGTGACTTTTTTTTAAGCATTTAATAATCGAAAAGTTCGAATGGAATGACAGATTGGTGTAAAATGTGGTCATATTATGACCATTCAAAATGGTCTACAACGAATACCTGTGAGCAGTTTATTTAAAAAAATAGGAAAGTCAAAGATTATTATAAAATATGAGCAAGATTTTATTGAATAAATGTAAAACAATAATTACGTGTACGTATATGAGTTAACCGTGCGGTAACGGTCTATGAATATTGCCCCTCATTTATTTTTCACAAGGGCACATAAGACGAGTAATTTACGTCGTATTGTTGTTGAGACAATGTCGAATAATTTTTATAATTTACAGAATAGCTTAAAAGAGAATGCTTGCGATTTAATATTCATTGTTGAAGATTCTAGTGAAAGTGAAGCATTCGCTAAGAATACCTGACAGTTTATTTAACAACTGAGCTAACGAGATAGTGATTTATTATATCTTAACTTATAATATAAGTTACTGCTGTTCCTTCCTGTTTAAATTTTTCGACAGAAAGTGTTTTTGTTCTTGTTCGTCACCCGGGATTTTAAACTAATGCTTATTGCATTTAATCTAAACCGGCTTAGCGGTTTGCTAGTGAAAGCAGAACAGAAAAAGACAGAAGAAACAATCACACGTACATAGTTCATTCTAATTTACTGTATTAAATACTTGTATGAATTAATGTGTTTCTTGATTTTAGTCCGGAGGTGGTGTCGTTGGCAGTAATGGTCCACACGTGCCACTATCGCCTACAGCGTTGCAGAGTTCCATTCAACATAATGTGAGTGTAAAATTATAATAAACAAATGTATTACCTAAATAAAAATGTACATAATTTTGTAGAAAGAGGTCTTGACAATTAAGTCCTTTCGATCCACCTTTCATCCTATTCATTTTGCAACACTGCGACTGGTGGTCAGCCTGTCACTGTCTTTACGTCCAAGCCAACGATGTAAGACGAATTATATACGGACTTAATTGTCTAGACTAGACCTCTGTCTACCCCTGTATTGGGAAAGGCATGAAGATATTTATTTATTTATTATAAACTTGAGTTGCGTGACGGGCATTATTTTCCTTCATTTATTTTTCACAAGGGCACATAAGACGAGTAATTTACGTCGTATTGTTGTTGAGACAATGTCGAATAATTTTTATAATTTACAGAATAGCTTAAAAGAGAATGCTTGCGATTTAATATTCATTGTTGAAGATTCTAGTGAAAGTGAAGCATTCGCTAAGAATACCTGACAGTTTATTTAACAACTGAGCTAACGAGATAGTGATTTATTATATCTTAACTTATAATATAAGTTACTGCTGTTCCTTCCTGTTTAAATTTTTCGACAGAAAGTGTTTTTGTTCTTGTTCGTCACCCGGGATTTTAAACTAATGCTTATTGCATTTAATCTAAACCGGCTTAGCGGTTTGCTAGTGAAAGCAGAACAGAAAAAGACAGAAGAAACAATCACACGTACATAGTTCATTCTAATTTACTGTATTAAATACTTGTATGAATTAATGTGTTTCTTGATTTTAGTCCGGAGGTGGTGTCGTTGGCAGTAATGGTCCACACGTGCCACTATCGCCTACAGCGTTGCAGAGTTCCATTCAACATAATGTGAGTGTAAAATTATAATAAACAAATGTATTACCTAAATAAAGATGTACATAATTTTGTAGAAAGAGGTCTTGACAATTAAGTCCTTTCGATCCACCTTTCATCCTATTCATTTTGCAACACTGTGACAGGTGGTGAGCCCGTCGCCGTCTTTATGTCCAAGCCAACGATGTAAGACGAATTATATACGGACTTAGTTGTCTAGACTAGACCTCTGTCCACCCCTGTATTGGGAATTGCGTGAAGATATTTATTATTTATTTATTTACTTTGTTGTAGCTGTCGTACAGCGCGAAGTGCGACATCGCGCTCGGCCAGCAGAACGTGATGTCGTCGTCTGTGCGCGCGGCCGCGCCCCCCGCCATGCACACCTCGCACACCGCCGCTGGTATACTCATCATTATATCCGAATGTCCTATCCGCGTCCCGTTTCAATATTCATTATCATAGGCGAGACCAGATAATTTTAAAAGTTACGACGCCAAAGTGCACAAACAGATGCCATGTGTCCTTGTTGCTGTGCCTAAGCTGTACATACGTACATGATTTATCTATATCTTAAACACGTTCTGGAAACTACGAGTAAACTTACATACAGGGCATGTTGTCTATGGTGACACTGTAGAACAGAGACCTGATCTTTCACTGCAGGTCGAATGAGGAAGCTCAAAGTTGTTCAGTGAGCTATGAAAAGACAAGCTAAAAGAAAATCGTCCGAATTTCTTTGTTTAATAGTGGTGACAATGGACCGACCACATTGCTTTTAGAATTCAATTTTAAAGGTAAAAGAAAAAAGGTTCTCGAGTTGAAAAAGAAATGTAGAACGATCCCACTACATGAAGGGACGACCTGTAAAATGTTCTAGTTAATTATCTCAGTCGATGGATGCTGATAGCTCAAGACCGCACTTTGTGGCTAGCTTTATGGGAGGTCTATGTTCAGTTCAGTGCTTGAATCGATTTGAAAAATTTATACACCTTTTAATTATTTCAAAAAAAATATCTTCACGCAATTCCCAACACAGGGGTAGACAGAGGTCGAGTCTAGACAATTAAGTCCCTTCGACCCACCTTCCACCGAAGATATTTTCGGGACAACGTGACAGGTGGTGAGCCCGTCGCCGTCTTTATGTCCAAGCCAACGATATTCGTACATAAGTTTTTGAAAAACCCATTGGTACGAGCCTGCCAACTGGGGATCGAACTCGGGTCTATTGACTCGAAATTCCGACCACCCAACCACTCGGCTATCGTGACTTTTTAAGTTTAATTATTTCTTACTTCTACTTTTTTTTAATTATTTCAACTTTATTTATATTACTTATATCCAATTCTCCATGTCAATTTCGTCCAAATTACCTACAGGTTCCTCTTACCAAAGGATCCCAAGTATTTGCTATTAATGGACACTAATGGAAATATGTATACACGTCGTAAGTAGTCTATACAAGACATATATAGACAACTTACAATTAATAATGCGATAAGCTTGATGTACAATGCATCATAGTGGTGCAATTGGGGTCAAAACCTGTCCCAGTAACCTGGTTATCTGTAAGACATTTGTGAGAACACGCAATTCGAATTATTCAATATGTGAAACAATGGAATAACAAATTGTACAAAAAAGAATTATCTTCTACAAATGGATACATCCTAGCTGAATGTTTCAATGTACCAACATTTTTGTAATTATAATGACTCATTGCGAAAAATAAGTATAAATATCTTTCTAAGATGTATTGATTACTGTTCCTGCCAGTCGTTGCGGTTTTATTTAGTGTTATTTCCCGGATGCTTACATCAATAAAAATAAACTGTTTTATCTAAAACTGGTTTATGCCTGCGATTTCCACTGCATTTTATTTCGAAATTTCCGCGGTATCCTTTGATAACCCGGTGTAAAAAGCAGTTTGTATCTCTCTGCAGACCCTTATTATGTGTATAATGTTTAGTTTAAAACAAACATAAACATATCTTTAATTTTAAGGTACATGTCCACTATCCTCTATAATGGCAAATACTTAAAAAAGAGTTTAAAATCTTCACGTATCCATATGTATCTTTATAGAGGCTTACTCTAGGGCTGGTATAACCTTTTACGAGTTAAAACATTAACAATTAAATAAATAATAAATAAATTATTCAAGGAGATAGTATTAGTTATGATAAGATAAACATCTTCACGCAACACACTGACAGGTACTGAGCCCGTCGCCGTCTTTATGTCGAAGCTAACTATATAATTCGTACATAAGTTTTTGAAAAACCCCTTGGTACGAGCCTGCCACCTGTAGTGTCGAACTCGGGACTCCTGTGTCGAATGTCGTTCTATCGTAACTATAGTTATTATAAAGGCCTTTATATTATATTTTTAGGGAATTAATGGCCTATTTGTTAGAGAAATAATGGAAATACGAAATTTTATTCGATCAACATGTAATTCAATAATCTTATTCCCAGGGTATTTGACATCCTAACGAAGACAGAAATTTTATATTCATGAATTGAGCGGCTGAATGTAGTTAAGACAAATTTTCATATATTCGTGTAATAAAATCGAAAGATGTTATATTATAATATAACATTTTTAATGAACATCTAACAAGCTTTGTTATCTTATTGTTTGTCATTTGATATAAATCTGTTTCAGTAGTCAACGTTAGAAAAACCGTTTTGGAAAAATACCAATGTTTCAAACTACGTCAAATAATGTGAATGCATTTTTATTAGACAAATTCACTCCTAATTACTTTGAAAACATACTATTCTAATTATTATATGCTTGTGTATTTGATACTTTACATTATCTTTTGTGTGTGTTGTGAGTATAGCGGTGTCCAAGGGCGCCAGCGACGTAGTGGTCAACTCTTCCGTACAGAACCCACCGTCCGTCGCGAACCGCCTGGTCAACATGACGCAGTGGCCGTAAGTTGTTTCCTTTTATAACATTGCCTCAGGAACTTTTGACACCATCCGTGGTCGAATGGTATACAAAACACCCCGGGTTCGATTTCCGGATGGATCAATATAGAAAATAAATTTTTCTCTGGTTTAAGTATTGCTTGGAGCTACTTAGGTTAGGATCAGAGCAATGATGTCCGCATTTATACATTTACTTTTTGGATTGAAAAGAAATTACAAATGTCTTCAGTAAACTGTGTCTCATTAAACGCAGTGAAATCCGGGAATGATCATCACAAATCTAACGAGTAGCACTGATTGTACAGCAAGAAATTATAACACGTGTCTTTCTGATTCTTTAAACTATTACCTTACAGTTTATTTGGATGTTGAATGTGACGGACAAGTTTTGCGTTAAAATTGTCGATATGATTTTTACTAAATGTTCAAATGAGTTTAACTACACGGAAAATTAATAACAGTAGAATAATAAAGAAATACTTATCCTACAACAAAAAAGTAATCTTATCATGAAATGTGAATTGAAAAATCTTTGGAGATAAGATAGTCACAATAATACATTGTTAAAATACGTATTTATTTATCTTTGGATGTTTTACATTTCTAGAGCGCTGATTCTACGTTTGTTTTCTGTTTTTGAGTTTTTTTGTTTGTATGTACTGTTTATTGAACCACAGTTTTTAAGATCAAAAAAAATCTTGATTACCGATTGTATAAGACTATATTATTTTTTTTTGTTTTCTTATGATATATTACAATTTATGAACAATGACTCACGTCAACCAGTCCCAAACTAGAAATACCCTTTATGCTGGTAGTAAGATATATTAGGCGCGGACACATCTTTAACAACTTTTAAAATTTTTAATGACTGCACAAACTGAAATTTATTTGCGTTCTAATTTCGAGGCGTTATATCATATTGATAATCGTTATTACAAAAAAGTTTAGTAATTAATAATACCATAAAATGTTTCGCGATAAGATTTTCGTCTTATCTTGCCCATATCTGTGAGCCATAGAGGACAGTCATTGCAGTTACATTACACTATGTGTGACGATAGTGAATGCTTGAATGACAACCAAGCGACAAATACATGTGCATCCGTGTCTTATAAAGATTGCGAGTAAATATCCCTTTTTTGTTTTGTTATTTTTTTTACGACGGAATTCGATTTGCAGTCGACACATACTATTAAGCTTTTTAATAAACGTGGTTTACTGTGTGGTCTTGAGACCGTGTATCGTAGTACTTCAGTTCCGACCCCTATGGTGGTGAGATTGTGTAGCGTTTACAGAAAAAATAATGTTAATATTTACAATACTTATTAACTAAAAACTATTATAATCGTAGAGCCCTATTCCTCGTGGCATGGTACCAAGAACGCTGGCTGCATTTCCACGTTGAATGGCTACCGTTGAGCGAGAAAAGCACCAGCCCTCTTGTCACGATAACTCGCGGATACAATTAGAAACTGCATCGCGCGGAGACCCCACGGACCGATTGTCTCTACGGCAAATGGAACAAATGTAGCGTTTTGGTGCAATTGCAGATGGCACCACGGCGCTATATCGCGCGAGCGCGCCGAGGCGCTGCTGTCGGGCTCGCCGGACGGCGCGTTCCTCGTGCGCGAGAGCACAAACTTCCCGGGCGACCACACGCTCTGCGTCCGCTTCCGGGGACGCGTGGAGCACTACCGGTGCGTGCGCGAATTATATTTTTGTAATGTTTTTCCCCAAAACATTTCTAATCGAACAACAGTTACGTGTATCGTCGTTTTTCTAGATATTTCTAAATCAACTGTTTCAGGTTACATGTTGTTTTAAACACTAACAATGCCACTAATAATATTATAATCAACAAGCCACGATCGGTGTGTGATTGTTTAAATACATTATTATTATTTATCTTTTTCTATTTATTTGCTATTATCGATGTCTTATAATTAATTTTGTCTAATAATGTAAAATAAATAAATAAATATCGTCACGCAATTCCCAATACAGGGGTAGACAGAGGTCCAGTCTAGACAATTAAGTCCCATCGACCCACCTTCCGCCGAAGATACTTTCGGGACAACGCGACAGGTGGTGAGCCCGTCGCCGTCTTTATGTCCAACCAAGTCAACGATGTAATTCGTACATAAGTTTTTGAATAACCTATTGGTACGAGCCTGCCACCTGCGGATCGAACTCGGGTCTCTTGACTCGAAATTCCGACCACACGATCAGTCAGAGTGAGGCTTTCGTGACTATCGTGAAATTATTGTAATGTTTTTCCAAAACTTTTCTAATAGAATAACAGTTACGAGTAACGTAGTTTTTCTACATTTTTCTAAATCAACTGTTTCAGGTAACATTTTATTTCAAACACTGGCAATGCCACGTAATATTATAGTTGTCAAAATCAACAAGCCACGATCGGCAATTATTTATGTGTGATTTGTTCAAGTATATTATTATTTTCATCTTTTTCTATTGTCTTATTATGTAATACCTGTTATGTAATTTTTTTAACGAAATTGATCTATATTGCAACCTAATTATTAGATTTTTTTTATATTTTATAGGGTAAAATGGGCAACAGCTCCAGACAGTCAAACACAACGGTTAACAATTGATGATGAAGAGTTTTTCGATAACATGACAGAATTGATACAAGTTAGTGTATTTTAATTATTCTCTATTTTTAATGGAATCGATAATGGTATATAATATTATGTAGGAATCAAGGATAACCATCTATTTTTATAAGCTATATTATGTTTAAAAATATATATAACCCAGCGTAAATTATATTTAATTTTGTAAGAAAGGATAGCAACCCTATGTGATTGTAATTGATAGTTAGATATTCCTCTAGATACCTGCATTGTTCTATAGCTCTACGGCTTGCCTTCGTCATCATGATTACTTTTCAGAATATTTAAGTTTATTTCTTTAAAAAAAAAATACACTGTTGAAAATAATATAATAAACCATGATAATTATCAAAAGCCCAAGAACTGACTTTGTGCCCATTAGTACCGTTTTCACGGACAACAAAACTTGTTATAGTTTGATAGAGATATTGTGTATATTATGCTGATGGTTATTTGATGTATAATTTTAAATATATTTGGGATCTCCGGTGCGTGGACTATTTTAACGGCACAGGCAGAATAAATAGTACTGCCACAGCATATTTGCTGAGTCGGATGCCGTTACAATGCTGCAATCCTCTAATTGATTCTATTTTAATTTGAAATTCTTAGCTATAATTCTCATTTACATGTATTGTTTTGTGGCAATGAATAAATCTTCTTTCTATTTTTTTTTCTTTAATAATCCTATTAGTGATCGTGAATTTCTGTCAACGACAAGCGAACGAATTGTTTAAACTCACACAGCAACAATTTCTTTCGACAGCATTACCGCCAAGACGCGGACGGTCTGTGCACGAAGTTGGTCCGCTGCTTGCCGAAGTCGACACTCAACGGCGCCAACAATAACGGTGTGCTGCAACCACCCTATCCACCGCATCCACCTGTAAGTTAATCATATTCTTTTAAATAAATAGCTTTGATAAATACTTGTTACATCTATTATTTAAACACTGTTTTACTGTTTCAATACCAAAAGACACATTAAATGTGCTTCTGCAAGCATCATAGGCCGGTTTTTTTGAGATTGCTATAAGAATTTTAAGATTCATAGAGAAAAAAAAGTTCGTTGGTTTCTTAAGCTACAATAAGTATATACAAAAAACATATAGCAACTTGGCATAGTGACTACTATAAATTGAAAAAATAGAACACGATTAATACTAATGTTTTCCTCTTAGTGATCAAAGCAAGGACATATCTATTTTAAAAATCTGATTGATTTTGTACATTGGTATCTTCTATCCACAGAGAATATATTCTCTAGAAACAGAGTTTTCGTTAAATGTATCATTTGATTTCAGGATTGGATACATTTGAAAAAACTAAACTTCATGTTACTCAGTTTCTATCAGAGGGTACCTGTTATTGGCCTCTTTATGATTTAACATGGCTTATATTAAAACATTTTAGCTCTTGTTTCTCCATGTTATGTATGGAACTGAGAGCGTAGTACTGTTACATTAACGATATTAATAAAACGCTTGTGTGCGCGCGGAGCAGCAGCCGCCGCCGTACCCGCCGACGCCGAGCGTGGCGGGCGCGGGCGCGGGAGCGGGGGCGGGCGCAGGAGCGGGAGCGGGCGCGGGCGCGGGAGCGGGCGCGGGCCACTTCCCGCACGCGTACTCCGCGCCGCCGCCCGCCGACCAGACCGACGGGCCCATGCAGCAGCAGAGATTCGTCGACGCACGTGAGCGCGCTATCTATACGTTGTTTTTTATCTGTAAACGAAAACAAATAGTTTTGAGCTCACCGCACTGGTGATTAGATGACTCGGTAGCCTAGTTGGTAGCGATCCTGACTTCGACGATGAGGGTTGCGGGTTCGCATACCGCTTGTGGCAAATATTTGTATTATGATGTGAATAGTTGTACTCGAGTCATGAATATTTATCTATTTATAAACACACTACACTAAAAAGGAAACTAAAAAGCTGACAGGCTGCACCACCTGCCCAATTTGCCTCAAACAATCTTCAGTGTGAGATGGTTCTAAAGTACTTCAGTATTTGGGAACTTTGTTGGGCGCTGATGTTTATTAATGTTAATTGTATTTTTTACCTCAGGGTGGATAATAGCTGAACGTGACCTCGAGATAAGGGAGAACATTGGCAAAGGAGAGTTTGGAGATGTAATGCTGGGCATTTTGAACGGCAACCAGAAAGTAGCAGTCAAAATATTAAAGGACAGAGAGGCAGCTAGCAAATTCAGAGCAGAAGCAAGCGTTATGGCGTAAGTTTTATTGTCGCTATATATTTATGGTTAATCGCTATAATAATATCATGAGTATGTTTCGTAAGTGACATAATACGTCCTTTATATTAACTGTTCCCAATTATAGATAATATTTTGATATGATATATGATAGAGCATTTTAATTTGAACTTTGGTCTGAATCAACCAAAATGAAATCAACATCTCATTAATATTGTAGTTAAATGCTCTATCAAATAATTATTTAACGCTTTATTTATTTTAGTATATCTTACTGTCATTCCCAGCAGGCTTACATTTCTTCCAACTGTTTCATTGCTCTCAGGGGATACTTATTAAGAAACGGAGGTAGATTAAAAAATGGCAATCACTGAACAACAAATGATTTTATAATTAAAATCGTCTAAAGGAATGTATCGTACATAATTTCTATATGAATATATAGAAATTATGTACGAATTTCATATTACTTTTTATCGTAAGTACCAAAAATACAGTTATCCTTTTAAGAAAAAATAAATAAATAAATTTCTTCACACAATTCCCAATACAGGGTAGACAGAGGTCAAGTCTAGACAATTAAGTCCCTTTTTGACCCACCTTCCCCGAAGATATTTTCGGGACAACTTGACAGGTGGTAAGCCCGTCGCCGTCTTTATGTCCAAGCCAACGATGAAATTCGTACATAAGTTTTGAAAAACTCTGGTGCTGCCACCTGGGGCACGAACTCGGGTCTCTCGACTCGTAATTCCGACCACCCAACAACTCGGCTATCGTGACATATTGAGGAAGGTTTGAATAAGTTAAGAATGTTTGATGATACATAATTGATTTGTAGATCATTGAAACACGAGAACCTGGTGCGGCTGCTGGGCTGCGTGGTGTTCAGCTCCAGCGGCAGCACGTGCCTCGTGACGGAGCACTGCGCGCAGGGCTCGCTGCTGGACTACCTGCGCAGCCGCGGCCGCCACTACGTCACGCAGCTGGACCAGATCAACTTCGCCTAGTGAGTGCCGTTCGTGGTTATTTATAAATGCGCAAGAAGGGCCTTGGAGACAGTTGGTTTATTATAATTTTTTGGTTTATAAAAAAATATTGCATTGTGCATGTGAAAACAATAATTTTAAAATTTATCAAAAATTTTGTTAATGTTTTTGAAGGATTTTTTATTAATATTGAAAAATGATAGACTCCTAAATTATCGGACTTAAATTAACTTTAGCAAAAACCTGCTATCCGCTTATAAATTGACAAAACTTTTTTATAGCATATGCCATTTGCCTTTCATGAGAAAATAAAATAGTGTACGTTCCTAACCATAAATTGAACGTCAGAGAAAATTGTCCGATCTGTTAAAGATGGTTTCTTATGTTTAGGAGTAAAAATAAAAAATATCCTCACACCCATTCCCAATACCCCCTGTATTGGGAATGGGTGTGAGGATATTTTTAGTTTAGACAATTGAGTCCTTCCGAGCCACCTTCCAACGTAGATGTTTTCGTGTTGGTTCGTGTAAAACAATGTGACGTGGTGCGCAGCGACGCGTGCTGCGGCATGGAGTACCTGGAGCGGCAGCGCGTGGTGCACCGCGACCTGGCGGCGCGCAACGTGCTCATCTCGGCGGAGGGCGCCGCCAAGGTGGCGGACTTCGGGCTGGCGCGCTGCGAGGCCGCGCCCGAGGACCCCGCCGACGCCGTGCGCCTGCAGGCCAAGCTGCCCATCAAGTGGACCGCGCCCGAGGCGCTCAAGTACAACGTGCGTGTCGGCACACACATACACACACACACACACACACACACACGTATGCATGCATGCATACATACATACATACACGTACATACTTACATACATACATTCATACATACATACATAAATACTTACATACATACATACATACATACATACTCTCATCTCAAATTAAATGGCTTAAGCACTCTTGTTATGGAATCGGAAACAATGAAGGCACCACAAACACCTGACCCGTCAAAATGTAAAAAAAGAAGTTTTCTACATTGACCTATACGGGAATCGAACCCAGGACCTTATGTTAAATTTTATGTGGCCTATGAAAGTCCACCGCGGGACAGTTATAAAAAATATGATTAGCCAAAATCGCCACGCTCAACAAGCAGTACCGGACACCTTGAGATGCTGCTTAATGGGTTTGGCTGATTTTTCAAAATGGTAAAAAAAAGTAAAAAGTCAAAATCGGTCATCTGTCGGAAGTCATTGCGATATTTGGCTCAGGTCCCTTAGTTGCTCCTTACGACATATACAGTAAGCAAGGGGGTAACTCTTATTCTATATTGAGAAAAGTGGTCGATTATTCCCTCAACGATACAACATGGCATATATTATAGAAACTATATTAGATTAAAATTTTAAGATGAGAACGAAAAAAAAGATACTTATATGCTGTACACTGGCAGCTCGACGCATTCTCAAGTAGCATACGTGCAACACATGAGATTGTCTCGCCCTCGTACTCCTTCGAAAGACATGCAATGATGACCCGAAGGCCGCTGTGTTGTATGTAAAAACAACAAAAACACCTAACACATCCATTTATACCTTGTTTCTCAAACAATTCGTACAACCTATTTAACATAAATAGTTTTCAAATGCTTAAAACCCAATAATAATAATTTTTATTCATGCAAAAACTAATCTAAACTAGGAATTCGTTTTATATGCAATCATTTAACATTTATTCATTTATCATTGCAGAAATTTTCAAACAAATCAGATATGTGGAGTTTTGGAATTCTGCTTTGGGAAATCTATTCATTTGGAAGAGTGCCATATCCAAGAATTGTAAGTAATTTCGTAATAACTTTAATTTTTATTAATTTTTACTATTTACAATTTTTATATTTTGAATATATTTAAAGAACTAAAGTTTATGTTTTTTTTAGAAAGTATGAAATGAATTACGCAATTTTAGACCTTCCCATAGCCCGCTGCGAGCAACTTTGAACATGCTAATGTTGTTTACAATAAAGTACCGAAACTTTCTTCCATAGAGAGGTCTCTAATGTCATTCTCAATTTCTAAGTGTTGTTAAAAAACATGCGCAGCCGCTGGCGGAGGTGGTGCGGCACGTGGAGCGCGGCTACCGCATGGAGGCGCCGGAGGGCTGCCCGGCCGGCTCGTACGACGTGATGCGCGCCGCCTGGCACGCGGACCCCGCGCAGCGGCCCGCCTTCGCCGCCACGCGGCTGCGGCTCGCCGCGCTGCGCGACGCCGCGCACCACGCGCACGCCGCGCACCACCAGCAGGTGTGCGCGACTCGTATGTCCTCATGCCGTTCCCAACACAGGGGGGTAGGCACAGGTCGGGACAATAAAGTCACCGGAGATATTTTTGGATCAATGTGACCGGTGGCGAACCCGTTGCCGTCTTTGTCCAAGCCGACGGTCCACCACCTGGTGATCGAAGTCGGATCTCATGACTCAAATTCCGATCACTGAACCATGGCTAATGTAACTGTAAAATTTTATATTCAAATATCCAACTTGATAATATTAACACAATAACTCTGGCTTCCACAAATATTGCCTTGAAAGTTTTAAAGCCTTGTGGAATATTTAGGGGTACTTCGATAAGGACCGGGGCGGCATCAGAGGCAGCCGACTCGGGTCAATGGCATAAATATCAGTCTTTAAAAGGAGACTATATATTTGTTCTCTTTGCAGCAGAAGTGCCCTCGTGGCATGGTACCAAAGAACCAATGGGGTTCTTTGGTACCATGCCATGCCATGGAGAAGGGTTCGACGATTATTGTAGCTTTTAGTTAATAAATATTGTAAATATTAACATTATTTTGTTTCTGTAATATCGTGTATTTAAAAAAAAAATATAAAATATCTTCACGCAATTCCCAATACAGGGGAAGACAGAGGTCTAGTCTAGACATTAAAGTCCCTTCGACTCACCTTCCACCAAAGATATTTTCGGGACAACGTGACAGGTGGTGAGCCCGTCGCCGTCTTTATGTCCAAGCCAACGATATAATTTGTACATAGGTTTTTATAAAAACCCATTGGTACAGCGACTTGAGGTTCAAACTCGCGTCTCTTGACTCGGAATTCCGACCACCCAACCACTCGGCTATCGTGACTTGTGTATTTTTTCATTATTATAAAGTAATAACTTCATAATATTAAACTTGTACTAAGTGTAGTTTGTGCAAATTATTGTTTGTAATTGGTTTTTCATCCTTTTCAGTGAATATAAAACGGCCAAATGGGAAACAAAATAAGTTCATTTTGTGGATGGAGGATGCGCTGTGAGAGTACTTGTATTTTATAAGTGTATTAATTAATAAATTTTTCATGTAAGTACTAAATTATTTTGGTAATAAATATTTAAAGACACTTCCTCGCTTAAAAAGTAATTTAAAATAAATTTGAAAAATATTCAATTTTTATAAGATTATATTATTGATGTTTATTTGTTATAGTAATTGTTCCAAAGGGCTTTTAGTGATTGTTTTTTTTTTTTCAATATCAGTATGTGAATAATTTTAAATATCAGTTTTGCACTCTATCTAACTATTTTGTTACAATCAAATAAATGCAATTATTGTTTTTTGTGATTAATTAAACAGCACCAATTTTTGTATATTAATTAACATTACCTAACTTACGTAAAATGTAATTGTAACATGTTTTACTTACAAAGGTCTCGCATTCTCGCCCCGCCCGATTACAATGCGTACTTTTATGTTATCACTAAACTTGTCGTGTATCACTAAAAGTTCTTTATGTGGTAGCGCAGGCCTATAAATAATATTGTTTATCAAGATCTTGTAAGAGTCCTTCGCGTGCGGTCAGCACGTCGGTACTACAGTACTGTCTAGTCAAGATAATGTTTGAACTGTTGTTTGTATATTATTCTTTCATCTATTTAAAGCATTACCCTGACTGATACTTGTTAATGCTTTTATAGCGACATCTATTTTGCACATAGAAATTTATGAATTTACTAGTTATCAAAAAGCTCTTGTCTATTTTTCGATAAGGTTAAAGTTTCAGCACAATAAACTATTCTTTACCAATTTTTTCGTGATAAACTAACAGAAGATGTACTCTTTAATATGAATGGAATAAAATTAGCAGTTCATTCCTTGTATGTTATTAGCACTGAAGTCTGATGTATTATAAAAAAAATGGTGCATTGTTTCGTAGCTAATCTTCGTAAATGATTGCGATTTGCACTTTGTGTTGTAGGTTAATAAGGTGTGCTTAGTCGTAATAAGGAAAAACGGTTGCAATGGCGGCCCAAGGTTGTGTGCTATTTTACAAAATAGAATTTAATCAGCGTTTTGATGATACGTGTTTGATTCCCTTAGGTGATAGTACCTGACAAATGATTCGATTAGATAAACTGAATCTCAAAATGCGAAGTGTCATTTAAATAAAGAGAAAAAATTAAATTACAATGTGATAAGGTAGTCTTGTATGCTTGGGATATCCAATGTTACGTGAATCCATTTAAATAAATTTTATTGTAATATTTATGTGTACATATAATAATAATAACTAAATAATGTTCTTACATGTCCAAGTATGTCCTAACATCAAGCATAGAGGAGTACTTTACTTGTAATGTTTTAAACAAGGTCCAGTTTGAAGCTTTGAAGAGAAAGTCAGTTGATTGATTCATCTTACGTATTCTTCTGCAATACTAGTTCTAAGTGTTATGTTATTTTTATTGAAGTATTTATATTCAATGTCCATGAATTGGTGATAAAAAATTGAATGGATTGTACCCTTAAAACAGGTAAAGGCTGTAACAGGAGGAAGGACAGTTTCGTGTTAGTAATACTTACAATTTCCCTTAAACGAAAAAAAGATTTACCTATTTTCTAATAATAATATTTTGGTATAGTAGTTTAACACAATCACAGTACGAAAACATATTTTAATAGTATCAAATTTTTGTAGTTTTTTTTTAATACCCTCCAACTGATATGAGTTAGATTGCATACATTATTAGCTGTGCTTTCTAAAATTGTCTTAACTTTTTTGTTATCTTTGTTCTACAACTTTTTAACTATCATAATTTTTTTTCAGAAATGAAATATGTATTACTTTCAAGTTTAAAAACACTTAAACATTTAACAATGTTCATTTTCTTGAATACTACATTTGTATCGATAAAACGCTTTGATATACAAGACAATTAATTGTAACTCGCTTATTCCTATTATCCTTGTTGTAATCGTTTTAAATATCGGATCACAGTCTTACAGTATTTGAATTGGGGTTTGAAACTTATTCCGGAGTATGTGATTAAGGGCCCCTTGTGCTAAAATGATATAAATATGTTTACGAGTTGGTTAAAGAGCTCAAAAAATGTTTCCTTGATGTACTAAAAGAATATTATTCTTTCTCACATTAATTTGATTATGCTGTACAAGCTATTACTCCCATGTTTGTTCGTCTTTAAAGAACTGTTAAAGTTATACTTATTAGATATTAAATAAAATTATAATTTTATGTAACCTAAATTTTTTAAAAACTAACAAAATCTACACAGTTTAATCCCTTTCAAACCAAATTTCGAAAATGCTTGGAATACTTTCATGTCGTGTGGAATGTCTCAATAATTCACCTACCCCATTCTTCCAAACAATGAGAATAACTGAAAAGCTTTAAAAAAGGTAGCTGTTAGAATGACATGTCTATATTATGAAATATGCCTTTTTTGTATCTCTGCAACAATGTTAAAGATTCCTCTTAAGTAACTATTCACAAGTGGCCCTTAAATAAGTACACAAGAAAAAATTGTATAGATTAAAGAAAGTTTTTACGTATTCACATGAAATATATGGTTATGTATGGTCTTAAATATTCTATCCTTGTATTCCTATATTTCATTTTATTTAGACTACAATGAAATTGTTCATTATTTGCACAACTGATTCATATTTATTTGGATACTAACCGTGGTGTTTCGGCGTGGTTTAATTTTAATAAAATACATATTTACTTATTTTTAGTTAAGCGAACTCCAAAAGTACTTGGCTGTTACAGATCCCTATTGTTTTCCTTATGTACACCGATTATTTATATAAGGCTGACACTATCGAAAAAGAAAGCAGAAATGCTTGTTTAACTTTTGTTTATTAATGTACCATTTTCTTTCAAATTGTAAATACATGTAATATTAAGGGATAAAATATATGTTAAGAATCTATGAATACGGTATTTGTTTTATTTCTCCTCTTCTGTGGTCCCAGAGCTGCCACAGCAACAGCATATACCAGTTAAGACGACTGGGGGCGTTTTACTTCTTGCATTCTTTTTAGAAGTTTTTTTTGCATATACGCTTCCAGATGAGCCACATCCCTGATCGCTACATGTTGATACTTTTTTATCAGAAGTTATGAAGTTTGAACAGTCACAGCGGTCCACCGTGTTTGCCTTTCCTTTGGTATTGTTATCTTTCAAATTAGAATTAGCTGTTTGGGCTGTTTCCTTTACTTCCTCAACTGACATACAACTTTCAACCTTGTCTCTGTTTATACCACAGCAGTTACACGGTTTATTGCAAACAACTTCGTAATGACAGACTGTGGTCGGAGTGTCGATCTGAACGCTGGCGCTCGAGTTTTGTGGACGATTTTGATAACGCAGACTAGGACAGAAATACTGAAGATCCGTTGTTGAAGTCCAATTGTCGTAATGAAACTGGAAATTGATAGATATCATCGATTAATTGCTATAAGCGTCTTCATCAACAAAATCGTTATGTAATATGGGCGGAATACGGCATATGCCCCATACGGTTACGGAATACGCCCATAGGGGCGGTCGGTAATTTTAAAGCTACAGTAGCTATGTAGCTTATTAATTATATACAGGGTGGGCCAAGAATTCGTTAACATTTAAATGTAACTTACCGCGCAAACTATTGCCGCGCGGGCGGGGGCGAGAGCACTAGCTCACTTCTTGGAAATTTAGTTTAAACAGTAGAAAAAATTTAGGTTAAACAGTAGAAACAGTTTTATTAAAACGACTTTTCGCTCATTTCTGTGAGACGCTTATTTCGCGTTGAATATGGTTTACACGACTTAAGTCAGTGTCCAAGTGCTCCTTTAATAAAGAAATGGGTGAAAAAGTTCGAAGAGACGGGATCTACACTGAATGTGAAACAAACCGGCGGCCCACGGACTTCTCGGAGCGAAGAGAACGTGCAGCAAGTTTCCGCTTCTGTTCGACGTGATCCAGATTTATCGACACGCAAACGTTCGGCTGAATTAGGATTATCCCGCACATCATTACGCCGTATTTTGAAATTACATCCATATAAGATCCAGCTAGTGCAAGAACTAAACCCTAATGATTTAAATTTGCGTCAGTCATATGCCGAAACAATGTTAACTCATTTCAGTCATTTTCACGACATCTTATTTTCTGACGAAGCCCATTTCCACCTAAATGGACATGTAAACAAACAGAATTGCAGGTATTGGAGCAGAGAAAATCCTAAAGCTAAACATGAGAGGCCACTTCACTCTCCTAAGGTAACTGTATGGGCTGCAATTTCAGCAAAAGGAATCATCGGACCTTACTTTTTTGAAGATTCTCGAGGCCGTTCAGTTACAGTTAATTCTGCCGAGTATGTGAAAATGTTACGGGAGTTCTTAGCACCGATGCTACTGGAATTTGCTGGCTACAATCGTAACACATGGTTTCAACAAGATGGAGCCACGTGTCACACATCGAACGAGTCCTTGCCGGTGGTCAAAGACATGTTTCCGGAAAAGTTGATATCCAGACGGGATGACATCGCATGGCCACCCAGAAGTGCAGATCTATCCCCAGCAGACTTCTTTTTATGGGGTTATTTAAAGAGTCGTGTCTACATTGATATACCGAATACACTGCGTCAACTTAAAGAAAAAATCATCGAAGAGATGTCGGCGATCTCGCGGTCTCTTTGCAGAAGAGTATTCGAAAACTTCAGGACTCGCTTAGATGAGTGCAAAAACCGAAACGGTGGTCATTTAGACGAAATAATTTTTAAAAAATAAATTACAACTAATTAGCTTTCTCGTAAATAAACCATTTCTAAAATATGTTAAATGGTTTTTTTTTTATACGATTTTTTCAAATGTTAACTAATTCATGGCCCACCCTGGGCAAGCTTAGCATCCGGTGAAAATAGATTCGCCGGATGCTAAGCTAGGCGGAGATCAACGAACAAGTACAGGCTTGTATACACACACACTGCATTTTACTTTAAATGTACATGAAAAGTATATTTATAGATAAAAATTAATTGCAGATGTGACTCATTCATAGTTCTAGTTCAGTATTATTTCGCTCATAACGCTATTGTTATATGTATATATATATATATATATATATATATATATATATATATATATATATATATATATATATATATATATATATATATATATATATATATATATATATATATATATATATATATATATATATATATATATATATATATATATATATATATATATATATATATATATATATATATATTACGTTATTGCTACGTTATTTTTTCGATGATACGATGTGAGAAGCAATAGTAGTAACAGTATGATCAGAAATATAGAATAAAATACGAAGAACATACCTTATTGTGAAATGGCAAAGGAGGTGCATTGAAGTTAAAATCTGAAGGTAAAATCCCTCTGACGAATTGATCTCCAATTGCGGGCGGTAACTGCTGATTTAAACAGTTAGAAGGTATTCTGAAAAAGTTTAACCATATTTTATGCTGTTTACATAAACGATTATCGATATTTTTATCTTTTTATTGTTTAAAAATATTTAAGCAAAAGAAAAATATTGCTTTGTATTAATTCTTATCTATAACAGTGCAATAGCCTTTTGGTGAGCAACCAACTTATCAGTTTATTTTACCTTCATCCCTTCTCAAATAATCACTACATATTTAAAATATTAAACACTTACGGATTCGAGATATTTCTTACAAACCATGCTTCTGGATTGGGATTTATGTTGATGTTCATTGCATTAGGATTATAAGCGAAAGTAGTCCACATATCGCGTTTGAAAGTTGGGATGAATATGTATTGAACACTTCCATTAGGAAGCACTATGGGCGTAACATCTCCTTCGCCGGTTATTTCTGGATATTGACCTCTGTATTGAATGGCTGAAAATTTTATTTTTAATGATAACTGTGTCTATAGCGTAGATAAAGAACATAATACTAGGGAGTTTTAGGTGACGATATTGATAAAGAAGTGAATTCTATGTATATACTATCATAAGCATAGTCTAGTTTTTTTTTCTTTTCTTCGATGGTTTGGGCACGTTGAGCGAATGAGTGAAGACCGAATGGTGAAGAAAATATATAACGCAAAAGTTAATATCAAAAGGTGTCGAGGTAGACCGAGACTAACTTTCAAAGACCATGTGAGCAAATAGCTCGAAGAGGGGAGGGTCAAGAGTACTCGGATATGTATTAAGAATGTAAGTGCATGTATTAAAAAGATAATGAAGATGAAAGAAGCGAAAGAGGTGTCTAAGGACCGTGACACTTGGCGATCTGTTCTCTCTGATACCCCGTCAGGGATTATGCGTGAAGATAAGTAAGTATAAGCAAAGTTAAAATGCAGCGCGTCTGATTTCATAACAATAATATGTCAGTTTTCAGAATTCCATAAAAATAAAATTTTACCTATTCTAACGTATCGTATGTCTATCAACGTGGCATACAACAGTACAAAGCAGTACCTTGTCAAATTTTATCAATATCTGTTCATGTGTGTCCGCTACACGACGCTTGTAACAGACGCAAAGTTACTCTCCCTTTTATATATTATATTTTACACACGAGTAAGCATAGAACTGTTATTTATTTCTATTGAAAACTACTGTTGGATATTCGAAACATTTTTGAGAGAGCAACACAAACTTACGCATTTGGTTAGGTGAAAAGTGTCCCATATTCTGCGGTTGAAATCCATAAAAAGGATTACGAAGCATGCTTGAAAACTAATATATTAAAGTAATATGCCATATATGTTACAGGTTGCTGTAAGTGCCATACTTATTGCTATTTATTTTATTATTTTTAATGCGCGGAAGAAATCCATGTTTCTTACATAATGGCGCAAAGACATCCGTCAACGAGCACAATGTCAGGACTGTCACAGACTTTAAGATAGTTCTTTGAGTTAGGTAATCATCCATGAAGGTTGTGCCTTTATTAACTCTACCCATTTCATCAACTTGAAAAGTAATTATGCTTTTAGTATAAAAGAATTATCTGTTTTGGCTATATTCGATTTTATTACGAAATAAGCAGGCTCTCGCGAACAGTACATCCGATGGTAAGCGATTACCGACATCCATGCATTCCGCAATTCAACTGAAGATGCAGAACAGGAAAGTAGCCCTCCACCTAGCTTGACGAATGAAACCCAGTACCACAAAATGGTTTTACTTTACACTGTTATTCTGTGAGCCCGGACCATTCGTATAAGTGTGAGCTCGCTCTCACCAGTAAATATATTTTTAATTAAAACAATATTCCATAAAAATTATAAACATTTATTACGTAACGGTTACATTTGTTATTCAACAATGTAAGATGTGTATATTTGTAACACAAAGTGTATATGTATAAATTGAATCTGTTGTACCTTATAACTATATGTTATGAAAAATGACAGTATCAACAGAATACCGCATTTCTGATATGAAAGTTGACGATATAGTCCGAGTTGGTCCTTTGTACGCTGATTGCAAAAGGATCGGTGGGATGGAATGTGAAGGCGACGAGTCTTCGCGCGCTCGCTGGGACTGACTGTCCCATCACACCAGCGTAAATCTTAAACTTAAGAAGCCCGGAATCCCGCGCGTAAAATCTGAAAGAGAAGTTTTTCGACGACTTTAAAATAAACAATATTATGCTGGTACTGAAATTATTAAACTAGTGCCGCACGCTATGAAACTTTAACTTCGAGCTAGTGTAACTGAGGTAGTTTAGGACAGTTGTTTTTAGCAAACTATATGCGAAGCTTTAATGTTTAGCAGTGGACGTTTTATAGGTTGAATAAGTGTAACATGAAAAAAGTCTAAATCGAACAGAGACTGCAACAACAATTGACATTTAAGTTTTTTAAAAAAAAAAACCCACTGGTACGAGACCAATGGATTTTTTTTTCCAAAAAACTTATGAACGGTTTATATTGTTGGCTTGAAAATAAAAACGGTAATGGGCTCACCACCTGTCACGTTGTCCCAAAAATATCTTTGGTGGAAGGTGGGTCAAAAGGACTTAATTGTCGAGACCTCTGTCTACCCCTGTATTGGAAATGTGAGGATATTTTTTTAAATATTCTATATGAAATGATGATTCCCACACAGGAACTAAGTAAGCCTTATTAAAATAAAAAATATAGCATCATATATTCTTTTATATTTTTAGCGGTTAGATTAATTTTTCTTTAATATTTATTTCTTTAAAGTACGTTACGATAGCCGAGTGGTTGGGTGGTCAGAATTACGAGTCGAGAGACCCGAGTTCGATCCCCAGGTGGTAGGCTCCTACCAATGAGTTTTTCAAAAACATATGTACGAATCATATCGGTGGCTTGGACATAAAGACGGCGACGGGCTCACCACCACGTCACGTTGTCCCGAAAATATCTTCGCTGGAAGGTGGGTTGAAGGGACTTAATTTTCTGGACTAGACCTCTGTCTACCCCTGTATTGGAATTGCGTGAAGATATTTATTATTTATTTTAAAGTATATTTCTTTAAGCTAGTATGTAAACAGGATTACATTCATCTTTACCTTATAGGATACTCTCCATATGCTTTAGGCCTTTCCATAACAGACACCCACTTATCGTCATAACTAAAGAGCCCCAAGTCTAAATAAGGAGATCCACTGTACGACTGAGCGCTTATCGGTAATTGTGCCAAAATTCGCTTTGTTGCTTCAGTCCGGCCACCGTATATCGCTCTTACTATTGTTTGTTTAAATCTCTGTTGTGTCAGTCTTGCATATAAGTTATTCGACGGCGAACAAGTGAACTGTGAATCAGCACAGAGCCTCGCATTTCTAAAACAGTCACAGTAATTTTCAAATAATTGCAGTAGAGCCTCCGAAGTATTCTCATATACTTCTAATATTTTACTTTCACTTATATTGTAGATTACGAAGAACGAGGACTGGCTGTTGGGCTCTGCCACTCTCAGCGTCACTACTTCTTCACTTGCATACTTAATAAATAAGTTATCTTCATCGAGCAGCTGCATCTTCCACATTCTGAGACTCTTGAACATGTCAAAATACTTATAAAACTTTCTTAATTCAATAGGATCTCTTGTTTCATCACTTATTGTCTTTGCCCTTTTAAAAAGAAACACTAGCAGTCTATGTTTCAAACTATTTATTGTCTCCTCATGAAATGGTCGTTCATTAGTGTGGGGTGCAAACACAGAGCTGACAATATATGGATCATCATCATAACAAAATCTTCCTATTTTCCTTATTTCTATCAACATCCCCTCAACTATCTGAAATAAGTGTATTGTTTGGTGCTGTACTGAGAGTACAGCTAAAACCTCCTTGTACAAATAAATTCCTTGATTGTGCGATAGATATATTTTGTCAATTCTAAAATGCTTAGTGTCACAGAGTTTTCCTTGATGAAGATCAACTAAATGAAGTGAATAGTCTTCTAGAGCTGACCTGGAAATTATAAACATTTGTAATTATTATTGCAAAACATGATTGTAATTTACTCCTCTTAATGAATTAAGTTTAAATTATGATTGTGACAACCTCCATAGGCGAGTGGCATTTTCCATAGTGTAGCCAGGCTCTGAGCATTTTCAGCATTTTCTCTGATCTGGATGTTAGATGTACCTTCCTTTGGCATCAGTCCAATATATGTGACGATCCCTATCTATGTTTTTTCTCAGTATATTTGATTAGATGGCTGATACTAACAATTTGCTCGCCAAGTAAGACGATTATGGCAAATCTTTTCCATGGGAAGGGCCTGTGTCCAGCAGAGGAGTTTAATAGGCAGTTATGTATGTATGAACGTTTTTTTTTAATTTAATATATTCTTTAATATAAATACCTATTGTTCACGAATTTTTCATGATAAATAATTTCTCAACCTGTACTACTCAAAAATCATAATAGAGATGCCAAATAATAATAGAATATCAGTAACATTATATGTAATTGAAAAAAAAAAATTATAAAATTTACGGTACCTAATGGTTGGAGTCACTGCTTCGTTATTGCTGTGAATATGGTAGAAGTGAGGTCGAAGGTCGTCGGGTATGTGAGCTGCTGAGCCTACTATAACATAGCGGCCGTCCTCAGTAAATAAGCTGCATTCGCGGTTTAATTGTTGTTCGATAAAAGGAAGCTGTCCGGGATTACGTTCCGATCTTGAAATTAACCTTCGCTGGCAAACATTAACTGTAAATTTTGGCTGAAATTTGTAAACACTTTATAATATTTTATTAATAATTATTTGGAAAAAGCTAGAGTAAGTTAACTCAAACCTTAAAGAACCTATGGAATATGTGTGTCCGTATTCTGTGGTGTGCATCAGCATCTGCATTTAATAAATCTGATGGATAACCCGCAACAAGATCTCCGGCTGACGGTGCTCCTCTGTATTCATAGATCTAAAGCAAAAAAGGAGGTTAGTTGATTATTATCATACACTGGTCTTGAAGTGATCATAAGAGGCGCTGGCCAAAATTGTAAATGTGCATTTGTCCACCAATGGCACAGTCAGTACCCTGCCCTCAAAACAGTGGTTGATCACATGAGGATATAACATTTTATATGAGATGTATGATATGTATGCATGTATGTACATATGTATGATTACAACACTTTCTAGTAAGCAAGACATAGGAAATTTTATTATTCTATGTGGTGACATTCACATGTATTTCATGTATTTAAATGTTAATATGCAAGTCAAATTTTATTACATTTTAATATGCATATGTATGTTTGTACTGTTTTTTTTTTTGTAAAAAGGTGTAGTTTATGATTTAGTCCCAAAAACCTCCCAGATTCAATTAACTGAACTTTTGATTATCCAAACTAATTTCAGTCCCAATTGGTTCAGATAATCAAAGTTCTAATACATTGATAAAGGACAAATCATTGCACACTATATCAATAATCAACAGTTTACATTACCTTAAAACATTACAATAATAGGCAGGAATGCTGACATTTGTAAAAAAGATATCACATGTTATTACTAAATATTATTCTAACATATTTAAACTAAAGTCAAGATAGCCGAGTGGTTGGGTGGTCGGAATTTTGAGTCAAGAGACCCAAGTTCGATCCTCAAGTGGCTGTACCAATGGGTTTTTCTAAAAACCTATCTACAAATTATATCATTGGCTTGGACATAAAGACGGCGACGGGCTCACCACCTGTCACGTTGTCCCGAAAATATCTTTGGTGGCAGGTGTGTCGAAGGGACTTAAATGTCTAGACTAGACCTCTGTCTACCCCTGTATTGGGAATTGCGTGAAGATATTTTTATTTTTTTATATTTAAACTGCTAAAACAACCCAATAGCATAGTTGATGAAACTATGCTAAGCTATTGTAGTGTTTGAATGTTATGGTTGGATGGTTAATCAAAGCTTAGGGTTATGGGTTAGAGCCCCTCTAGAGGAAAACATTTTGTATGAGTATGTTTACCCAGCAACCTTATTATATATATTGAGTCTTTCATCCCATAATCTCTGCTATCTCCAGTAGTACTTTAAGATGGGTGTGCATGCATGCTGTTCTCTAGTAGCAGTAGCAAGTCCTATGGAGATGTATCCATTTCTTCATGCAATTCCCAATACAGGGGTAGACAGAGGTCGAGTCTAGACAATTAAGTCCCTTCAACCCACCTTTCACCGAAGATATTTTCGGGACAACGTGACAGGTGGTGAGCCCGTCGCCACCTTTATGTCCAAGCCAACGATATTCGTACATAAGTTTTTGAAAAACCCATTGGTACAAGCCTACCAACTGGGGATCGAACTCGGGTCTATTGACTCGAAATTCCGACCACCCAACCATTCGGCTATCGTGACATGTATCCATTTCTAAATATCTAATATGAACATGTATCACAAATTTTACAATACCAAATTGTCTGCTTGTTTATAGTCCAATTAAAAGAGCCATTGTATACTTTTTCTTGTTATTTATAACCTGACAGTTGCAGTATGTTACTTAACAGTTATTTGAATGTTTGGTGTTCTTTCTATGATATTTATTTACGTTGGAGTTTTTTTGTGTTGCTTGCATATTATATGGGATATAAACATTTGTCAAAAGGTAAGAACTCAGCATCTGATATACAGTAGTTTAGGTAGAAATTTGTCATTTGAATGTCATGACTATAATAAAGGGCCATTGCACTCTTTCAAGGTTGAACAAAGACATCTTATATACCCCACCCCAAATCCTAATGCAGTACCCAAGAATAGACTGAGCCATAGCAAAGTAGAAAATGCATATTAAATAGAGAGCAGCAACATGCCTAAGACTTAAAATCCCATATGAATCTCCTAAGTTGTGTAGTTAAAAGATTAGTTTTTCATCTAGTACTACTCCTAGATATTTAATAGTAGAAGACTTATTGACATAAGGACATACAGTGCTTATCTCAGGAAAAGTGACATAAATAAGTACATATTTATTAATAAATTCTTAAGTATTTTGTTGTTGTTGAAAGATGGGTCCAGACTTTTGTAAAATCAAAATGAACAGAATTTTCATTTACACTTCTTTAAACCTACACAACACAGCTTATGTAGGAATATGTTAGATGAATAGGGTGTCACAATCTAAATGTCCAAGCCAATAACAGATTACATAAACAATTTGCCTAATCTACATAATAAATTTGCCAATAACAGTATCAAAACTTAAAAAATAACTTGTAAAAACACATTTTGTAGACAACCATTAACATAGGTTATAAAACTTACAATAAAATAGCATGTCAATAATGAGTTACCTCTAGAGAAGTTTGATCAGCAGAAAATGCAATGAAATGTTTCCCATCTGGACTGAATTTTCGTAGAAAACAGGGAGGTTTTTCCACATTCACTACTGTTAGGTTTGGAAAAACATTTTGGTAGAATTCTCTGACAACATGAAAGTGAGATCCAGGTTTTTCGAGCCATATATTTCCCTATCCATGAGTCTTATTACAATGTTTTGAGGTTTAATTTTTCTCGGAACAATTTTTTCTGTACATATAAAATCTTCTTCATTAAGCGTTCCTGGTGGAATATCTTCATAGTACACTGTGCCCATGTTGTTAAAGGACGTGGACATTATAAATACAAAATTATTTCACAAGTATTCAGGTAATTTTTACCATTTCCATCTCAATTATTTATAGCATAAAATACGAAAAGCAAATTTTTTCAACAAGAAGGAACTTAAACGTAGTCGTCATATTCTCTTTGGTGGTACTCAAAGAGTATAATAATATACATTGTACTTATAAATAAAAACTGTTTTTGAAACAAACAAAGTAGGCAAGCATGACATATAAGCACAGAATTTGTACGTCAATCAAAATCAGATTGTGTCACACGTCGTATCAAGTAAATGCCAATCAACCTGATTTTTTTTGAGTTTGTATTGCATTGCCTTCTAAATCCATAGATAATACATTATGAAAGAGAAAATTCATACCTTCAAATTAAAGTGAATTAAATATTTATTTATTCCATTTTTGAAAAATATGACTTACAAAGAGAGGAAGACTTAAAACGTACTGATATGTTTATAATTCTTTAATTTTTTTCTCACAACACACACAATATTTCATTATTATTTAAAAAATGTCTTAAAATATCACTTTTTGTTTAGGTATTTAAGTGAACACCCTCTTAAAATATTTAAAACTATAGATAATGAATTAAGCATCTATCATTGGCCAAGGTATGGTTTGTCTCATCCTAAGATTTATGGATTATGTGAAAAATCACGTAATCCATAAATGTTAGGCTGAAACATTACATTATTTAGAAATAAATTATCAAAGGAACATATATTATTTATTTTTATTATGCAATTTTATTGATTTTTAAAGCATATTTATGCTGAACTTTTATGTTATTAAATTAAAGACAAAAAAGTTAAAATTTCAACTGCCTGAATATATTACTTATGCCAATAAACAAGGCATAAGTAATATAAAGAGAATACAGAGTTAAAATTTCAACTGATGCGTGTAAGACACGGTGGCTCGGAGGTAAGAGCGTCGCCACGGATCGGCGAAGGTCGTGGGTTGGAATCCCGCCCGTGTCAGTTGAAATTTTAACTTTTTCTCTTTAATTTAAAAATATATTATTTATTTCTTAAAATAACTTAGAAATAATATCTGATATTTTTTATTTCAAAAACCCTTACTGAAAGTGTAGGTGGATTTAATAGGCTTTATTTACTAACAACAAGTGAAGAAAGGTTTTCGAGTAGCACCCTCGTACAGGCAAATGTAATGCAAGTTGACCTTAAGTGACAGTTAGTACCATATTGAAGGAAAGTTGATTGACGTAGGTGGATCGCGCTTTGTAAAATTGCAATCTTTGAGGGAGGCCTATGTTGAGCAGAGTAACCTTCATTGCATTAATAAATTTTGTGAAAATTATTTATATTACTTACAAATATTTGTTAGGGACTCGGGAATCGAACCCATAACCTCAATAACTAACTAGAGCTCATTTCCTGCTCGAGTTTAGTTTGGAAAGAAATCTCCGGGATTTTGATAACAAAAAATATATTATTGAAAACGTATGTTTTTAGTATTTATCCACATCGGATCGTACTAATGTTGAATGTTGTTAAATAGGAACTAGTTTCCTCCAGCGGCTTCAACCTCGTGGTTTATTGATATATTATAAGTAGCCTATGTCATGCCTAAGCCAGGGAAAATTTTCAGACTACAGCCAATATACAGGTCTCCCTCAACAGGCAATGCTCATAGAGAACATATATTTAACACTAGGGAAAGTATACAGGATGCTCTGGTTGTCTTTATGACCTCACGATAATACATCGAGTAGTGTCGCTAGTAACATGATAAGATCGAGCTCCTATTAAATAATTAAAAGTATGCGGAATTTAAGTTCTAATATACAAAACCGTATTGGAGTATTATTGATAAATGTTTAATAAAGACAATATAATGTTATTTTCCAAAAACGTGAGTGCAGTGTTGATATTCATAATAAGTGCAGCAACAGTAATCTCAAGCGTCAATAATTAAATGAATAAACACTTTGTGTACATTTACGTGTATGAATAAAATTGTTTGAAATTGAAAAGTGAAATGTGAAATTACATACATACTACTATATATAACATTAGAAGAAAAAGTGATTTTGTTTTGCAGTATTAATATTTTTAATGGAAGGTGTTCATAACTTTTATAACAAACATTTTTAAACAACTATTACTTTCGCCATTCAATGTAAGAACATCCTGGTGTAGAAGTCATAGCGCTGTACTCTAAGATCGTGAAACCAAGATCGAATCACAATAAGATTGAACTTTTTTTTTTTTTTTTTACTTTTTGCTGACTGGTTTTATTTTTATTGAAAATGAGTTCTTTTGAAAATATAACATTACGGAGGAAAAAAGCCAGTGGAATAAAAGACTTTTCTGAAGTAATTTATTATACTGACCGAAATGAGACCGGATCAACAATTATGGACATAAGCACTAATAGCCTTCCGAATATCTCCCAAAAACAAAATACTAGTTCTATTGATGATCTCCACGATGAAATTAATAGTTTAAATATAAAACTCGAAATCGCTAGTGAAGAAATAGACTATTTATGTTTAGAAAATAGACAATTAAGGAAGAAAATCGAGGAATACGAGAAAATAATTAAAATATATAAATCAGTGTGGATAGACGATTTAAATTTGAACAGATCATTTTTAACTCGCAGTGGACAATTAAAGAAACAAAGACAAGTGGGAAGTCTAAATGTTTTTACATCAATAAAATATAATACTTTCACGACTGCGTCTACCCCGCATACAAAGAGCATCAGTAAATCAGCTATTGATAACTTAGACATTCAAGAGACAGTCACTTTTCAAAAGAAAGCGATATCCCAATATTAAAAAATACTTTAAATGGCGTAGTAAATGACAATATCAATATTACTAATGAAGATCCTAAGATAACTTTCTACAACAAGAACAGTCTAAACTCAAGATTGCTGAATATTCAAAAATGTGAAAGTAAACAAATTTTAATAGACGATGCAAGGACCTTATACATTTTAGGAGACGATCAAGCTGTAGGGTTAAATAGTTATATAACTAGAGCTAGAAATCACACAAAATATACAAAATATAAAGTTATTTTGTTTATAAAGCCTGGTTCTTCAAGCACCGAAACATTAAAATATTGTAAAGAATTACAAAAAACACTTCGAAGTAGCGATAAAGTAGTCCTGGCGGTAGGAGCCAATGATAACAACCCATATGAGCTGATTAAGGCACTTAGTTTGGCTCTTTATAGGTTGAGTCATCTGCGAGTTTTGCAAGTTATTCATAATTCTTTAATCAGTGCCCAAGCTTTTAACCATCACATTGAATCACTGATAAAGACTTATCCTAATTGTAAATTCGTACACTTAAACAATAATTTTCCTTACAATATTTATAATAAAAAATACAACTGCTACAGGCTTACAGTGAGAGGATAAATTTTCTAATTGATAGCGATGATTATGCTGAAAAATTTTTAGATGTGCAGAATCTGAAAACTCTGATTAAAAATAACAGGGAACGGTTGATTAAAACTAAATCATCTGACAAACTTTTAAAAAAAGGCACCATTCCGTATTATTTCCATAAAATGAAATCTCGAGAAACAGATAACACTACCCTTGTTACTCAAATGTATTCGAAGGTTAATGATATGAAAAAGGGACTATCCCATATTATTTTAAAATGCAATAAAAAAAAAAGATAATCATACAGTAACTCAAGGCAAGCTCATTAGGGGAAAAGAGGATAGAACACATATCAAAACCTTTTTTCGTTTACAATAGACAAAATACATTTTCTCTTTTTCATCAGAACATTGCAGGTGCAATATCCAAATCGACTGAATTGGAATTTGTAGTCACTGATCTACACAAACACAAAAACATAACTATTGACGCTATTTGTTTAAGCGAAACATTTATATCAAAAGGTAATGAAACATTTTTAAATATTAACAATTACGTATTAGCTAATTCTTATTCACGACAAATCAACAGAGGCGGAACATGTATATTATTGAAATCAAATTTAGAATATAAAGTAATAGATTGTAGTCAGCTTACTTGTAATTATGTATTTGAATGCTGTGGAGTTGAACTACCGTTACATGATCTTAAAATATTTTGTATTTATAGAACTCCGGACAGTGATGTTCATACCTTTTTCGATAAATTAGAACTCCTTCTACTTAAAATAACCAACAATAAAAAAACAAAGGGTGTCATTTTGTGCGGTGACTGGAATATTAATATTCTAAAAAATACTACAGTAACTCAAAAGTTGCTTGATATTCTTAAAAATTTTAATCTTGAGGTCCATATAAAGTTTCCTACTAGAGGCTTATCGTGTCTAGATCAGATCGTTAGTAATATTTCCGAAGTTAACGCGGGTATTCATTGGCTTGCATTGTCAGATCACGAAACCGGCCAAAAAATAACTTTCCATGTGAATATGTCTACGAAACCTACATCATGGTATGAAAATATCCGATTGTATAGTAAAGAAAATATATCGAAATTTTGCAAGCACTTATCATGTCTATCATTTTCAGAAGTTTATGACGATGGTAAGCCTTAATTACTGTTTTAGAAAGTTCCATGAGTTGTTTACACTACTCTATAATTTTTGTTTTCCCGTCATCAGAATTAAAAAGGAAAATAAACCCAGCAAGCCTTGGTTATCTAAGGGATTAAAAAAATCATGTACTGTTAAAAGAATACTTTACCTTAAGCTTAAATATTCGCATTTAAATAAAAATACCAATTCCCGTAAATACAAAGCATACAGCAAATTACTTAGGAAATGTATGAAAACATCACAAAAAATTCATTACAAAAAACACATAGAAAATAACAAAAACAAATGTAAAGCTGCTTGGGAAGTAATAAAGAAACAAACAGCTAGTAAAAATTATCTTCAATATCTTGACATTATCAAAGTAAATGATGTAACATATGACGACCCTAAAGCAATATGTGAATTATTTAACGATTTTTTTATTAAATTATCTGATTGTATAACTATAAAAAATAATAATAACGACTTCTATAAATTTATTGACATCAATATTGACAAATCTATATATTTACATCCTACTGATGACGTAGAAATAATTAAAATTATAAAATCTCTTAAAAATACAAATTCGGTTGGATATGATGGAATTAATACTAAGATAATTAAAATTTGTGCCCCATATATAACTAATCATTTGAGCTTTATTATTAATAAATCTTCTGAAGAAGGCATATTCCCAGACTTATTAGAACATTCAGTTGTCCGGCCACTGTTTAGAAAGGGGGATCCAAGTAATATGACTAACTACAGACCCATTACACTGATACCCATATTATCTAAAATCTTTGAAAAAGCTTTATTAATGAGAATGCAATTGTATATAAATAAATATAAATTGTTAAAGAGCGAGCAATACGGATTTAGAAAAAATATTTCAACCAATTTAGCTTGTTTTAGTTTAATTAAAACAATAACTCAGGCATTAAAGGTCAAAGAAAAAGTAGCAGTTGTTTTTCTCGATATGACCAAAGCATTCGACCTTGTACATCATGACACATTACTGCAGAAATTAAATGCTTGGTTAAGTTACTTACAAAATAGAAAGCAATGTACAGAGATTTCGAAACTCATTAACGATAATAGAATGACCTATGTATCGAACACTAAATATAACAGATATGGCGTACCGCAAGAAAGCATTTTGGGACCATTTATTTTTTTATTATACATTAATGACTTACCGAATCTATCTAAACATCAATCCATCTTATTTGCTGATGATACATCTATTGTTATTAAAAGTAAGGACTTAAACAGTTTAGAATATGAGGTGAACAATGCTCTGCATAATGTAATACACTGGTTACAAATTAATAACTTGCAGATAAATTTAAATAAAACAAATGGCGTGAGTTTTAAAACATTTAAGTCTAATAATGCGGTGATGAAAATTAGATACGATGGAATCGAAATAAAAACGGTTCCAGTCATAAAATATTTAGAGTTATTGTTGGATGAAAATTGTAACTGGAAAGCTCACACTGAATATGTTTGTGACAAACTTAACCGCTTTGTTTATGCTATAAGAAGACTTCGAATTACTGTATCGAAAGATGCCGGACGTTGTGCATACTTCGGATATGTCTCCAGTGTGTTAGCATATGGGCTCCTATTGTGGGAAATTCTGTTACGTTGGAAAAAGTTTTTAAAATTCAAAAAAAGTGTGTACGTGCTATTTGTGGTGCTTGGTTTATGGATAGTTGTCGCCCACTATTTAAAGAACTAAAAATACTTCCTGTGGCATGCATGTACATTAGGGAGGCATGCATTTTTGTAAAAGAACACTCCGATCAATTTGTACAATTTAATGATATAATACTAAGAAATAGACGTGAAAACCGACTGTATCTCCCTAGCTGTACGTTAAATTTATTTAGAATTAACTGTTATTACTCTGCAGGCACTATCTATAATAAACTGCCCAGTCAATTTAAAGAGATGCCTGTATCATTATTTAAAAATAGGTTGTCTAAATGGCTCTTAGATTACTGCTTTTACAGTGTTAGTGATTATTTAAATACCAAATTGACATTTAATTAACTAATTGTGATTTGACTTAACTAATTGAATTTATTATTTATATTGTAATTTAAATTTATTTGTAAAATTATATAAATTGTAGATTATTTATTGAACTATTATATAAATCTGATTTAAAATTTAAGACTTATGGAATACAATTATGGAAAGATTCTTTTTTAGATTGATAGGAAATAAACATAACATAAACTAAAACATAACATAAACAAAAACGAAATAAATAATAATAATTATGATTGCACGCCGTACATGTTGCCCATTAAATATTGTATTGTATATTATACATATAAACGTTAAAAATATATGTTTAGGTTTACAGCCTCAAAAAAAAATTAAATGCATAAATATGCCTTTTTCATCATTATGTCAAAGAAGTATCGTGCTACCTCAATAACATATTGAGGAAGCACGATACTTCTATTTTTTTTGCAACACAACATTGTAATCCAATCCGTGACGATTGTGGTATATCGCCTTGTCCTGCATTGGAATTTCAAAAGAAATTGAGTAATTGTGTGTAAGAATGCATATAGTTTTATGAAGTATTTTCTTGTGGAGGCAACCACAATAAAATTAAAACATAATAATGTATTTGAAATACATAAAATTAATGAAAACATTGAACGCATACAAAAACGTATGAACTGCCAATATTATATTCCCAATTGTTACTTATAAAAGTGTCTATAAAGGCACGTGTGTGTCTCTTGTAAAACAATCCAAACCAGAGAAAGTTTGCCTTACTTGCCCCTTTCCTTTTGTCCGAAGTATCATGGGTCGGAGTGAGTCTTAGTTGATCTTTCTACTCTTTTTTCTTGCTGATTCGCCTCGCAAGTCTCATCCGACGACTCATGTACGATTTATATCGTTGGGTTGAGACGTAAAGACTGTGACTACATCCCATGTGTCTCGTTGTCTCAAAAAATATCTTCGGTGGAAGGTGGGTCGAAAGAACTTAATTGTTTAGATCTTTGTCTACCACTGTATTGGAAAATACGTGAAGATATTTATGTTTTATTTATAAAACATTTTCCTTAATGAAAAAAAGTGTCAAACAGTCGTACGGAGCAGAAATTATCGTCGAACAATTTCAAAACATCACTACTTAATAATTAAATGAGATAGTCCATCGCTGTATGCCGAAGGAAAAACTCAAATTTGCTCAATGAGCTGTAGGTACTCGTCGATTTCCTCACGAATGTCGCAACACTTAAAAAACAATGAGGTACCTAGAGAAACAAATATAACATTTTTACAATTCTCTCAATTTCAAATTACCCAAACAAAAACTTTCTCTCTCTCTCCTAAGGACCACGTAAGTTGCCACGTGTGCTAAGGAACAAGTAATTTATTTTATTTATTTATTTATTTATTAATTTATGTACACACAAAAATAAAAAAGAAGAAATATAATATAAGGAAAACGTTTGTACAAAAGCAGTGCTTATTTCTTAAGAAATTTCTTCCAGCAGACCTGCGATTGGAATGTGGGTAAAAGTAAAGGTAATTTAATATTAACTCATTTTATTACTCCTAAATATTAAATAAATAAATAAATATTGAAAAAATAGCTCTTCAGAAGAGGCAATTACAAAAAACAGCGAAGACTGTTGGCAAGCGCATTTACTTTGAGAACTCAAGATTACAAGAAAGTAAATCAGTAACTGGATTTCGTTTGCGTAAATATTTAAAACCTTTCATGTCATACGCCGAATATTACCGTATCATATCAATCATATTACCAAATGTTTAATTTTTAATTTATATTATAATCATAACGAATATTTGTACTGTAAGTAAGCAGACGACATGACACAATAAAAAAGACGAAAATAAACCGTTTTTTGAAATGTACTGTCAAAAGCAAAAGTCAAAATTATAATTTGATGTTTATGACAAAGTCAGACAAAATCTCTACTGTATAAAATTTAGATATTTCTAAACAATTTCTTACTTTATACTACATATAAATTAATTACTTTTGTTTTATGTCGACTTTGTATTAATTTTTGTTTTAGTTTTCATAATATTTCTTAAAAAACACAATTACCGTGATGAATCCCTAAACTATATGAATGTAATTTACTATCTTTACCATCTGGTATTAGATACGATTCAAATGGAGGTCAGTTTTATTTATAATATTTCAAATACAACTAATTACATTTTTAAATACGGTTTAAATATTAGACGTGCATGTATGACGAAAATGATGAATCTGAAAGAAGCGGAAGAGGTATGTAAGTCTCGTGATACTTGGTGATCTGTTCTCTCTGGCTACCCCTTCAGGAACTGTGCGTGAAGCTAAATAATAAATATATAAATTACATTTCAAATACTGCTATTTATCATTAAATAAAAAATTAATTTTTGTTTTAAAGACCGAATTCCATCAAACTTACGTAGAGGATAAATATCTTCAGAGCGCACAACCCTACTCTGTTGCAAATAAGCATAAAAATGAAGGTAAGCTCTTACAGTAAGAAACATTTTATTACAATTGCTGATTCTGTATGCTCTCATTTGTGTCGTAAGAGGCACCTAAGGTAAAAGTCTTGACTACCGAATCAATACCAGATTAACCTAAATCTTGAAAAATATCAGATCAAAATTTAAAAGACCGGTAGGAGGTAATATTGCAATCTCAATCGTAATATTAAATCATGACAAATCCTCTTTATTTTACACGATTCAACAGTTCGTTACATTATTAGACCACATCACAGTGTAGTAAGAACCTTCAGAAGAAATGGATAAAAAAACATTAGTAAATACATGTATAGATAGGGACAACATCACATACAATGCTCCGATCCCAATGTAAGTTGCTAAAGCACTTGTGGTATAGGAATCAGAAACAATGAAGGCACCACAAACTCCCAGACCCGAGAAAATGTAGAAAAAGTGGTTTTTCTACAAAGACCCAACCAGGAATCAAACCCGGACCTCGAGATGGCGACGCCTTAAAAATCGGTGTTTGTGTCACTCGTACACGGAGGTCGTCATAAAAAACATTGACTTTTGGTTTTGTTTTGATTTAGTAGATTTTATATTTTAAAACATAGTGATTCTTATAGAATTGTTCCCATTTTGTTTTGCAAATAGAAGCTAAAGCTTCGTTAGAACAACACATTAAAGAAGATATGAGCGAAATGGCAATGTTAATGAAGAATTATGATAGCAAGCTTTACGGTGAAGATGATACGTCCCAGCCTACCTCGGGAACTGCGCCCATTATTCCAGTAGAAACAACAAAGAAGAAAAAAAGACGGAAAAGGTTACTTGAATACAAAGATAACATTTCATTTAATACATATTTTTACAAACATATTTCGATACAAATTTCAATCCTAGATATTCCAATGAAACTTAACGTTAAGGAACTTATCGCGTCTCTTAACTTATTTAAGTTCTATTGACATTTTGGGTACTTTAGTACGCAAACATGACGACAGTGTAAGCGGGTCGGGAGAATGTGTAGCGAAAACGCTGTACTATGTTTTGAGCAGACTTTTTTGAAGTTTGTAGTCGGTAAACCTATTTAAGGCCAGGATATTGAGCTTAATAAATATGCATTAAGGATTTCACTCTCCAAGTTTACAAAAATTGTCATTACTCTGATGCTAAAACACATCAAAAAGTATTTTTTAGGTAATTATTAATAATAAAGACTTGCTTCCCCCGCGGCTTTGCCTGCAGTTTAATACTTATCGCGGAACCCTAACTATGTATCTAAAATAAAAGTAGCCTATTTTACTTCATATAACATTAGCTATCTGTAAGTGAAAGTCCTGTTAAAGTCGGTTCAGCCGTTTCAGAGATAGCCGGAACAAACAGACAGACAGACTGACCAAAATCGTAAAAAAAAAAGTTATTTTGGTGTATGTACCGTATATATTCATAAACATGTAGTTAAAGACGCTTATTTCAATATTACAAACAGACACTCCAATTTTATTTATATGTATAGATATAAATTTGATATTTTAAGGTTCTATTAAAACTAAGACGTTGACGAATTTTCGGCTTAAACGGTTTTAGTACTGCTCTCTACATTAATTATAGGGGAGTATCCTAATATATTCTAATCCCTAAGTAAGCAGTTAAAACACTTGTGTTATGGAATCGGAAATAAAGAAGGCTTTACAAACTCAGACCCGAAACAGTGCAGAAAAAGTTGTTTTCTACAATGTCCGGGCCGAAAATCGAACCCGAGACCACAGAGCTGGCGACACTGCAAATCCGTATGAACGCTGTCAATGGCCGTGATTACGAATGGTTTGTAAAATATTAATGATATCATAAAAAGAATATGTCTGTATTACCTTTTTCGCTTTCTTTTTTTTTTTTGCAATTATAACTAACATTTCCAGTAATCAGATAAAAAATATTGTTGCATAAAACTTGAAAATAAACTCAACAACTATTTTGCAAAATAAATGTTGCATTTGTTTGTAACTTCACATGATAATAGAAGGGTACGTCCAAATTTGGCGAATGCGCCGCTCGAGGCTCGCGCGTGATCTGCTCGCGTGCATTTGAAGTTCGCGCGACATTCCTGCGCCGATCGCGTATCAGCTACTCGCCGTGGGCAAACGGCGTAACAGCCGCACGCTGCGTGTACTTCTTGCCGCCCGCTCACCCGATCTGTTCGACATTTATTGCCGACAGCTGAATACGTTTAATTCTAGAGTAGGCAAATGGAATTTCTTTGCAAATTTACAACAAATAAGCATCAATAGCCACTAATGGTTTAGGGCGCGGACAGCATAACATAACATCGCAGGTTCTGGCCCGCCGTTCGACTATAGTCGTAAACCACTCCAAATTGCCCGCACAAGCATTTCAGCTTAGTTGGAGTGGTTAACAGCAATACTAGTTATTTGACATTGCTAGCACTATGCGCTATAGAGGCGCACCAAGCAATAGCAGTAACTGCGCGCATGCAGCGCGCTAGCAGCTCCCGAACGGCGTGATCGCCAGATGCCAGTAATTTTATATTTATTACTAACTATTGCTACTGTAAAAATATGTCTTCACGCCATTCCCGATACCGGATAAGACAGAGGTCTAGACAATTGAGTCCTTTCGAACCACCTTCCACCGAAGACACTACACACTCATATCATACATACTCATATTAATAAAAAAAAGCATTCGCCGCACATATTTAACAAGCCAAGTAATTTTTAATTTTCGCGCGGTTTTTAAAACTTTGTTTCCAGAACAAAGGGAAAGGTGACTGAAAAAGTGACAGTCCCGTTCAAAATGTGACGTATGGTCAGTTTAGTCAAGAGAAGGGTTTTTTGTTAGGATTAACGCGAAGAGTGGGAACTAATGACGCATTACAATACTAATGAATACATAGATGGAAATAACCATGAATGTAAAAATAGTAACGCTATTACATAGACATTTCTTATGTTATTAGGTCTCAGATAACAATATGTCTTACAAATTGCCGTTACGAATCAATCCGCAAAGTGGCCGGTGTGTTTGGTATGCGAGAAGTATCGGAAGAGGAGGCGTGGAACTTCTACTGGACGGACATGAGCGTATCCGTCGAAAGAGCAAAGGAAATGAAAAGGTTTCAGCGGATTAACCATTTCCCTGGAATGTTAGAGATTTGCAGGTAATGATTATCTTTTCGGATTGGTCACGATAGCCGAGTGGATGGGTGGTCGGAATTTCGAGTCAAGAGACCCAAGTTCGATCCCCAGGTGGCAGGCTCGTACCAATGGCTTTTTCAAAAAGTTACGTATGAATAATATCGTTGGCTTGGACATGAAGCCGGCGATGGGCTCACCACCTGTCACGTTGTTCCGAAAATATCTTCGGTGAAGGTGGGTCGAAGGGACTTAATTGTCTAGACTAGAACTCTGTCTACCCCTGTATTGGGAATAACGTGAAAATATTTAGTTATTTACTTATTTTCGGATTGGAATGAGTGTTAGAATATACCAGTTCCTTTCTAATCGTGGTATACGGTGTTACTATGTTGGGAATTCGCATTAGAAGCGTGGCGGTCAATTTTATTTATTCACTAAGATTTGACACCCTCAGCAGAGCGTTAATCTGTTATTGAAAGTAAGTAAAATTTGTAATCTTTAAAGATAACAACGGAAAGAATTTGACCTTATCAGACAATACAACGATCACATCAAAGAATTTTAATTTTTGCAGCATTTTAAAAAAATATTTCTGTTTACAAATTATGTATTCCGTGTGGTAACGGCGTAAGAAAAATGCCACTCCTTTTCTTCCCGTCAGTGTCGTAAGAGGCGACTAAGGGAAACAGCCTAGAATATTGATATGGCAACCGATAGATGGCGGGATAACCATCTCTAAAAATATCAGACCAAAATTATCAGCCCGAAGATGGGCAGCAGCGTCTGAGTTACGAGTGGTCTGGTACTGCGATCGCCAATGCTCTTGCCAAGCGTGGCAATTATGGCAAATCCTCCCTGTGGGAGAGGCCTATGCCCTGCAGTGGACTTTAACAGGTTAATGTATGTATGTATGTATATTCTTCGGTAAAAATACGACTGCAAGATCATGTCATTATATCGACTCCTTTTTGAGTTCGTGGCCACAAACATACGAGTTCTGTATTTTTCTAAATTTATTTATTTATAAAATTTTCTTAACAGTTCAATGTCCTGCCAGGGACTTTTAACAGACCGTTGTATGTTACATATATATACAATTATCCTCTTTTGTAGTTAGTATTAATTTTTCTATTTACCCAACTGTAGCTATATTTTTTTTATTACTCACAAGTTCCTGACCTAAAGAACAACTTTTTTCAAGCGTGTTTTCAGAATGAGAATGAACTAAAACAATTTTTTCAGGAAAGACTTGCTAGCGAGGAATTTGAATAGAATGCAAAAAATATATCCTAAGGAATATAATTTCTTTCCAAAAACATGGTGCTTACCTGCAGAGTGAGTAGTATTACGAATTTAATATTTGGCAAAATACAAGTTATCTTTACATAAACATTGCTAAAAATAATACTTTTATAGTTTCGGTGAAGCTCTGAATTACTGCAAAATGCACAAGAATAAGACTTTTATAATAAAACCGGAGTGCGGAAGCCAGGGTCGTGGAATTTATTTGACTAAATCATTGAAAGAAATTAAGCCAACTGATAGACTGATTTGTCAGGTTATGTAATTATTCTTTTTTCTATACGATAATCATTCGTCCATAGGAGTTTATATCAGGAGTTCAAAAATAAGAACTACAAGTACTTCAGACCAAGATCGTTTTACCTATTATTTTAGAATGAGTCCTAAAGTAAATAGCTAAAGCACTTATAGAAGCATAAACATAAAACGTTCACGAACCCCCAGACCTGAGACAATATAGAAAGTTACTTTCTGCATTGACCCGAACGAAAATCGCACCCAGTACCTCGGAGTTGGCGACATCCTGAAAACTCATTATACTTGAATCGAAGTACAAAAAATTGTGATATTTTATGTTAGTTTTATCGGAAGATTGTAAAATGGACCCTATATAATGGAACCGATTGCATCATAAGTAGGATATTAAATTATTGTGGAGAAGCAACCTGAGTATATATATAAGTAACAAAACTTCAATAGTTTAGAAAAATATTTGTCATCGGTTAATATAATGTGTCTTATCATTGATTAATTTGTAATTGATTATTTATATTTGTTGTGATTTCTTTACTCCTTAACCAAAAACAACAACAACATTGGAACGGAATCAAAGTCACCCAAGAGTCACGTATAGAAGATAAATTTCTTATTAATTTTGCAGGTGTACTTATCTAAACCTTACTTAATCGATGGTTACAAGTTTGATATTCGAGTTTATACACTTATCACGTCATGCGATCCTCTCAGAGTATTTGTTTATAATGAAGGTCTTGTAAGGTTAGCATATTTTTCTCATTTTAGAATATTCGATAAATAAGAAATATAATTGTACATTCTTGCCGTTTTTTAAAGTAAAAGAGACTTCCGCTTTAACATCCATACTGCGTCGAAATTTTCCAAATAGACAAGTGCATTAGTCAAAGCAAGAGTTAATGTTGAGTTTCTGAGAAAATGTATAAGATTTTTAGTGGAATATTTAGCCAGGCGTTAACCTACATAACAGTGTTGGTAGCGGCTTAAAGAATATGCCAGCACGTTTCTTCTCGTAAATATCGTAAGAGGCTAATAAGTGAAAAGTATCAATACAATATCAGTAGGGTAGACAGATGGCGGAGTAATCACCTCGAAAAAAAACAGATCAAAATAAGCAGACCGGTGACGGGGAGCAGTTAGTGCTCATGCTACATACATGCTCATCTATAAATCTCTCACTATAATTATTTTGTTTCCTATTTTCGGCCGTACTTATGGCCGAAGATAATCAAATAATCCCGTAATCTCGGCGAAAGCAAGAGTAGTAACAGTATTTACAAACAATTTCAACTGGGGCGAAGTCACATTAACTGATCACTGATGTAAAAGTAGCTTAATACTTAATTTATTGGTACTGAGGATATTGTAATATTGAACCAAAGGCTTCATTTTACTTGTACCTCAGGCCCATAATTTAGTATTCGCAACTTTAAGGTTACCATTGCCTACTTTAAAGCATTATGCTATTGGCGCTTAAGAAACAATATTTATTTTTATAGATTTGCGACAAGTAGATACGCAGATCCCAACTTAAATAATACGACAAATGTATTTATGCACTTAACGAATTATGCTTTAAACAAGCACAGCCGTACGTATGTGTACGACTCGGAGGCCGGCAGTAAACGGTAATTTTATTAGATACTATAACTAGTGGAGAATGTGAAAAGGCTACTGGCACAATCGATTATCGATCACAATTTAGTCGATAAGGAGTAAGTAATAAAAAAACAGAAATGGCTGTCTGAGTAAATAGAATGTCTAGTTACATACTAGCTGAGTTTTAAGTTTTATCTATTATGAACTCACTCAGATAGGTTCGAAATTCGCCTTTTTTGCCGCAGGTATATAATATATTAATTATACTTCTTCCACTGACACATGTTTAGTATCAATGGCATAATCGCCTTTTTAAATAATGGATAAAGATCTACATCTTCTAATTTCCAATGAACCCATTATATATTAGAAGAGAGATTTACTTACTTTAATTTGTGTTAACAAAAGTTAATGTAAGGTAAACAGCGATAGACTGACAACACTTTCTAAATGACACAATTATCTTTTTGCATTTTCTTTCCAAAAATAATCATAAAAGGGAAGGCAATGTAGTAGTAGACTAGATAATGTAGTCTTTCCGACACACACCGAATTTTACTTTGGACAACGTAACAGGTTGTGAGCATATGGCCATGTCCTATAAATATTTTCCTCTTACTACTAACAAGTTTATAAAGAGTAAATAAAGAACTCATTATTTTAGTTTAATTAATTTTTATTAAGTTAACCATCCTATCTTTCCAGACCAGGTGGACTTTTTTCAGGTTTGAACGACACACGACGGCAAATTTAAAATAAAAAATATTAAAATAAAACGATTTTCGGATTATCGCGTTTTTAAATAGTTTTGGTCACGGTCACGCAGCTGGTAACCGTGACCACGGATGCTATAAAGCATCCGAAACGTCGGGAAATAAAAATAGTTTGTAAAAACTAATTAAATACGCGATAAAATCCGAAAAGTTTTATTATAAATGAAAAATATTGTCAATATATTTTAAATTCTAGACGCCTCACACGATCGTGTACAACTAACATTTAAAATTCTGAAGGGTATAGGCACGATAACCGAGTGCGTGAATGATCAGAATTCGAATAAGGAGATTCGAGTTAGATCCCCAGGAAAGATTTGCGACGTCGAGCATTGGGTTTTTTCGAAACTTATGTACGATTTGTATAGTTGGCCGGAACACTAAAGCGGCGACAGGTTCACCACCTGTCACCTTACCCAGTTAAGCTCTTGTCAAACGTGGGCCGAAAGACAATATCATGAAGCCCTCCACTCTCTGTACCTATCCTGTAATGAGAAGGAGTGAAGACAAAAAAGTACTAAGTTTGCAATTATGAACATAACTTAATAAGAATCTTGTCATTCCATTTGTCAGAAAGATATCGACGTTAAACAAGCTTCTGCTTTCGCAAGGTGTTGATCTAAACAGGCTCTGGCACTCCATAGACCAGGTCATAGTGAAGACCATTATTTCTGCGTGGCCAATACTCAAGCACAGCTATCACGCCTGCTTTCCTTCACACGATACGGTTCTCTGTCTTTGTTATTTCTCTCATTAGAAGTTTAAGTAAAATTTTAACTTTGATTCAACTTTCTAACATAAAATGGTACCTAAATTGAAACATCAACCTCACTTGCCCGTGGTGAATCTTGTTGAAAAAAGACCAAATTTTAATGAAAAGTGATGTGAAGTGAGTTTACTTTAGGAGGCAGCTGGAAACCGCAACTTACAAAGAACAGTAAAGTATAGCCTATATTTATATATTTAGCAATGGCCTATATTTGTGTAGTATGGAATTTTAGTAAAACTGTGGATGATGTTGGATGATGATTTGCGGTTTTTCCTTGACCTTATGTAATAAATAAATATCCGTATTACAAATATATCTTATTTCCTTAGAGTTCCGTACGTTCGAATAAAAAAACGGGACTCTCATTGTATCGCTCATATGTCCGCCTTCTCGTGCGCAATTGTCTATTTTGTCCAAAACTACTAGATCGATTGTGCAACAATAGACGCAATCTATGAGGGCAAGATGGAAAATTATAAAAAAATATCCCCCATACATTACATGTATATTTCATGAAATGTATATACATAATATGTATGTTTATAAATAGTAGTTTCTAAAGGATATTTACATTACAGGTTCACGCGTGTTTTGAAATTCTTGGTTTCGACATACTTTTGGATCAAAGGCTTCATCCGTATATCCTTGAAGTACGCAGCTTATTTTAAGTCCTTATTTAAAATAACTATTTAATTTCACAATTTCACCCTTCACCCTTTCTTACAAATGTCGTTGGCGCTTAGTTTGGTACCACGTGACAGGTGAGCCGGTCATCGACTTAGTGTCCTAGCCAGCAATGCAATATTTTTACATACATAATATCTATATAAATGACGATTTGACGACCTCCGTGGACGAGTGACGTACACACCGGTTTTCTTGGTGTCGCCACCTGTGAGGTCCCGGATTTGATACCCGGCCAGGTCAATGTAGAAAACATTTTTTCTACATTGTCTGAGTGTTTGTGGTACCTTTTTTGTTTCTGACCCCTAGTTTATTTTACCTTCGTAGTACCTAGCAGGATTCGAACCCGCAAACCATAACTTGGGATTATTACAATATCAATAAATACATTAATGACAATAACCCCTGGGAATGAGTTCATCGCTCCCATACTATTTCTAAGTAAATTAATGTTAATTTTGTATTTTTTTTGCAAAATTAAATAATAAATAAATAAATAATATGTAGATAGGGACAACATCGCATACATAGCTCCGTTCCCAATGTAAGACGCTAAAGCACTTGTGTTAAGGGAATCGGAAATAACGGAGGCACCACAAACACCCAGACCCGAGAAAATGTAGAAAAAGTGGTTTTACTACATTGACCCGACCGGGAATCGAACCCGGGACCTCGAGATGGCGACACGTTAGAAACCGGAATTTATGCCACTCGTCCACGGAAGTCGTAAAAAAAAAGCTAAGAAAGACGATACCTACGGAGTTTCCTTCGCCTCTTTCTTCTCCCCAAGAGGAGACGAATTACGGAGCGGTGTTAGATTAAAAAAGGACGATCGATGGATGTAATGTATGTTACTCATATCGAAAATCTCATCCTCAATTAGGCTGTCATTAGAATTCTACGCAAAAATGTCGACGATAACTAATTTTAAAAGATATTACAATATTATGTAATTATTGTAAACATAACTAATCATTATTTACTGTATCTCAAAGAATATTCTTCGTAAAGCAGCTAATGCTAAATAATATATTTATTTCATCAGGTGAATCACTCTCCAAGTTTTCACACCGACACTCAGCTGGATCGTGAAGTGAAAGAAGGCCTCCTGTCTGACACGTTCACGATGCTCAACATCTGGCAATGTGACAAAAAACGCGTTCTGGAAGAGGACCGCAAAAGAATTCGAGACAGGCTGTTACAGACTAATAAGTAATTTTTTATTTTCACGTGTTTGAACAAAAATATTTTTTATGTATGTAGCCAACAGCTTGCTACTGTTGACCATCATGGAAATGGTCACGACCGACCACCACTGCTAGCCGACACCAGTCTGATTTATATTCTTCTGGCATTTTTCGTGGTGGTTAATCCGCCAACTGCCCATGGCCATTGTCATTTTAATTTTTTCGTAAATCACTTCTCTTGACACCGGCGGGAATAAGGGAGGTGGCAAATTCATACGCTTTATTATTTCGCACTATTTATTCTTATATTATATTAATTTTTTCACATACAGTTAATAATTATATGAATTTATTCAGCAGTAATAATATGTTTATTCAGGTTCCCCGAATGTACTGGATCAGAAGATAAGGAACCCGAAAAAAGTCCGTGGCAAACACAGATACAGTGGGAGGAAACACATTTGGGTAATTTTAGGTATTGAGCTTTTAACAATAGAAGAATTAGCCTGTTTTAAAACATTTTCATAGACAAATTTGACGAAACAATTCACGTGGAAATCATTTTTTGAAATGATTTCATAAAAGTGACATTTAAATAAATGTCTCTTGAAAAAAAAACTTCACTATTGCATGCTCGATGCTGGGTCAGTTTATGTTTGAATGACCAAATTAACATTGATGAAAAAATGAGACATTCGGATTAGCGGATATATAACGTTTTAAATAAAACGATTTTCGGATTTTATCGCGTTTTTAACCCCGTGACGGATTTTCCTCCGTTTCGCCGTTTCGGAACGGACGTGTCCGGGAAATAAAAATAGTTTGTAAATGCTAATTAAAAAACGACATTCGTTTTATTTAAAATGTGTAGTATTCGCGCAAGTACAAGAAATCATTACATTTAACGTTGTTGTGTTTCGCGTTGTAGACGCGTGTACCCCGAGGGCGAGCAGTACGCAGCGCTGTTCCAGCAGCCGTCGGGCTCGCTGTACACGGGCACGGCGGCGTCGCGCGCGCGCGGCGACTGCGCGCGGCTGCAGCGCGAGCACTTCGAGGTGCGCTTTTTTTTTTGTTGATAACCGTGGAGGAAAATGCTTTACGCACGAACGTTTCCTGACCGGGAGGCCACCGAAACGAACAGTGTCGGACTCGGATCTCAGAAGGAGAAACATACCGACTAAAACCATCCAGCTTTATATTTATCCAGCAGAGGCCTTTACAGCTGAGGAGACCTGCGAGACCTTAGACAAACTTACCTCTTATACGTGTGTTTTGTAATGTTGATGATCTGTATGTAGTAACTATAAAAATGTAATAGCATTTCGCAAACTATGGCATGATCGTACTCACGTACGTGGGGTTGAAAATGTTCAATCCCGCTAGAACGTCCGTGTTCTTGTCCACGCAGTAGCCGCGGGATGCCTTAATTTAGATTTTGTTAAAAGTGGCCGGTTCCTTTCATCTGAACTCGTAATACAACAATTCAAAAATCATTAATCAAATTCATTTTTCATATCACTCCCACGGAAAACCGTACTTTTTGCGGGATAAAAATACCATATGTGCTAAACCAAACTAATCTTTCTCGGTGCAAAATTTCATGTACATCCTTTCAGCAGTTCTAGCGTTATTGAGCAACAATGATCTATATAATACTTTCCAAACATAAGATTGTAATAGTAACGATAAAATATTAAAATATACGAATTTTTAGCAAGTAAAGGCTAAAGCAGAAGCTCTTAAGAAACCGTCGCAAATGAAACCCATTAAGGAATCGGAGAAGAAATCCGGCGACGATGCCACGGTCACTACAGCTGGTGATTCCGCTGTGGAGAAACCTAAAGCAAAGATTCGCATAGATAAGGACCAAAAACGCAAGGATATTGAAGAGAAGGATAAAACAAAAATGTCTTCGCCCTCACAACTATCTGTTAGTACTTTAAGGTTATTTTATAATAGAATAAGTTATGTTTTTACTTAGTATTTTTATTTTTCAATAATAAAATCGGGGAAATATTTGCTCTGAAAGGATCACATGGCTGGTGATGTGCTTTTCAATGAAAACTCAAAAGCAAAAACTCTCATAGAGATCTATGCTCCACGAAAAAACAATGATGAATCACAGCATCAAAAGTCGCTTAAGATGTTGCTTTCAAAATCCAATCATTTATTTATCGATAAACGAAACATGCGTATAACCCTTACAATGATTTTGATAAGATCTCGCAATATCGCAATATGTTTTTTCAAACAAAATTCTCTGGGCTTTTCACTAACGCCACAGCCAAACAGCAAATAAATAAATATTCTTACAGACGATACAAAAGGAAATCAAGCCTGCGTATGTCGTGTCCTCGTATGAGCCGGACCCTATAGTTGAGAAGGAGGAACGTGAACGTGTGAACTTGTTGGCGCAAAGGGACTTTCTTATTAGGAGTTACGGAATGTTAGAACAGGTATAGAGCATCAATGTTTTTTTTTCAATCCCTGACGGGGTAGCCAGAGAGAACAGATCGCCAAGTGTCACGATCCCTACATACTTCTTTCGCTTCTTTCACATTCATCATCTTCTTTATACATGCACGTTTAGGTATCCGAGTACTCTTGACCCTCCCCTCTTCGAGCAATTTGCTCACATGGTCTTCGAAAGTTAGTCTCGGTCTACCTCGACACCTTTTAATATTAACTTTCGCGCTATATATTTTCTTCACCATTCGGTCTTCACTCATTCGCTCAACGTGCCCAAACCATCGAAGCACGCCCTTATCCATTTTTGTGACAAGGTCATCTTTCAAACCTGCCATATTGCGAATCTCTTCGTTTCGCTTTCGGTCGGCCATGGTAAGGCCGCCCATTTTACGAAGAGATCGCATCTCCACTACATTCAACCTGCTTTTATGCTTCTTCTGGCATACCCAGGTTTCGCTGCCGTATAACAAAGCCGGTACCAACACTGCGTTATGTATTGCAAGGCGTGCACTTTTCACTACGCCTTGCCTTTTGACTAACGCAGTCAGGGAACCATTGACGTTGTTCCCGGCAGCGTAACGCCAGTCCACATCTAAATCACATCTTCCATCCCGGCTAAACGCACTCCCCAAGTATACAATTTCATTCACCTGTTCTAGACATTCCTGATTTACCCAAATCTCGCACTTCGTTCTTTCTTCGTCCCTTTCAAATACCAGAACCTTAGTTTTATTAGCATTCAAACGGAGACCATTAATGTCACATTCTTCTTTCATACACGTGACTAATGCCTGCAGTGTTCAATATTTTAGTGTACTGAAGTTATATCTTTGCTCTCTTGTTTTCATGGAGAACATTTCATTTCTTCATACTTATTTCCGATAAATACCCTCTATATTTGACTCATTCTATACTCATATATCGACGCGATAGCTGATTGTTTGGATGATCGGAATTCGAGTCAAGAGGTGAGAGAGAGAGAGAGTTCGATCCCAAGGTATTAATGGGTTTATTAATACCTGGGGATTTATATTGTATTAATAGGTTTACTCAAAAAATTATGTACGATTTATATTATCGGCATGGACACACACGACGATGGGCTCATCATCTGTCACGTTGTTCCAAAAAATGTCTTCGGTGGAATGTGTTTCGAAAGGACTTAATTGACCTCTGAATGGGAAATAATTTGACCATTAATTTCCAGATTTATTTGGCGATGAAAAAAATGGGAACATTGAGACCTGAAGACGAACGTAAATATGGAGTTTATGGGCGTCTTACTGCTGTTTCTAACTCATCCAAGGTAATCAAGATTCAAAAAAACATATGTCAACTTAACATTACTCATCAGTAAAATAACGTTTTCCTACAGAAAGTATAAATTTACTGTGTCAAGAAAAAAAAAAGAAATTCGAGGGACAGATCAAAAATTTGTGGCGAAGAAAACAAAACTCTTTATCAATCACGAACAGGCAACATTATAACTACAGAAATTAGATTAAAGTAAGCACAAGCTAGGTATTTTAATTTTTTATTATTTTTTTTATAAACATGACTGCAAATTTTAAAAATCATTGATGTAAGGTGAATGTGATCTCATTAATATTTTAGTCGCATGGAAATATTGATGCTTGGATTTACTATAATTCTAATGCACATTGAAACGTGCCATTTATTTATTGGTTTAATATTGTTTTTAATAATAGTTTCTTAATACTAACACTATCGGGCAGATAATCAAAATCAGAGAATTCTTGCGTTTTGAATGTTTATATAAATTACGAAAAATTATAAATTAACCAAAAAAATATATTTTTTTTACAGACCAAATGTTGCCAGATTGAAAAATCAAAAAGTTTTCTAAACATAATAAACTATTAAACTGTCCCATGGTTTGACTGTTTCCAGACTGCATTTTTTGTATGAGCAAAGTAGACATTTCGTAGAATCCTTTATTATACATAATTCGAATAAATTCCTTTACAATGACCATGCAACATTTTACTGTTATTTAAGAATTGAAAATGAGATTGTTTAAAATTATTGTAATAGTAACCGGCTACGTAGCTACTAAGCAAACGCTAAGAAAGTATTAGCCGATGAAGAAGGCTAATTTAATTTCAAAGGAGAGTAGTTAAAAAATATAAATATCTTCACGCATTTCCCAATACAGGGGTAGACAGAGGTCTAGTTTAGACAATTAAGTCCCTTTGACCCACCTTCAACCGAAGATTTTTTCGGGACAACGTGACAGCTGGTGAGCCCGTCGCCGCTTTTATGTCCAAGCCAACGATATAATTCGTACATAAGTTTTTTGAAAAACTCATTGGTTCGAGCCTGCCACTTGGGGATCGAACTCGGGTCTCTCGACTCGAAATTCCGACCAAAATTCCTCGAAATTCCGAGAGTAGTTGCTTTCGGTTAGTCCTATCCCCCCGCTCTTTCTACATCCCCATAAATTTCACAAATCCTTTCTTAAAAGGAGACAATATACATGCAATTTTTCAGGTGAGTGCATATGGAGTCCGTTTGGCATTTCACTATTTGGCAAATCCTACATACCGCATACCGCGTTTTTTGAAAAACTCATTGGTACGAGCCTGCCACTTGGGGATCGAACTCGGGTCTCTCGACTCGAAATTCCGACCAAAATTCCTCGAAATTCCGAGAGTAGTTGCTTTCGGTTAGTCCTATCCCCCCGCTCTTTCCACATCCCCATAAATTTCACAAATCCTTTCTTAAAAGGAGACAATATACATGCAATTTTTCAGGTGAGTGCATATGGAGTCCGTTTGGCATTTCACTATTTGGCAAATCCTACATACCGCATACCGCGGACTAAACTTATTTTAATACTAAAACTGTCGAAAATTGTAACAATGTAATGAAAATAAAAATGAATCTACTTGACACTTACTAATGTAACCTATATAACTAAATACAATCCTATAATTAAATAAGTAAAAAAACTAATGTAACTCATTAAAATAAAGACGAATTTATGTTTCTACTTAAAATACAACAAAAAATAATATGTCTATTATACTTAGTTTAAAGCGCTTCCAATGAAACTAGTCATATGAAAAAACTAAAATTAACACAACAGACGTGTGCCCGCATCCGGGTCCCCTATTGGCTATACTATATAAGTCAACGTTAACCAGATAATAAATTATTTATACAATTTACTTATAATATATTACCGAAAGCTAATACCACCCATTTCCCATTCCCAACCATTCCCATGGATGGGGAGGACCTCACAAATTTACGCATTTATAATATTACTAGCGCGGGCCCGACAGGCGTAGACCTGACATAGAATTAATAAAAATATATATAGCCACGTTTAACAATGGTAGAGCCACGCATCAGCTTTTGTTGTTGCATGAATGGGCCGGCTCGACCGGAGAAGTACCACGACCTCACAGAATACCGGCGTGAAGTAGAAGTCTAACAAACTTCTTCGTTTCTACTGGCCGGCAACGCATCTGCTATGCCTCTGGTGAGTGAGTAGGTTCCTTCTTCGTGAAAGAAGGTATCGGGCCCCGTGGCGTACCTCATTACCCGGACGTCTTCTCAGGGGGCTGCTGCTCCCCCGGTCCTGGGTACCGCTTTCTGCGGTATATTGTAGAAGTGTTGCGTATTTTACGCCTTACGTACCCGACTCACACTCTTCCTCGTCCTCCCCCTCAACGAGGGCGGGTGGTGGTTGCAACAATTCCCTTGGGATAGGTCGACGCTCTGGTGGTCGAGTGTGCTGCGGCAGGAGGTCCGATAAGGACGCCAGGTCGCGCATGTGTTCATGTGGTCCGTTATCGGCGCGGTCGTACATCTTCCGCGCCAAATAGACCACAAACTCATGGAGGGATTCAGTCTTGAGATCCCTGGCGATGACGTCGTTCCGGACGTCTTCAGCAGTATCCCAATATTCCTGGTTGAAATGTACGGCAGCAGCTCCAATTCCTCGCGCACTTGGTCTCTCCTGACCAGAACGGCTGTGCCTCTGTAGGCTTGTCCTTCCGGAGAGACCTCATCGCGACGATACACGAAGAAGTTTAAGAAGAAGAAGTTTAAGAAGAAGGGTCTAAGTTTAGTCTCCCCTGGCAGCACGACCTGGATTCCGTGCTGCTGCACCAGAGTTCGGAGACTGCACATCTGACACATTTGACAGGGCGGAAGCATTTTGCCTAGGAGTGTCTGAACCCCTGGCAGCGGTGCTATTGAGCCGGGCCTTCCCTGCCATGCCATGCCTCTGTCTAGTGTCACTCCCGGCATGTAGAGGAGCTCGTGCACTCCATACAGCCTTTTGAGCTCATCTTGGCTAAGGTGGTTAAGTTTAACGTGAAATAGGCAACCCGGTCTCCCTTTCTTCGGGGGGATTGCCCTCACGAACGTGACGGGAAAGCCCAGTGCCTTAAGGGCCTCCTCGATGTCCTCAGGATGCGTGTCCGCTGGTAGCCCACGCAGTCCCACCTTAGTGGGCGATTCGGCGGTTGGTGCATAGCAGTACCATGCGAGCGCTGTGTCCTCCTAGCTGCGCTCTATCAGGTGCTTCTGTACCTTCCTATATTCTTCCGCCGAATGCGGAACGAAATCTTACTAGACGAAATCTTACCCCTTTCCCGAAGGGGCGTGCGTTCGGTGCGTGCATGTAGGGCACGCAAATGTTTTGCCCACTCTGGCAGGCTCTCTACAATTATAGGAGGATATTTGCTATCCTCCTTTTTCTTAATCGGTCGGTTTGCTATACTCCTTTTTCTTCCTCGGAGAAGACACCGGTGGGCTGCGTGGGCGCTTAGGTGCTGCTGCCATCGCGGCGTATGAAGAGGACGATGATGTTCCCGGGCGCGGGGGGCCCCCCACGTTTGGGCGTCACAGGCGGCAGCCAGCCTAGGTGTCTCTAATAGTTGCTGTATGTCCACCGGTGTCTCTACCGGCATCATGTGTCGTCTCGGTGCTCACGAGGTTCGTTTCTTCAGTATTTATACTGGATGCCGGGCTGAGTTATGTTACACAACTAGCGACGGGTACAGCAACCAAATTTCCGGCCTCGCTTTCCAATCCCGGCGTATTTTGTCGAATCCCATCCTCCCGGGTAAAGTGCAGGTTCCCCTTCCTCTAAAACTTGCGCTTCTGTGGCTGGGGAATACTCCGACGAGGAGGATGAGGATGAGGATGGCGATTGAGGCGGTTTTTCGTGCCTGACTGGCGTTTTGTGGCATTTTTCCTGCGTGGTGTCGATTTCAGGCGGCGTGCGACGTCTTGCGGCTAGTCGCCCGTGCAGGACCTCTGTGTCTTCAACCTGGCGATACTCAGATCGCCAGTCGTCAGACGCAGGGGTCGTGGGCGACGCGCGTGCGGTGAGCGGTGCGCGGCGCATTCTTGAGTGCTAATATGTGAGTGTGCCTACATATGTGTGTGTGTGTGTGTGTGTGTCACGGCGAGCGTGCGAACGATGTTCGGTTCCTATGTCGCTTGACTACTCCCCCGCCCCTCAGCGCGGGCCACTTAGCCAGGTTAAACCTTTCGGCGGCCCAGCACAGCGCCCAGCGAGCGATTTGGAGGTTCGTTAACTTAAAGAAAGATGTCCCTGCGAAATAAGACTTAATACGCCGAAGTGTACAAGTACACCGCGGGGCCGAACACCGGTGCCCTTTTCTAAGAAAAGGGAAAGGGTGTCCGACGCTGTTGACCAGTTACAATGTTGGCGACAATGACTTACAATGTTGGCGACAAAGACAGACGTTATCCGGGGTGTGTTTAAAAGTAATTAAAAGTAGCTTATGTTACTCCTCATAACATTAGCTATCTGTCAGTGAAAGTCCTGTTAAAATTAGTCTAGCCGTTTCAGAGATTATCCGGAACAAACAGACTGACAGACAGACAAAAATTGTAAAAAAATGTTATTTTGGTGTATGTACCATGTATGTATTTTGGTGGTGTATGTATATATTCATTCATATACATGTAGTAAAAAACGTTATTTCCATATTACAAACTATTATTGTGTGTGTGTGTGTGTGTGTGTGTGTGTGTGTGTGTGTGTGTGCGCGCATGTGTGTGTACGTGCGTACTTGCGTGCGTGTGTGCGTGCATGTAAATATGTATATATAAAAGCGATAAGTAGGAAGGATATAGTGAATGAAAAAGATGCGGAAGGATATAGTGAATAAGAAAAATGCCTAAGTTTCTCAAAATATATATTTTATTTTCAAATTCTTTAACATTTTTACTGACTCAATTGGAAAAGTCCTGCTTTAGATGATCCCATTGGGTTGAATTAATTTTACATAATAAAATAATACATTATAAGACATGAAATAACAATACTTGCTTAACTTACAATTGCACTCGATTGGACATGTTCCGGCAGTGCGTTAGTTGGCTGCTACAGGAGCCTTAAAACTGCAGTTTTTTAGCAAGTGACCCTCCATCTATATTGTCTAGTAGTTTTCTTTTGAGCGATGGTTTTTCAGTCTCCACTTTTGTTATATTCGATGGCATGGGCAGTTTCGGTCCTACAGTGGGCGCCGGCTTGCTACTGCAATATGCAGAATAACAAAATTTTTTACATAGTTTAGAAAACAATGAAGTATTTTGAAGATTAACCTATTTTTATTTACAAAATCTATTGATGGTTGAAGTAACTGGCCAGTTTCTTTCAATTTTAACTCGTATTCGATTTTTAGTCGATAAAGAATCAAAGCTTAATAGTAGTGAAACATTTCACCAATTAGGGAGGAGACCATATAGACTAGAGACAGTTTAAAAAGTTTGGGCTACTTAAGTCAACGTCGACTATCGTCTTACAACTACTTTCTACGTCTTTATTTCATCACTAAAAACGGCTAAACTTAGACCAATTCGGTGAAGGTATCGACTAGTTTCGGAGCTGTATGAGATTCCTCCTAAGGGTCAGTGAGTTCGGAGTCGGGCCCCATCTCGCTCTGCGCGCTTGGAACTCGTAACACGCGGATCGAAAGGGCGGGGAGCGCGCTAGATAGTCATCGACGTCTCACTACTTATCTCAAGGTTTTAACCATTTAATTTATAATACCACCCGATAAACTATATGTTAGTGACACTATGTGTAATTATATTGTACCGTTAGCTTGGACACTTAGACGGCAATCTTCCAAATAAGCTTCGGTAAAATGTTGGTCTAAAGGAATTCATTGTCTAGACCTCTGCCTACCCCAGTACACTTAAAAACAAATTACATGTGATGTGTTAAACCATTCATTTTAAAAATATGCTCCAGTCTTTGCCACACAATTTTACACTACTAGTACCGACTATTTCATCTAGTATATGACAACTTTAGTTTGCGAATGCAGAGACGACGATCACGTTTCACAAATCAGATCGTTTCTAACCATGTAAGATGTGGATTTACAAAAGATATGCACTCCTAATGTGATGTCGCCTTATAGTTCGTGTCCATTGACTATTGGGTAAATAACGTAATCCATTTCTTAAAAAAACAATATACAAATAAATTGTATATGTGTTTTTGTAGATTTAATGAAATTGTATATTTTGATTTTGTTTGTTTATCGATTTCTTTTAAAGCAGTAAACTAAGTACACAGCAGGGACTTTTAAACTGATTACAAGTTGCGGTCCGCTATTTTTATTTTCTGATAGATAAAAGCCCGGCGTCGCAATTAAACACAACTTCCAGCCTCTGTACATGTAGCGATAAGCGACATCTGTCACACAGTCTATTTACAAATGCATTCTTAATATATATCAACTCTCGCTGAACAGACCTATCTCGTTTTACTTTACACAAATAAAATACAGATAAGTGAGTAATAATATAAATACCTGAAGTATGGCATTTGCAATGCTTGCGTACAGTCACAGCGGTTAGGTGGGTAAAGTGCAAGCAGACTTTCTAGAAGTTGAAGAAGATCGTCCGATGCAGCGCTGAAGATGTGACGCAGTTGTTGCGGTGGGAACTGCTTGAACTGTACATAGTCTGTTAGAGTTTTCATTCCCTGTTACAGAAATTAGACGCATTGAATAATTATATGTCCATAAAATTAAATTATAAAAGAATATATAAATATAGCTAACAAATCGTCGAGACCATTGAGAACAGATCGCAGAGTGTCACGGTCCTTACATACCTCTTTCGCTTCTTCAAATTCATCATTTTCTTCATACACGCACGCTACGTATCCAAGTACTCTAGACCCTCCTCTCTTTGCTCACATGGTTTACGAAAGTTAATCAAGCCCTACATAGACATCTTTCATATTAACTTTCGCGCCATATATTTTCGTCACCATTCAATTTTCACTCATTCACTCCACATGCCCAAACCATCAAGGCACATGAAATTAAATTGTTACATAGAATTCGACTACTTTCACACAGACAATATATTATTTTCAGTAGAAAATTTGTGGTTTTACCACAAATTTTCTTACATGTATTTTTCAGAAATCCCTCCTTAACTCTTTCTACAATATAGTAAATTGACTCAGGCGTTACTTTGCGGAAATTCATTGTAAAGTTGTTATTGAAAAAATTACTTCGCAACACTCCGCATGCAAATATAAAAAGGTATATGTTACCTGGTCCAAAGAGAAGAAGAGCACCACCCTCCCTCCCACAGATGCATGCACTAATTCCACTGTATGCATTGCATAGTGGTATATATATATATATATATATATATATATATATATATATATATATATATATATATATATATATATATATATATATATATATGTATATATATATATATATATATATATATATATATATATATATATATATATATATATATATATACATATATATATATATATATATACATATATATATATATATATATATATATGTATATATATATATATATATATATATATATATATATATATATATATATATATATATATATATATATGTGCATATGTGCATATGGTGGTGGTGCATACAGTGGAATTAGTGCATGCATCTGTGGGAGGGAGGGTGGTGCTCTTCTTCTCTTCGGACCAGGTAACATATACCTTTTTATATTTGCATGCGGAGTGTTGCAAAGTAATTTTTTCAATAACAATTTTACTTTCTACAATGTTTATACTTACTGGCCAATTCTCTTCATTAGGGGTGCCAAACACCTGAAAGATCCGAGACAGTTGATCCAAATCAGACTCTCCAGGTAAGAATGGAACACGTAATAATAACTCTGCTAATATGCATCCAACAGCCCACATGTCCACGCCAGTCCCATACTGACGAGCACCAAATAACAGTTCTGGGGATCTGTAAATTTTTATATTACTATACACTATCTGTTAGCAGTGATTTAGTTCATATAGCATTTAAGGTAACTTTTTGACTTTCATGTGAAAACATTTAACTTAAATAAGTACTTAAATTATTGATAAGTAGAAAAAAGTGTAAAGGTGTAGAGTAAGTAAAATGGTTTCACATGAAATTCTAAATAAAAATTAAATAAATAAACTATATAACAGTAAATTCTTCTAGATTTTACTGGATCCTTTCAGGCCTTTGCCTTGAAAGCACAATAAATGTACACACTGACTGATTTACTTAGGCTATTTTAGATATTCCAGATAATAAATACAACACCAACTATTTATTGCAACTCTTTGGTAAAACTATGCTTTACAAACAGCTAAAAACTTCAAGCAAGACAGGCATTAAATAAAAGTTGCTATGGTTGCTACACAAAAAAATAGGCTTTGAAAATTGGAACATCTTCCTTATAGGGGCAGTCTTAAGCAATTATTATTTGTTGCTGAAAATTAAAGGAGAAAATTAAAAAAGAGAAATTTTCCAACAAAGAAGCATGAAATATAAATTGTGAAATAAAACTCTGTTTTTTTAAGGTAATAAATAGTAAAGAGAAAAATTACCTGTACCACCTTGTGACGACCTGATGTGTATTTATTCTGGTGGGTGATCCAAATGCTTTTGCAAGACCAAAATCACCAATTTTCAATATGCCTTCCCTATTTATCAGTAAGTTATTAGGCTTCAGATCTCTGTGCAAGATCCAATTTTGATGCAAATATTCTAGACCTAAAAAGAATGAAATTCTGTAGGTTTTCAATTCTTTTTTTTGTAATTTCTTTCTTGAGTCTGTATACAATTTAAGATGTATCAGTTTGCCAAAGCTCAAGATCAAATAGTTATAAAAAAATTTAAATAGTTCCAAGGTTTTTACTTACTAGACTATTAAAAAAACTACTTCATAATTTTAAATTTTCTCTTTACCTTTGAGTGTCATAATCATATATGCTTTAACATTTGCTGGAGTGAGCACAATATTATTGTCCTTAACAATTATTTCCAAGTCAGTGTCCATAAAATCAAACACTAAAGAAACATTTGATTTCTGTCCAAACACATCTGAAAATATTGACATTTGATATTGTAATTTTATCATTTAATATAAAAATGTTAACACAACAAAACAAAAAAACTTAATTTGAATGCTTTGGATTGAGTTAGTCACTTTTAATCCCCAGAACCCCTGGTGGTAAGCTTGTACCAATGGATTTTTTCAAAAACTTATATATGATTTTGATTATTGGCTTAGAAATAAAGACTGCAACAGGCTTTCCACCTATTACATTATCCCAAAATCATTTGTTCTGTGAAAAGCGGGTTGAAAGGACTTAATTATCGAAACCTCTGTTTACCCCCAGTATTAGGAATAGTGTAAAGATATTTTTTTTACTGAATATGGTATATAATTTAATATAACAATGCAGTGGAGACATAATTAACCAGAATAATGTCTCCCCTGTATTGGATTATTATCATAACATTATAGTAATAAAACTCCAGATGAATTATTATATGAAGATATTTAGACAATGTACACATTTCGTTTTTGTAAATTAAATGTTTTTATTGAAATTATTGGTTATTCTTCACTAATCTTATCAACCAAAAACTAAAATTTTTTATATTTTTTTTATTAGGCAATTTTTTTAAGCATTTAAGTTATGCTGAACTTTATGTTATTAAATTAAAGAGAAAAAATGTTTTTAAATTTCAACTGACACCAGCCGAAAAACAGGCATAAATAGAGAATACATATTTAAAATTTCAACTGATACATATGTCACTGTGGCTCAATGGTAACAGCGTTGCCACAGTTCGGCCAAGATTGCAGGTTCTAATCCCGCCCATGAGAGTAGAAACTTTAAAAACATTTTTTCTCATTAATTTAATAACTTATTACATAATAAACAATTTTTTATTGGTCACAAATTTGTTTGTGAGGGTCTGCGATATCTGTTCATTTTGGAAAAATGATCTTTTAAATCCTGATTTAGACCATTTATGAGCAGGTACCAATAGCAGCTTAAAGATTCAAGAAATTCTGACCATACTTGTGTTGATATTTATATTTATACCTAATAATCCAATCAAATTAATATGCTGCAATTCCTGTAATAGCTTAATCTCCCTGAGAGCAGTCCTGTTAATTCCATCTTGTGCTTCAAGACGTGATCCAATTTTGATTTTTTTTACTGCAACTATTTTATCAGTTTTGACATCTTTGGCCTTATACACTGTGGCAAACTGTAAAAATTAGGTAAGGTAAGATGGTTTTGAGCTTATGATATTCACATAAAATATTTTCATTGTAAGAAAAAATTATAAGAATAATTCACCTGGCCTTCTCCAAGGAAGTCAATCTTCTCGTAACGTATAATTGTTTCATTCATGATGTAGTAAAAAAAGTGTTTGTAACTAAAACTTCATTCTTATTTACGTACTATATTTTGTGCTATTATTGGTGATGATATGCTGTTAAGCATATCATTTAAGTAGATTTTATAATTCAATAGATTTAGGAAATACTTAAAACTTTCAAATAAACACAGAAAAAGGAATCTTATACTAGAAAAATATCCCATCAAACGAACAAAACCGACCAAAGCAAATTTAAAATTTGACAGATAATGGTTCATATGAAACCAGACACCAATTTGATTTGACACATGGTTTCATTGACATGTGTAAGCTAGTGTAGTGTAGTATCGTTCAGAAGGTGCTTCCTTCAGCCGTCTGACCGGTACTGTAGTAGTCTCTACGGGTATATGACCCCGAACTGCTCTAGCTTCTGCTGTCATGACCCTTCTCCTGTGAGACAGTAGTATCTTATTCCCCTTTTCCCTCACAACCACTCGAGACTTGCGATCCCGGCCAGTTACAAGACTTGCTAATATAGCAGCTTATATCGGCGTTAGATGGTTAGCTAACGTCCACGTCCCTACCTTTCTTCGATTGTAGCGGTCCAGTTCAATCGGAGCAAGTAAGGCAGGTGGAGCGGAGTTGCCTAGGCATGTGAGGGAAATAATAGACAGGTAGTGGAAAAATAAAGCCGAACGCATACAGTGGCTTGTTGACACTAACCAACTGGGAGCATTTTATGAAGAGGTCCGAAAATTTGTTGGTACTGCTAAACGAATCAGTGAAGTCGAGTGATTTAAGAGGCATTCCTCTCAAGTCACTCGAAGGCACTAAACTCATTACCTACAAGCATGATGTTCTCAATCCTTGGGGGTTACTTTAACCACTTGCTGGATCTCTGCATTGCCCACGATTAATAAATTGGACAGTCCACTATCTCTGCAGGAGGTCATCGTTGCTGTACAACAATTAAACAACTACATTCGTTAACAATTCCCCAGGACTATGTTCCTGGGGAATTGTTAACGTATGGTGTTTATCTACTATACAAGAACAAGGGCGACAGAGCTGATTGCAATTCTTATAAAGGAATGCCCCTGTTAACTTCTCCCGGAAAGGTTTTCGCTCAAGTTTTATTTAACCGCTTGACACCCATGTCTGAAGACATTTTGCCAGAAACCCAACCCGGCCTAATCGGGGCACGTGTAAGGCTCTTTTCTCTATTCGCCAACTTCAAGAGAAAAGTCGAGAGCAAGTTCAATCATTGCTACAATGTTTTGTAGAATTAGTAAAAGCCTTTGACAGTGTGCTCCGAGAAGCACTTTGTTTTGAAACTTGGATGCACGGATAAGTTTGTAAGAATGATCGGAATCCTGCATGATGACATGCGCTGTTGTGTCAACGTACAATGAATACATACGTACGTATAATGAAGCAGCAATTGAAGTGGCGCTGCCATGTCTCCTGGATGTTGAATAATGCTGTGGCTAAGCGCGTCTTCTATTCTGAACTGCATAATAGCAAGCGGAAACAAGGCGGTCAAATACTGCGGATCATAGATATGCTTATGCGCCACATGAAGAAATGTGACTTAGATCCATCACAATGGGAGATATTGGCTACGGATCGATCACTGAAGAGGCGAACTGTGAGCACTAAGGTATTAGAGTACGAGGGAGTAAGTGTGAATGAGCTCGAATCAAACGAGACGTGCTCAAGGCTCGATCACCTGCAGCCATCACCTATAATTATGTCGGAAGGGTGCTGACTTGCGCTCAATGTGCTCGCACGTTCAGCGCAAAATCGGTTATGTCAGTCACCTGCGAGCATACGAACGACGCTCGCAATAGTCCAAGTCGCTGTGGCCTAAATCGGTTGGGATAATATATACTGTCATAACTTACACATAACTCATTATATTGTTTGAAACTGTAAAAATATGTGTCACAAGACTGCTGTAGTTTCCCACTATACTCTTGTTAGTCATGGGCGTTTTTTGCAGAACTGTTTCAAGTAATGCTTATTTACTATGGAACGAACTACTTCTTGACTGTAGCAAAAAATGGTTTCAAAAGAACCAGTCTGCGGTGTTTCGCTAATCCCACTATCTTGCTCAATCGTTCGACATACCATAGTAAATGTGAGAGATAGCTTCTGTTCGCTCCATCGAAGGAAGTACCTCCGCCATTGTGACAGTTTAGAAAAATTATTCAACGTTTAGTGTAAATAAGAATTAATTTTTAATGTTTTCAAGAGCAATTAAAAAAAAACAATTTCAAGAAGGAGTCCGGTAGCTATTTTGTAAAATGTATCATATGTTTACGAACATTGCACTGACATGTCTTTAATATAATAATATAATTATTAATAAATAAAAATTGAAAAGTCACGAGAGCCGAGTGGTTGGGTGGTCGGAATTTCGAGTCAAGAGACCCGAGTTCGATCCCGTGATGGCAGGCTTATACCAATGGGGTTTTTCAAAAAAAACTTATGCACTAATTATATCGTTGGCTTAGACATAAAGACGGCTACGGGCTCACCACCTGTCATGTTTTCCCAATAATATCTTCCGTGGAAGGTCGAAAGGACTTAATTATATAGTCTGCCCCTGTATTTAGAAATGCGTGAAGATATTTATTTATTCAAAATTATGTTATTCTTCACCACCGGAAGGAATATGGACAACATAAGGTAATACAAATTCTTGTTATTACTATTTTTTTTATAGTTTATTATAAGTTTCTAAATCCATAACACTGTATAATAAAAATAATAAAAAGTTAGGATTAAAAATTCAACGCTTCAGTTACGTTTCAAAAAGAAAGATCTTAATCGTCACGTTTGGCAAGCGGATTGGCTAACGACATTTTGGTTATATGACAGAATTGTAACGTAAACGGGGCCGCATGAGATTCTCGAAATTCAAGTAATTTATAATAACTTTATTTTTGTTTATGACTTATACAAGAAAAATTAATGCTCAGTTTTAATTATATCATTATTGGTATACATAAGGTTTAACATAAACTACAAAATAGCTTGTGATTGTAGTAAATAGGTTTTTTTAACCATTACTTTCTTTAAGGCATAGTTTTTTTCCATATGACTATAATTTATTAAGATTTGGGATCCTATGGTACACAAAAGACGTATAGAATAAGTATTACGGTCCACTACATTTCACATCAAATATTTAAAAAGTAATGACATTTTCAGACAAATTAATACACATATGCAAAATGTCTAGATATTAATATTTATGTAATTTTAAAATGCGTTATCTCTAATGTCTATAATAGATACAAGCATTTATTATTACTTTAGAAATAAAGGCGTATTTGCAACGCTACCCTTTCCTACTCCGTTTGTCTCGTTCGGTCCTTTTACCTGACTACGCACAAACGTCGCCCCCGGGTAATTCCAATTAGTATTTCTAAATTGTGAATTTGTGAAAGGATTGCATTCGAAATACTGTGCCTTTATCATAATAGAACTCAAAAATATTTAATAAAATTATTTACTAATGTTTTATATTAATATTCATTATATAATTTTTCACGTCACGGTAGCCGAATGGTTGGGTGGTCGTAATTTCGAAGCAAGAGACCCGAGTTTGATCCTTAGGTGGCACCTGGGTTTTTTCAAAAAACTTATGTAGGAATTATATCGTTGCCTTGGACATAAAGACGGCGACGGGCTCACCACCTGTCACGTTGTCCCGAAAATATCTTCGGTAGAAGGTGGGTCGAAGGGACTTAATTGTCTAGAATAGGTCTCTGTCTACCCCTGTATTGGGAATTGCGTGAGGACATTTTTTTTATTTTATACTTTTTTAGTAATACTATTGAATAGGTACAAATT